>VWPU01013143.1:0-10723 GCA_013398955.1 Callaeas wilsoni | reverse complement strand
AAAAATCCCAGTGGCAATCCTCAGTACTAAGCATGAAAAATAGCTTTTAAACCAGCATTTGTTCAGTTTGCCAGCAGCTCCAGGGGTTAAGCACTGGAACTAGTACAATAGTTGATGACATTGATAAATATTTACTCCTTTTACAAATAAAATCCTTAGGGCTTTTTCCTTTCCAAATGGTGTATCTTAAAGCTAGACCAAACTCAATCAAAAAAAGGTAGCAGCACAGTTTATAGGAATGACAGCTAATTCTAGGAAGAAAGACCCAGCACAGGAGGAGACACTGCTCTTCTGCACACGACCTGTCACGGCTCGCAGTCAGAAACACAATTATCAGGGGAGCAGTCAACAAGATCCCCAGAAAAAATGGGAAGCAGCAGCAGAAAGGAGATTGATTTTCACCGTAGATCTTCATACAGAGAGACCAAAGAGGAAGAACACCCAGGAGGGATCATTTGTACATTGGTATTTTTATTAAGATTGTTTTGAATTAAGAACTTTACTCTCAGTGAGACCTGGATGTGACAGTGAGTCCTTCCTGAGACATGAAAACAAGCCACCTGTTGCTCACTCAGGAACTTAAACCTACAGAAATTTACTGACCTCCTGACAAGTACCAAGTTGTTTTGTTTTATGGACATCAAGAACTAGCACTTTCTTCCGCAATATTTTCATATAAAATGAAAAAAAAGCCTGCAAAACAACACTCCCTCCCTCCACTCACTCATCTCAAGGGTCCTCCCTCCTTCACCTCATACACAAAACCTTTTGCTAAACAAACTATATTGGACAACTGAGTTCTTTTTCTTATCACCTGCATTAATCTGACCCACCCTACCCGGGCATCTGTCCGAGCCTGTTGAAACTTTACAGTAAAAAAAATGGTCATGGACTGCATGTAAAATCCACTGGACAGAATAGAAGGATAATTTTTGCATACTAAGTGCATTTCTAAAGCCTGGTTATAATAAATATAATATTCTCCAAATGCCTGTACTTTGGATACGAATATAGATCAGAAAAAAAGCTTTTCACACTGGGCAGCAACCCACTCCCAACTGACTGGAAAGTTAGTTCCCTTCTAAAAAAAGTTGTTACATGAACTGGGCTTCTTTTCAGAGGAATCCTGGGGACACCCACTCCCCTATGCACAAGCTATTTACAGCTTCCATGCTTTACAGTGGGGGCTATGTATGTGTGAAGTTTTTGTCCAAAAAGATGTAGATGCTGAAAAGACAGTTATAGAGTAGTAAAATTGTTGCTCGAAAACACAAAATTAAACTTTTTAAACATCTAGCACTGAATGCCTCAGATTAGCAGATACATCCCATCAAATTATCAAGGCATGCCTTTCAAGAGAGAATCGTCCCTTTGTTCTTTCTCCATTAATGAAGGGAAGTAGGAATGGAGACACTGCTGATGTCTCCTCCTACGCCAAGGACTGTGAAGTCAACTCTCACTATAAACAGCTGTGGTGCCAATTACAGGTGCCAAGGTCTTTGTTTTGCTTTTAACAAGTGTAACATGGATCAAATTTAATTTCAGGCTCCAAATGGATACAAAATTAAGAACACTTGGTGCAGAAGAAACACATGATGTTCAAGAATATATATAAATATCCTCCTCTGGTCTGTTTTAGTAAGGGAAACCTACTGAGCTTTTTCAATTTCTTCCAGTCAAACATGCCCTGGAGCCGTGTGCCACATCTGCCACAGCCTGACCAATGTTGTAACACCTAATTCTGCAGAGGAGCTCTCACCTCTACCTCCTACAATAACACTGATGCTTGTCTTGCACTGTTCTAGGCACGTTTCTTCCAAAGCTCTGTAAGGTTTCATCACAGAAAGTCATAACCCAAGTCATCCTGCGAGGAAGAGCTCTGCCAGGTCACGAGCTCATGAGGTGAACAGTCCAGCTTGGGCTGGACACTGGCCTTAGCAACACGGGCTGTGCTGCGAGCAGAAGGACGGAAATCGAACACCAGGTGCCCAGGAAATGAATCCAAATAAACAAGGTGCTGTACTGGGTTTCTATGTCGCCACTCTAAGTTTAGCTCTCACATAAGTCAGAAGTAAACATTTTAGAAAGGATACCAATGCAGCAAACGTGAAAGAGCTCACCAGCATCAGCTGCTTAAAAAAGTGTTTCAGACTACATGAACAGAGGGGAGGAGAGAAAACACAGAACCTTTTTCTGTGCCAGATGCCACACATACCTTCCTGGGTTTGGTGAAATTACAGCACTAATACAGCAGAGTCACTAGCCCTAACTTCCTCTGTTACAGAAGCTGGTGAATGTGATTGCCAGTGCTACCAACAAGAAAAGTCTTCCTAAGAAAATGGACACTGACTTATTTCCTGTACGTGGCTCCCAATCTACCGTAACTGTCATTCCTTTTCCAGTCTGGCATCTACAGCTTCAGAAAGGTGATGTTAAGTTGAAGAGAGTTCACAGAAGAGTCTTAATGGCTCTTCAGTAGAGCCTTAATTAAAAGTGTGGGAGTTTCAGCAAAAAGACCATATCAAGTTACAGGCTTTAAAGAAAATTTAGAAGTAATTTGATTACATTCTCTACACATCCATAGCACTAATCAAGGGGCACTTCAAAATATACCACTTAAAGATAACATTATTCATCAGCTGAAAACTAAAACTAAACAACTTGTATCACAAGATTGCATACTTATAAGGAGGAAATTTAGTAGATTTATCACTAAGGTCAGACCTCAGCTTGACAAACAGCAGAATCTCTCATTTCAGGTAAAGCTGGGAACATAGAATTTATTTTCAGTCAACTCTGATAACATCTATGTAATTAAAAGACCCTCCCTGTACTTTCCTTTGAAGGTATAAAAGGTACGGATGATTATTAAGTTTCTGAATGCCAAACTGAAAGAATAAAATCACGTGGACAGACAGTATTCCTTCTAACCTGTCAAACCTTCACTTAATCATTCCATACCAAAATCAGTCACAAGAGCATCTTTGATTTGTATTATTCATCACAGGAGTTTCCATTTGCTGCTGTCACAGTTTAACCCCAGCCACAACCAAGCCCACACGGCCACTGGCTCACTCCCCCACCAGCAGGAATGGGGAGACTCAGAAGGGTAAAAGCTGGAAAATTCCTGGGTTGAGATAAAGGCAGTTTAAGAGGGAAAGCAAAGCACACTTTACATGCAGGCAAAGCAAACCAAGGAATACATCCACTGCTTCCCATGGCAGGGCAGGTGTTCAGCCACCTCCAGGAGAGTGGGGCCCCATCACATGTGATGGTTACTCGCGAAGAGAAATGCCATCACTCAGAAGATCCCCCATTCCTCCTTCTCCCCCCAGTTCATACACTGAGCATGATGTCCCATGGCATGGAACATCCCTTTGGTCAGTTGGGGTCACCTGTCCTGGCTGTGTCTCCTGACTTCCTATGCACCCCCAGTGTCCTCACCAGCCTGGCAGCAGGAACAGCAGGAAAGTCCTTGGCTCTGTTAGCCCTGCTCACCAATAACAAAAACATCTCTATATTATCAACCCTGTGTTCAGCACATGTCCAAAACACAGCCTCTGAGCAGAAAATGAGCTCTACCCCAGCCAAAACCAGCACAGCTACAAAGCACACTGCTGAGAATTGCTCACAGTAGCAAGACAGAGGGCACTAAAATCTGGAAACTGGCAGGGTGTTGACATAGGGGAAAGGAGACTGAGGCTCTTAACAGAGCCAGAAACTTCTGGTCTCCTACAAGAGGGTGCTCTTCTCTTGAAATTTCCTTCTGCCTAGTTCTTCGTTCAGAAATTACCTTGTTTATCCTTATTTTCCTCCCACTTCACGCTCTCACTCAAGTTTATTTAGGTCTTGATGCACTAATAGCAGGAGTTAATACCCACAACACAGAAAAATAAAAAAGCATGACTGAAGAGCAATCTACAGTACTTTACCCACTTACACCCTGAGACTGAATATAGTCTTGTGGTCAGTGATCCACCTGCCTTTGCCCATTTCTCTTCTGCCTGGTGGTAAAAAACCCTAACACAGGTGTGACACCAGTATTTGATCAGTTCTAGGGCCATACAAAGCAGTGCTCTTCAGTCAGGTCTGTATTGCTATTGGAACATCAACTTTTTTCGAGGAGAGTTTCCTCAGGATCCTGAGCTGCATTTTGTCCATTAAACCACATTATTGCTTTTGATTGTAGCAGTTGCCCTGCTGACAAGCAATTTTTTCTTGATACAGCAAATAGATAATAGTTCCCATGGTGAATCTTTGAAAAACAGAAGTTAGTGATATGACCCAGTAAATACCTGTGCTTGATATTAAAACAAAAACAACCTAGGAAATTTCACGGTGGGGTTTTATTTCCCTAAAACTCTGCTGTTACTCTCCAAGTGACAATGTCTTACTAAAGAAAAGCTTCCAGTAGAGTTGCTTTATTTAATGCTACTGTTACCCATAACTTTCTGGCCTTCAAGGGGAGTTTTTCCTCAGAGAATGCAAAGGAGCCCTCACCCACCCTCACTGGTAGGGTTACTTCTAGACTTGAAAAACTAGTAACTGGTTCATTGACTTTTTTTCCGTAAAGCACTTGAACAATTTCAGACTAACAGTTTGCTCTAATTTTAAGACAGAAATGTAAATGTTAGTCTTAGTCTCATTTAAAAAAAAAAAAAATTGCATCAACAAAATTACCATTCAGTTTCCCAAAGTGTGGCTTTTCTAGTTTATTCGAATACAATCATTTTGAATTTTCTAAAGGGAATATTTTTATTGCTCTTTTATCATTATATTACTCTGGTTTATGCATAGTGAAACTATAAATGTAATATTCTTACCCATCTTGACCTAAAACAAAAATGCAGCACCCTCATTTGCAGCTGTTTTTGATACAATTCCAAGAGAACACACAGATGAAAGCATCTATGGGAAATGCTTCAATTTAAGATAGATACTGCTTTTGCACTTACTGGCAAGCAATCCAATTCCATTTGCGAGGGATCCAACCCAAGCAGTCTTGCCTTTCCCTTCTCCGAAAGCATCCAGCCACTCTAAATACAAGACTCCCACCGCCAGCGGTGATCCGTAGCACAGGAACTGGGTGAAGAAGGAAACGACAACAATCACCCAGCCCCAACCACCATCTGGTGGCTTCCGAAATACCATCTTGTCAGCTGGGTGCAGAGGCAGGGGCAGCACCTGTGCAAACAAAACCCAGACAGAGCAGAGGGTTAGAACCGTGGCTGACCGAGGCTGCGAGCACGAGTGAGCTGTGCAGAGGCTGGGCTCAGCCGTCCTTCCAGGACCAGCTGCAGCACAGCACGCAGGCAATGGAAAGGAGAACTGCCATTCTTCCAGCTCTGCTGTCTAGCAGAGACAGGACCCAAAGCACAAGTCATACATACATCAGCATCGTATGACAGAAAAGCATTTAATTCGCTGAGTGTTAAACAGGCTTTGTGAAAACTTCAGGCAATAATATCTGCCGCAGTTCAACAAGAGAGCCCCATGGTCACCTTCTGCTAAAACCATGAATATAAAAAAGAGAGTGAAAAAAATCTCTGCTCAGTTCCCATCTCAGCAAAATATCTTGCCATTTGTTTGCCACCACAGAGTGTACTCTGGGAGGGGCAGACGAAGAGGATGACATTTTGACAGTAGTAACAGTCTAGTACTCTGCTCTGTCAACAAAGTGATGTGTAGAGGAGAGTTGCATCCAAAAATCTCTTTGTATATATTAGTGAAGTGAGCTCTAAGACTGTGTACAGGTGTGGCTTATACGCCAAGACATAACAGCGGTAAACATGCACACAAAAATCTGCTATAACCTGTTAGAGTGTCTGCCCTCTGTGCAGTTGGCACACATCAGCCTTCCCCAAACTAGCAATCGCTTCCTGGACTCCAGAAATACCACCTTGCTCCTTTGCATGGCACAATCCATGGCCTGTGCATCTACAGCTTTAAATAACCCACCCTCCTCACACCTTCTCAAGACTAGTGTGTCAATGTAGGGATCGATACTTCTAAAATCCAGCAAAGAATTTAGAGCTTTTCCAGGCTACGTTGCTTTGGAGTCCCCCTGTGCACACAAGCAGCCTGCCCTCCCTCTCTCCAGGGAGCGATCTGCCCGAGTGATGATCACAAAACCCCTGTTCTGTTCCTGGCTCTGCCACTAACCAGATATATGATTCTCAGCAGTTTATTTCCTTCACCCTGGAAGACAGAAAGAGATAAGCTCTTACCCTGTTTTCCTCATGAAATATTCTCAAGGACCATCTCCCCACTGCAGCTTGAGCATTAAGACTGCTGCAGTAACAGCTCTGCTCTGGGAGACTCCCAAGAGGCAAAGCAGAAAAATAAATGCATTGCACTGCCTTTTTGACTTATAACCCAGAGGAAATGGGTATTTCATACTGCTGTGTGAAAGCAATGGGGAAAACAAGCAGACAATAACAGAATTCCCATTCGAGCTCTTCACACCCTTTGCTTGGGCAATTTTAAAGAACTTGCATGGAAAACTTCACAATAACACTGCAGTATAAAATTTTGAGGAATTGTATAGAGACATGAAAAAAGGCAGTTCTAGTTTACAGATGCACGTAAATGTTACTTTGAGCGTAGATACTCACAGATGGTGACAAAAAAGTCTGTCAGCTTCCTATAAAAGTACCTTCATGTGACAACTACCTGCAGAAAAAGAACAAAGCAAGTTTTCAGCCAAAGTATCTGAAAACAACTCTGAAAAAATGATAGCTTCACATGAAAAATGTCGCCTTTTTAAAATCTTCTCAGAGAAATTTCAGAAGCAATCAAGTTATCTCAGTGGAGAAGCACTGACCCCCTGCAATTAATTAACATCTGGCAGCAGCCTTGAGCCCTCAAAAGACAAAAGCATCGCCTACTAATGTAAAATACATTTTGACATTCTGGGTCCTTTGGGAATGATTTACAGTTTTAACATACAGACTGTCCTTGAAGATACAACATTCCCAGTTACAAATGTTACAAAATTACTTGTTTCAGCTTATAAATGTAAGCTCTGACTCACTGCGCTGCCTGGTGAGCGTCCCTTGGTCCCATGAGCTGCGAGGGTAGCAGCTGGGATAGACAGGAGTCATTACCTACCACAAGTTATTAAAGCATTAAAAAGCAGCTTATAGGCACTTTCCCCTAACAATACCCTTTACAAAAGAGGGGATCCCCATATCTCTACATGAAATATTTGGCTATTTGAATGCAGTCACCAAGAGCTGACCTATGCATCTCTCCATGAATTAAGTAATTATCACCTGGCTTCTTTTGTCCCTACCTAGAGGAAAAAATAGTGGAAATAAGTAACAGCTTTAAAAGCAGACAATGAGACAATGTAAGGAAGTTTTCAGAAAAACTCTACAATAATGGAGGTAGACAGTGAATAACCCCAACTCATATTTGTTTAAAAATAAACTTTCAGAAACAAACACATTTTAGCTGTTATATTGATTTCCATTATATTGATGCCCTATAATTTGGCACAAAGACAACCCTTGAGTTCAGTTCTGCTATTCTAAACATCTGATGGGAAGGAAGCAAGGACTGGGCAGGAGAGGAGAAAAGTTTTTGTAGTCTTAGGTTACATAGTCTTTTCTAATAGAAAGACTACAAACCTCTGGATTAGTTTGTCACCTGTTGCAAGGCTGCACAGCATAATTGAATTTAACCAACTGCTCCCAGTTTACAGCAGCAGAAGTGCTGACCTTCTACATCCTGACAACTCCTATTTTGTGCCACAGATCTCTTATGCATCTTTCAGCTAAATAACAAAACTTTAGGCATCAAAACCATCTCTGTTTTCCAAATGTTCCAAGCCATTTACAGTCCGCAACTGTCAAGCAAAAAGTATAAAGCACCAGCATTCCCTCCCTCCCAGAAATCATCCTCAGAGGACTAACAGATCTAGAAAATCCCAGGGTCTGTTTTTAATGACCTGGCTTTCCCTTCCCTTCTCCTACATTCCTTCCCTTCCTGTTTTTGCAGGTTATTCCTTCACCTCACACTGCTGTGTGCCTGATACCTAAACCAAGGTATTTTCTAACTCCCCAGAAGGCTCAAGGCCACAGAGAGCAGGGAGCTGTCAGACCTGCATGAGGAGCCTCTTCCCCACAGCCCTCTACTGTAAAGAAATCCTGGAAAACTAAGCAATTTCTGGGACCATGGATATCAATCCTCTTTCTATTGGCACATTATTTAATGCTTCTCTGAAGGTGACAAGTTATTCTTTAATAGCTTGGTAGCAGAGAAAAGAACTGACAGTGAGAATTAAACCTTCACTTGCATGGACATCAAATCAGTGCATTGACTTGAGAGGGATCCAAAGAGCCTTTTACTATTTTCTGTCTGTGCAGAAGGAGGACACAAAGTGTACAGATAAATGTGGACACCAAAAATAAAGAAGCAGAAGCCCACACAGAGAGGAGTGATCAATAGTTTTGTTTTTTTCTCAGAACCAACCAGGAAGACTTGTGTGATCCTGTTAACAGACAAACAACCATGGGTTTAAGATTCAGGTGGGAACAGTTTCACAAACCTTTCTTACTGTTCACTAAACCTAGCGATATTTTTCAGTCTCTAGGAAACCAAATTACATCAAAATACTGAAAGAGCGACATGAAGCATAAAGAATTGAACAGTAACTTGAAATTTGGTCAGAAAAAGCTTTTCAGTGAGTTGTACTCACTGCGAATAAGAATCAGAGGAAGAGAGCTGCTTGATGAAAGCCTTTACCAACCACAACAAAAAGAAACCCTAGAGAACAAACTGAACAACAGTTTCAATGTGGAAAAAGAGAAGTGTCTGGCTGCAACTATTTTCTTTGCTCTAAGCAGCATTATCACAATACTGAACTCCCTATAAATCTTAGAATTTGGCTTAAAGATGACAGATAAGCACAAAAAGAGAACATGAGTACCACTGAAACGTTAGCCCTCGGCACAGCAACTTGTATTAATCTGTGGCAAAGGGAATCTTGAGAAAGACAGTAGCAATATGATTGTTTCCAGTTTGTTCTTTGTGCAGCTGCAGCCTGGCTAAGTGTGCTGCTTTCTGCGAGCAGCACATGGCTGCAAAGAAAGACGAGGTCAGCAGAAACACTGCATGATTAACACCGGGCTAGTCAAGTTTTGCAAGGCACTGCTACAAATCAAGACGGTACCAGCCAGAAAAGTAACATCCCTCATTTTCAGCTGAATTAGATTTCTTGTAAACTTCTGTTTATTTTTTCAGGCAAGTTCTTGCAATGATCATCTGAAACTTCTGCTACCCTTAGCTTGCAAGTAACACCTAGAGCATGAGAGTGGTGCATTATAGTTGCTTTTAACATACTCATCATATCCAAACACCTGCACATGTACTGACGTGACAGCACAAGCACTGTATTAAATTCACTGAGAGATGCATCTGTACTTCCATGACATCAGACTTTAGCTGATGTTCTAACTACAGTAGCTTCCCGTGTGACACTGAGTATATCTATATATTTCCCTTCTAGTTCTCAATATTCAGGTCTGCTTATTTCTCACACTTCTCTACTTGCCCTTCTGTAAGCTAAGCAAGAGACTTGTCAATATCAATGTTTCCTTCTGTTTCTGCCGGATGACAGAAGAAGTGCGAATTTCAAAACAAAACAGCAGAACAAAACTTACTAAGAACATAATAATGTTTTACTATTGTGCAAAATTAGTTTACATTAAGAAGCATCAGTGGGGCAGCACAGAAACCAGCCAGCTTTGTACAAATCTGTCAGCTCAGCAGAACCAGTCCTACCTGTTTCCAGAGCCTCACTGCTCCAGAGGGGATGGAAACCCCCCCCGAAAGTACAACTTTGGTGCCTGTCGGACACTAGCACGAATCCATGCAGGCAGATGTGAGCGGGCGCTGCTAGAAACCACCAGCCAACATGATTTACCAGAGATCTCTTCTGCAAAAGGAGAGCACGATGTGTGTCGCCTTACGCATCACAACCTGCGAGGGTTTCCTTCGGCATCTGCTCCCTCGGTCCGTCCGTGTCCCTTGGCCAGGGTCTCCGTGGGGATGGGTGGCCTCTTATAGCCCCCGGCTCGCCTGGCCTCTCCCCACGCCCCCGGGGCCAGCCCACAGCCCCGCTCCGCAGCCGCGTTACACATTGACGCCTTCCACCTCCAGGCCAGCTTCGACGGGAAGCGCTCATCCGCGCAGTGACGCGCACAAAGAGGTGACTGAAGGTCGCCCTCGCCGTCCCGATGCCACACACGGCGAAACACGGTGGAGCCACAGTGCCCCGCTCCGGGGAGCCGCGGCCGCCGAGGTGGCACGGGGCGCCCGCAATGGGCACACGCTGAGGCTGGCGGGCTCCCGCAATGGGCACGCACCGATGGGCACGGACGCCCGCTGCCATGTGCCCGTGGCAAGTGCTGATGTCGCACACGGCCCAGCGCCCACCGGATGCCAACAGGGCCCACCGGGAGGCACCACAGCCAGCACCGAGGGGTGGTCGTCGACGGGCACCGCAAGGGATGCGGCCGCCCCGGGCCGGCGGCACGATCCGCTCCTGCTCCTTTTCCCGAAGCCTCTCCCCGGAGACGGCCCCGAGCCCCTCCGGGCGCCCGGCCTGGCCCTGCCACCCTGGCCCCAGCCCCCGGGGCAGCTCCCGCCGCACAGCGGAGCCGGGTCCAACCGCGGGGCAGCGGCCCCTGCGAGGGCTCCGGCCGGCCGGCCCCCGCCG
>VWPU01013142.1:0-77050 GCA_013398955.1 Callaeas wilsoni | reverse complement strand
CCCTTCTCAAACCTTCCCTTCCCAACCTTCCCTTCCCCATCCCCCATCCCTTCATTCTTTCTCCCTCTCCCTCCGTCTCCAGCATTTCTTGAACAACATATCAGTTAAGCTATTGAGGGGTTGTGATTACTGAAGGAACATTGATTCTTTTTTTTTTAAGCTAGATTGTTGTTTCAGCAATTTTACATGCAGCCCTTCATGTACTCAGAGCTTAGGTATGTGTAGAGTAAATGGCCTAGCAATTTGATGCAGTCCAGTGCAGGCAAATCCTGAGTCATGGCTACCTTTAAACACCGGGAGTATTTTGGAACCCTAAACATTAAATGCCGCAATCATTTTATGATATCTAAGGTTTCCAGGTTTCCCATTAGAAGGGTGGAAAGTGCACTTCATCAAAATTCAAGAGACATCACAGTAATATAGCTTTCAACCTAGCATTTTTTCTGATAGCGTGTTTTATTTTTGTCCTCTTTGGTTGGTTTTTTAAACTCTAAATATGGCATAGAAGAATATGTTTTCCTCTAAAAACTGAATTCAGAACAAGATATTAAGTAACTCACCACAAAAACTGCACCTCTGTCAGAGTCAGGAAACAAATTATACAGACACTTATACAGACATTTTAGGTTTACCTGAAGTTATACCCTGGCTGTTCTGGAAATCCTAACTTCTCTTAGGAAAGTCTGCTGGGGCTTTTCATAAGAGGGTTTAGAGGATCAATATCCATTTGGTAAGCTCATGATGCTATTTCTGTTAAAAAGTGGAACAGAACAATTCTGTCAGGAGGCTAATCCCCTGATTTCAAGGGGACTTTATTCACATGAATAAGAGCTTCAAGTTCAGGCTAAGGTCTGGTAGATGAATATTATGTATCTCCTACTGTCTATGTATATTCATATATTATTCTGTAAACTTCTACAGCTGCTTTGACAGAAAGAGAAACGCTGGGCTAAGCAGACATTTGGTCAAACCCAATAAAAGGTAATAATCACAATTTTTTTGGCAGGTTCCTTCAGAGAAGTGATTTGCTGTAAAGTCATCTCTGTGAGTGCTGGTTTTGAATGGGGTAGAATTAATTGTCTTCACAGTGCTAGTGTGAGGCTATGTTTTGGATTTCTCCTGAAAATGGAATTAATAATATAGAGGTATTTGTTATTGCTGAGTGGAGCTTACATGGAGCCAAGGCCTTTTCTGCTACCACACTGGTGAGGAAGTTGGAGGCGCAGGGAACATTGTGGGGAGACACAGCTGGGACAGGTGGCACAAACTGATCAGAGGGATATTCCAGATCATATGAAGTCATGGTCTGAATGAAAGTGGGGGGAAGAAAGAGGAACGAGTGGACATTTGGAGTGATGGCATTTGTCTTCCCAAGTACCCTTTTTAATTGATGAGGCCCCACTCTCCTGTAGATGGCTGAACACATGCCTGCCATGGGTAGCAGTGAATTAATTCCTTGCTTTGCTTTGTTTGTGTTTGCAGCTTTTGCTTTCCCTGTTGAACCATCTTCATCTCAACCTATGAGTTTTCTAGCTGTTACCTTTTCCTTTTCTGCCTGATCCTGCTGATGTGGGAGTGGGTGAGTGGCTGCATAGGGCTTGGTTTCTGGCTGGGCTTAAACCACCACATACATGCATTAGAAATACCAACACACAAGAGTATTTTCGTGCTTAGCAAGGAAGATATCTTTAAAATTATTTATCTTTTTAAATTTTTTGAGCATAAACAATTCAGATACCAAGTTTCTACATGATGGCAAAACACAAATTCAAGTGGTGTCTTGTCACCTTGTGAAATTCCATCGAAATATACCAATTTATTCCCATTACGGGAATACAAACACTTTTTCTGCACCATATTCAGAAAAACTATGTCATAGAATACACTGAATCAGAAATCATGCTAACCAAAAAATTAAGTAAAGTTTCAGGCAGAAAATATGAGTATAAAATATTAACAAAACTGAGGTTGTGTTGCTATACTAAGAAGAAATGAAAAAAAATTATGTGTAGAATTTATGTAAAATGAAATTGTGATAATTGTGTGCTAAAAAAATAAATCATGTTAACCCACTTGACTGAGACTTAGACGGTTTCTCTTCTTAGAGAAAGAACCCTCATAAACCACAGCCCAATTATTTAATTTCCCTTACTAATTATGGAAAGTACTCATTTCTTGGCCTCAAGCATCAGATGATGTATCTCTGAAGGGCAATGCAAGATTTATCATAATCTGTGACTCTCTTTATTTAATGAGAATAAAAATAAATACTCTAGTCTAGGTTGAATTTGACTGGTACATTCTCTTATATGAAATATTACAACTCAAAGCATTTTCTTATGAGAGACTGTTGCAAAGATTGGGGTATTAATAAAATGCAACAAAGCCCAAGTACAGCTAAAGAACAAATTTTTCACTAGTGCCAACAATGAATTTTTACTGCCCACCATTGATGCCTTGTGGAGGCTGACCTGGAGCAGAGGCTAGACAGAGTGAAAGGATAAAGGGTAGGTATTTATGGAAAGGCCTTTACAGGGCACACCTTGGGCAGTGCAGGAGTCTCGCAGAGACTACACCCAGGATGGACACAGTCACATATTTTTGGGACAGATATAAGTTCTGTCTATTTGCATATCAGAGGTTAATTGTCCAATTACAGCTTCAGGTAGTGGTGTCCTATTCTCCTAGTTTGCTCCCCCCAACTCACTTTTGTTTACATTTCTTGAGGCCTGAAACAGTGAGGTGTCCTTGATTCTCAGGCCTAGAGAGGAATTATTGTGTCTGACGAAAATGGGAAAAGCAGTTGCTAACATTCTATATGGAGCTCAGAGTTATACAGTAAAGAACTGCAGGATTACTGATATATGAAAATATAAAAGCTAAAATCCTAAGGCATCACCGTGAACTGGTTTAATTCCAACAAGGAGATGTTATCAGCTGTGATCCATTTCAAGAAAGCATTTAAACACAATTTCATATTGTCTCAGATCATCCTGTAAATACATGTAATTCATCAGGTTTCATGTTCATTCAATGGGTATCCTGAGCTAGTAGGTAGGAGGTGCCTAAAAGGAGATGGACAATGTCAAGGAAGACCTAAAGAACCAACCTGGTACAGATAAGTTATATTGGATCCTGCAGTGGGGTTCAGAAGGTTATTTTCCTTCTTGAAAAAAAAGAATAATACAAAATTTTCTCTCTAACAGTAGAAAAGTAGCTCCTGGAAGACGTTCTTCTATGTCCACATCTTTGAGCAATGTGTGAGAGGTGGGATTCATCTGCTAGCACATATTTCTGCACCAGGGCTGTTTGTGCTTGTGTCTTCACAATCACCAGAGAAAGTAATTTCAGTGGCACAATTGACAATCTCAAATCACATATCTGAACTGCATTGATTGGGTAATGTCCTAAACGTGCCCAATCACTTAATTTCTTTCCACTGCTGTAAAAGGAACCCGGACACAGCTGTCTAGAGCTGTAGACAGGAGAAGTTATGTGAGGCAAATCTCATGCAAACCATCCCAGTCTAGCCCAGAGTATTTACTTGTAGCAAACAGTGTTACTGTCTTTCAACACTGAATGTGTAACGGGTAAAAATTATAGGAAATGACTTAGTATATAAAGGGTAGAAGTCTCTTATTCATTGTGTAAAATAATGACCCAGTCCAAAACCATGCTGGGCTGACAGCCTGCAAATTTTTTTCATATATTTTACCAGACAGTTCGCAAGCTCTTTTAATAGCACTTTCCTCAAACTCTTTTTTCCTACTGTTTTAATCAACTGTTCATTCTGCTCTCATAAATTTTCTTCCTAGGTTTTCTCCTACTGTATGGGAAATTGAGAGGGTTGTCTAGGGGTTATATTACAACTGTGCACTTATAAACTATTATCATAAACACAGCCACATTTTTTCTGAAGTGCTTTATCCTCTGCTCAGATGTAAACATAGCTGTAGTGACATTTTAAAAAATAAACAGAACTGACTTATATTCCACCAACAATACAGACTTTCCAAGGAAACTTTTAATTATCATCAACCTTTTCTGTGAAGAAGCCATGAACAATATTTGAGCCTATGCCTGGAAAAATCTGATCTGATCACTCACTTGTCAGATGTTAGTCTGTATTATGCCTTAGTTTCTAGGAAGAGTTGGAAAAATCTGTCAAACTACAAATAGGATGAATGATAGGACTATTGATAAAGAAAGTGGTTTGGGAGTTCATACCTCATGTATGGCGGTGTCTCAGTATTATCTGAGGAAAAGACTGGTGGAGGAATTTCAAAAAGTTAATCTTGAAACTTGTGAGTCCAGGCAAATTAGAATTAATGAACAAAATCTGTACAAGAAGAAGCAGTGTATGATAAAGATCACAAACAGCTGTTGAAGGGACATCAAAGAATAGCCAGAAATGCCCAGTGCTGAACACACATTTGAGAAATTGTTTAAATGAAAACAAGCATACGTAGTTCAAAAAGTAAAAAAATTGTAAAAAAGGGTTAAAACAAAGGGAGGACTAACACCAGAAAAAAATGATTAAAATAGAGAATATCCTGATCAATGAATGATGGACTTAATAGATCAGAGAACAAAATATACTATCCTAAAATGAGATTACATGATGCCTCTGCTTCTCATTTTCCTCTGCTTGAGCACAATTAATGTCATTTCCAAAACCAAACAATAAGGAGAAACAAACTGCTCTTTCCTTATGAAAACAATATCAAGTTTAAACACAAAGATAATATCAAACATGTGATATCATAAATATCATGTGATAACTGAGTATCTGTCCTAGCAGTAGCATGTTCAGTAGGAGCATGAAATGAGGTGGGAAAGAGAACAGAAGGGAATGGGAAATGATCTAAATATCTCCTTATGTATAACTGTGGTTTTTTTCTCTAACAAAGAGAACTGATCAATAAATAGATATGTGCTATTCAGGTTTGGTTAGAAAAATATAGTTAATTACCTGTAGGACTATAATTTATGCTATTATTTTTTTGAGAAAAGGAAAGGTTAGGTTAACACTGGTCACCATTATTGCTAGTATATCTACCGAGGTTGTCTACTTGATGCAACAGTGTATTGTCATAATACCATACTACATTGGCAAATTTCACCTGACTTCATTAGCATAACTTTATCTAAATCTGCCCACATCTGAGAGCATTAAAGTACATAGTTTTAACTGGAATGTCATAGGCACTGTTGGCAATTGCTTAGGGCAAGTTTGCCATTTCTGGTTTCGTACCATCTTGAACTTTGCACAGATCACTTCTCAAGAGAGAAATTTTGAGTATTAGTCGTGATCATACTTAGAGAATAATGATGGGACACATATATTTAAGGACATGTCCTGTATTTTTAACCTGAGGTAGTTTAGTATTCCCTTTATCATAAATTACTTTTGCTTATTTACTACTCAATGAACTCTACAAAAGCATTATTGTAAAACTTGTAAGATAGTCAAGCAAGTTTCTGTGTAGAAAATACCTGTCCTGTGATGGCAAAACATCTATTAATATTTCTCACTTTTGATAAATCAATTCAAAGACCACAGCCATACACACTCTATTGTTTTTAATACATTAAATGTCCATTTACTCCACAACATATACTGGCACACAAAAGGAAACAAAAAAAAATCTCAAAATCCCCTCTTCAATAACTCTTGGTAAAGAGAAGACCAAATAATGTTGGAAAATATAAACTGAAATTGAGCCCTGAACAATAATGTAGGTCAGATTAAGATTAACCTTAATTTTTATGTACAGGATATATTCTGTATCCTATATATATTAATATATTAAAAATGTATGCAGCCATTTTCAAACTAAAACTACCTGCTCAGACTGCTGTATTTTTGCAGTCTTCTTCTGAAGTTCCAACTGTCCCAAGGACACAGGTCCAGGCACAGAATCATCAAGTTTCTGACACTGCATCTTAGGATAACGAAAATAGGTAAATCTGCAAGTAATCCCATTAGACAACTTAATTTTTCTGTAAATAGAAATTAAAGACTGTAACATTGAGGTAAACACTATTTCTTATCTGCAAAAAAGATCTAAATATTTTAGACTAGGTTTTAATATTCTGGAAATGAAAACATTAGAAAAGTTTGAGGTTTTGTTTGTTTGATTGTTTTTCCCACCGAAAGAGGAAACAAAAAAACCCAACCCTCTAAAAAGGTGTTTGAAGGCTCATAAGAAAAGGTGAATCAGATAACTAAACAGAGCAAACATCAACAGTAAATCTGGCTGATTTGGATGGTAGATTTTTATAAAAATTTAAGAATGTAAGTACATACCTATTAATTTATAAATTCATTAATGTACGAAATTCAAATAATTCAAATAATACATTAAACTGGAACTACTGTAGAAAGTAAAGAGATATGTCTATCCAGGAGTCAGGAACAAAAATTAATTACTTCAGCTTGTTGGACTTTCAGGGGCTACGAAGAGAAGTAACTTGACATCTAGTTTCAGACACTGTGAGTGAAGGCAAACTCAGGACTCAACACAATATATAAAAAAAAGTATATTATGAATTATATTAAAATTATAACAGGTAACACATGGCAATTTTTATGCAGCGACCTAATTAACAACTTAAAAATTATCAATATACACAAGTGCCCCATCAAAGAAAGCACTGATGGGGCACCATCAAGTGGCATAAATGTTCTAGTACTCATTTGCAAAATATGCCTCAGTGTTTGAGCATCTGAACCCCTGAATAAAACCACATTTAAATATAATGGTGGAAATACTGCAACACATTAAAAACTGCAAAAATATATGTGTGACATATATACATGATGATAGATGGAGTGGTGTTTAGGTCATGACTGCTTCATAATCTATGAAGTTTAAGGGCAAAAAACATGACATAGACATAAAAGGCTATTTTTTTTATAAGGACAAACACTAAATATTAGGTCCTCATAGCCTCAGCCGAATGCTTGTTTCATTTGTCTAGATTCTTTTGTTTTCCAAACTCCCCTAATTCATTTTAATTTAGCTTATAGTCATCTCAGGATTGTATTTATTTTTTTTTCCTTGGTTATGTTCAAAGAAAAACTTCCTTTCATTTATGATCACAGTCCACTGCATCATCAGAATTTTTGAAAAACATCTTTAGATGGCGAAGTGTAATATCTTTTTAGTTTAATTTTTTCCCTTTCAGAATATTCACTAAAATGTCACTATCATTTAAATAGAAAAGGATTACATACGACATTGTGCTAGAAAACCAAATATCTGGATCAAGCGTTGCACTGTTCTCAAAAGCACTTTTTTTCTATTCCATCCCTCAATAAGCAGGTGCAAAAATCAGAAGGGTGCAAACACCTGCACTGAGTCTGGTGTATTTCCTATTTTATTAGAAAACCCATTAGTAAAATATCATGCTTTCCCCTTTGTGAGGGGAGACCCTTCTTTCTGCCTCTTGCTTTTTGTTAGTTTGTTTGCTGCTGTTGAATGATGGTGGCTGCACAGTGGAAAGGGCATTCCTTTACGACTTTAAAGGCAAAGTAAAAAAATGACATTAAAAGCCTGGCCTGGATCTGATTGATGCACTCTTATATTTGAAGTTCACTCACAGCTTTGTGCTAGCAAACCAGGGTCACTCCATTCAGTCCTCTAATGAGACTGTGCATGAACACTTGCAGCTTTGTAGGCCTTGTTTTAATCAGAGATTGAGAAACACTCCTGACTGATAGTCTTCAGGACCAGATCCAGACAGAAAATAACATCCTCAATTTGGCCTCTGAAGGTGGGTTGAGCAAATCTTTGTGATGTATTGGAGTATTTGCTGAGTGCAAGCACACGTGGTGTGGTTCCTATTTCTGTCGGCAAATAAAAATTTTTCACTCAGCAGGAATAATCAGAGCTAACTCGAGAGGAGAAATAACAAAAGCTCAACAGCCCTTAGCAACTCAGCATGGCATAGAGGGATTTAAGACTTTAGCATTTTATCTCTATCAGTATGAAAATGTATGAGGAAATCTGAACTTTGGAAGTGCAAATAAACACATTTAACACATTATAAACCACCTATTCTATCAATGACTCTTGGGTCTTTTTCTATTTTCTCCTTTCCTAGCCTCCCTTTCCTGAAATAATAAAGCTGGTTCATTAATTTGGATGTAAACTAAAATCAATTTGTTTTGACAGAGTTACTTTGAAGGTAAGGGAGTAAGTGCTAGCAATATATTTTTAACATTTCTAAAATGATAAGGGAGAAAAAATCATGTTCTGCTTTTCATAATGTTTTTCTTTGCAGCTCTTGTTTACTTCTCTTCTCTTGGCTGAGATATGAATACAACCCAGTGCTTGAATTTGCTGAGGATATGATGGCATTAAAAATGTTAGGTATCCTACCTAAATCTAAGGTAGATAGCTGCATTCTGCAAAAGTAAAATCCACTGTAATTTAAACTGAAAATATTTGCCGTTCCTCCTAGAAAACACTATGTCAATGCATGTGTTTTACAATCACCAATATTTCACTATAGAAATAAAGACTTTGGAAAGAAAAGAAAAAAGAAAAAAAAAAAAAAAGAAAAGGAAAAAAAAGAAAAAAAAAGAAACGAAAAAGAAAAAGAAAAAGAAAGGAAAGAAAAGAAAAGGAAAGGAAAGAAAAGAAAAGAAAAAAAAAGAAAAAAAGAAGGAAAAGAAAAAGAAAAAAAAAAAAAAAGAAAAGGAAAAAAAAGAAAAAAAAAGAAACGAAAAAGAAAAAGAAAAAGAAAGGAAAGAAAAGAAAAGGAAAGGAAAGAAAAGAAAAGAAAAAAAAAGAAAAAAAGAAGGAAAAGAAAAAGAAAAAAAAAAAAAAAGAAAAGGAAAAAAAAGAAAAAAAAAGAAACGAAAAAGAAAAAGAAAAAGAAAGGAAAGAAAAGAAAAGGAAAGGAAAGAAAAGAAAAGAAAAGAACAGAAAAAAGAAAAGGAGGAGTTTTTTACATGGGATAGTAGATCACTAAAGAAATGGAAGAAAAATAAATTCACAATCTTATATTAACATTAAAATCATTTGAAACACTGAAATTTTCATAAAGTTTCTTATTCTGCTTCCATGTCATCTCTGTATTACTATATTTGCTTTCTATATCGCCCTCTTTATTGTTTAATCTACAACAGTTGCATCTTGTCCACATGCTATTATCCACACCATGTTAGCTGTGCCCTTACAGCCAACAAAGCTGTGCTCCTGTCTCCTCTGAACCGCCTTCTGGGGCTGGACATCACAAGCTACTGCACTTGCATGTCATCACCGTGACACATTCTCCTCTCATGGAAATGTACTAAAAAGTATTTCTTCATAACAGCAAGAGAGCAAGAGTGGATTTCATAGGCAAGTAACTAAATAACAAGAAAAAAATGAAAAAGAAAAAGAAAGCATGTAATCTGCCCTAAATTTAGAATGACTTCTCTGGTTTACTCCAGATTTCTCTTCAAAACACAGTTTTTGATAAAGATGTATCATGAAAGCTATGAAGAGACTGCTTCTGTGTGGGGCAATTCAGAAACGTAGATTTAGAAATCAAGCTTGTAATGGGAAATGTACTTAACTCTAAAATGAATCAAGAGCCTGAAATAAACCAGTGAATTCCTTCAAACTGACAGATTTACAGTTCCAAAATAGTACATTTCAATTTCTCTACCAGAATTTGCAAAGGCTTTACCTTTTAGCACTGATTTGGATGTCAAATGCCAGGCTGTTAGGATCACTATTTGTTTTCATTCTCAGTAAGCTTCTTTTCCATTAATTTTTGCATAAAACTCCAAAAAACTTTTACTGAGTAGATCTAACTGCTAACCACTTATTCAGAGCTGAAAGCAGCAATCTGTTATGAATCATTCTGTGGGTATTAGAAGACAATGAGTTCTTTCACATCTTCTGGTTTAATTCTTTCTCTCTAGATAATATCCCTTATTTCAATTACGGTGTTTATCTTTTGAAGGCAACTTACCCTCCCCCTAATTGCAGTATTCCTAGAAACACCTGGCACTTTTTCCTTCATACTTTACAGCTCAGTCTGAAAAACAGCATCCTTGAATATTTGCTATCTCATGGGCCACGACACAGAAGAAGGTAAATATTGTTGCCTAGACCATAATTTACTGTCCACATCAACTTGACCTGTGACAAATATAGCATTCCCATTTTTAAGATCTTTGCAGAGTGTTCAAGATGCTGCATTGTATTTCCTAAGAGCAGATGCTGAATTTGAGTAGCAATCTCCAGCTGCAATGCAAAAAGTCCCTAAAATGAGGCAGTTCAATCATCCAACTGCAATGTGGCTGAGTCTTCAGTGAATAGCATATCTGAGGACTTTGCTTAGAGACAGGCAAAGTTCAAGACTAAGGATGAAATCCAAATCAGCCATATCATGAGAAAAAACCTTTTTTCAACCAGGGAGTCTGCAAATATTGAGATTAGGGGCTTGCTGCTTTGATTCTGCAAATAAAGGAAAAGTTTTTTTTAATGATCCTTGTGGGTTCCTTCAAATTCAGGATATTCTATGATTCTATAAACACTGTAATTGACTCATTTACATTAGCTTATTGTTAAGGAGAGGATCTCCTGCACTACCTCCATCCTCATGGAAATCAGCCTCCTGCCATTTGCTTAGAGAAACATCAATGGCATTAAGTTTCCTCCTGAATTTCCCTTCTCAAGTCAAGAATGAGAATTGCTTCACACAGCTCTGCCCTGGGAGAGTTGTACTGATGAAATTTGGGAAACGAATTGTTACTTCTGCTCAACACCAACATAAAACCATTCTTTTACTTATTTGCCGGAGAAACTAAAACATTTCAGAAAATATCAGATCATGTTTCAGTTATTTGGAATTCTACTAATCAGGAAAAATGAATTATGATGTTCTTTTTGTTTAGAAAGCTGATATTTGTTTAATGCTTTCTTTTCCTTTGGAAACAATCATCTCTCCACTTCCCCTTCTTTTTAAAATTACCTTAGGGCTTGCTTGATTTCTTGGTGAATTTCCAGTTTTTATGTCTTCTCTAGCCGGACGTCATCCAAAAAATGCTCTAGTTAGAGCCTTAGTTCACTCAGAGTTTCCATAAGTGTAAATCTCAAAATACAAAGCCCAGCATCTTGTGCCTCTATAAAATGTTTGTTATCTAATATAGTGGTTTACCTTTCATATAACTTTTCTAACTTCAGTTCCACCTACCATTCTCAAATATTATTTGTTTAAGTATTAGTCTTATGTTACATTAAAAAAAAATCCTATGGCAAACATTATTAGCAAAAACATCTGTTTGGGGACAGTTCAAAACAGGTCTGTACTTTTGAAAAACCTGTAACTGGTTCAGACACAGATACTGGGTCAGATATTATTAAACTGAAAATAAAGGATTAGAGAGAAGAAAAGGTGAAATCTGGAGAGGCATGGATAGATATTGATTTTAAAAGAGCTCTTATTCCACAGTAACTGACCTCCTATTTTTCTTCTCCCTCTTCCTAGATTGTATTTACTGCTATACACGGTCTTTCCCCAAGCATCACAGGGAAGCAATAAATGTATGGACGAAATAATAAAGGATACAAGAGTATTAAAAAGGTCTTGTCTAAAGAGAAGTTAGCGTGCTTGCAAACACAGGGTCAAATTCCCCTATTAATATCAGCAGTGAAGCTTACTGAATATCACTGCAGATAAAGTAACAAAGCAGAAGAAAATGTGCCCTTAAAAGCTGGCAGGATCCCTGTGCTGTGTAATGCATGGACCTGCTTCTGGTTTCAATCCAGTCCAAATGAAGAAACTTATGAGGACACACACAGTGCAATCGCAGTGATGTCTGCCTACAATAATACAACAAAATATAGTATCCTCAAAACTCTTTTCCACACCATCAAAGTGCATAATAAATCACATGTCGCAAATGCTACATTGTTACATTACCCAAATACTTGTATGGTTGTATAAGCAGCAAACAGACCAGACCTGTCAATACTTCCATAAGAAGAGATATATAATATAAACATAAAATGAATTATTGGGATCCTTTTATTTAAACAAGTAGAAATAAAAACCTGCAATTTTTAAAATGAAAGACAATTTTTGTGATGCTGTTATAACAAAACTAGTGAAATTATGCCATTAATTCACATTTTATTAATGCAATAAAGGATGAACAGTCATCCTACAAGAGCCAGCAAGACCCAAACTTAAGCACATATGAAGCACAGTGCATTAAACAGGCACCAAGTTATTAAAACATAGCAAGCAAGGATTAAAAGGAGCATGCTTTCCACTCTTAGACAAGCATCGGTTATAAATCACTTCTCTCCAAACAGAAATGTTTCTTAGTCAAATAAAGAAAAAAAGAAAAAAAAAAAGGAAAAAGCAAAGGTCTAACTGCCATGTATACTCAATTTAAATGTCATGTCTTATTAGAACCCAATAAGTGGAACGTCTGTTTTCCTCCTTTGGTTGAGCCATCACATTTGTCAAAATTTTATGATAATTCATTCCATCATTCCTCAGACATTTAAATGACAGACAGCCATTGGAAAAAAAAAATCCCTGTAATCCTTCTATTCATGTTAAACTGCCTCTAGAGAGTTTTTTAAAGTACACCACATCATGGTAGGAGCAGAGCCCTAAACTTCTCAATTTCACTTATGATTTGCTGCCTTTTTGGAAAATGACAATAAATTGGCTCTCTACTATTCTTGACCTCTTGACTTTTGAACTCTGGCTGTCCATGCCTTAACTTTGCTTGTTTAAGTCAGCAGCTATCGTATCACTCTGATCCTCTCCCAGAGGGTCTGGAGATTTAAGTTTCCTGAACGGTTAAGCTCCCCCTCTAGTGTTCACTGCTCATCACATTATTCCTCCAAGAAGGGAAGAGACACATTGCTTCAGTTACTTCATAACTTCTTGCAGAGATGGCTTCTGCTCATTTATAGCTTAAGACTTTAATGGCAGTAGCAGGAAAGGGTAAACGGAAACCTTTAAATGTATTTTTATTTGGCTTCTTTCAGCTAATTTTGTAAGAACAAACAGAAAATACCAATAAATATCTAGTCTGAAATTAGTGTAAAAAAATGCTTGATGTTAAAAAAAAATCGAAAAAAAAAATCTAGTGGCATGCAGAATATCTGAAATAGCCAGGGTTTAGAAGGCAAAAAATAACATATCATTATCCCTGGGAAAACATCTATTTGTTCATAGGTGAGTGAGGTAACAACTGAAAATCAGGTGTGAGAAATCTTCATTTAAGAGCTCATTTCTAATGAAATATGGGAAAGGGTTTCTCATGTATCTCTTTCCTTGCTAGTGATCTGCAAAATACGTGCTTTTTTGCTTGATGGTCAACATATTCAGATACATACACGCACATTGATGATTTGGGTTTACATTTATGAAAAAAAATCTAAATTAACATCAGTTAGTTATAATAATCAAAATCTGGAAACCTGAAAGGTTAGAAGTTCTGTGTCTTTGTTAAACATAGTCTTGGACCTGCGTCTAGACACAACCCAGAATTTATTGTACTGTGAAACACTGAAAAAACAAACCCTAGCTTTTCAAATGAGAGTATGCCAGCATGTTATCTGTAAATATGATTTGATTTAACTTTAAATGCATGGTATTTTTGTTAAAGCAAGAAATATAAAAGCAGCCCCTGCCTTCAAGTCCCTCTTTGCAAATCTGGAACACAAAAAACCCCAAACAAAACAAACTCTTCACAAAATATTAAAAATTCAAAGCAATAATGATCATCTGTGACAGAGAATATTTTGGTTTTTATTAGCTTGGATAATTTTTCTCAGCTACCTGTGATTGATATATGCAATACTTCTCTTTTAGCAGTATTTGTTTAATTGCACAGAAATAAAAAACCACAAAAGTTAAACAGATGTCAGCTAAAAGCCAACTGGTTTTATTTTAGATATGAAAACATCAATTAAGTGATCTCCAAGCAAAATTATGATGGAGCATTTTCCTTTGTTCTAATGACTCTCTTGCAAAAAAAATGCTCTTGAAAATTATGTTCATTGGGGCAAAATTTTCTTTCAGAAGAAAAATAGAAATCATGCTGTGTTTGATAACTTCTAGATGGCCTGTTTAACTTTTGCCTTTTTAATGTGGCTTTTCTTTTTTTTTTCTTCAATAATAAATATTGCAGCATGTAAAATTTGAAGCAAAAATGTAAAACGTATTGGAACAAAACCAGCCACTTTAATGGATTTAATATTTTTTTTCTCACTATATTCTTTCATGAACAATTTCAATATCAGGATTTTTCATTGCAAGTCACTTTGAAAACTAACTCCCTGATGCAGTGGACAATTCTGCCCTCTGCGTCCTTCTGTGAGGTAGACACGTTAGCAAATTTGGGGTATTTACAATAAAAAAAAAATTCAGAAAATAGAGCTGCAAATTTTGCAAGCTTTTTAAAGTTGTTTATTTTGTTAGTGTGCAGCAGAGCTCTGCAATCAGAATATATTTAGATTGCTTAGTTGCAAGTACGTGTGGATTATATCTGTGCTGAGGAATTTCTAGCTGAAGTGGACAGAAATATAGAAACTCATCTTAGGGCAATCTCTTTACAAAAGTGCAGTTTCAAAGGTACTATAGAAATAAGCTGTTTAAGTGCGAAGGTAGGGCAGGGATTGATTATTTGGAAGAAAGAGACAGGTTAGTATGAAAATATGAAGGATCATCTTTAGAATCAATTATTCTGGGTACAGGGCATTGTTGGACAGACAGCTAAAATATAATGAGAATTGATTAATGAGGCATTAAATCATCCATAAAACAAAGTCTGATGTCTTCCTTATTTGTAGACCATCTAACATTGCATGCAAAAGCAAGTACCTAAATAATACACACTTGAGTTCCTCAGTGCTACAATAAGAGCACCAATCCTGTCCTGCTGTCCTCCAGTGAACATCCCAGAGAATAACATACCATTGAGGCTGAGGAGTTTGTCTGGTGTCGTATTGGCTGATATTCCCAAAAATGGGCAGATGATCATCTGTGTTGCAATAGGAATGGCCTGATTCACAGACCAAGGAGGTAAGTAAAATGAAAAACATAAAAAGGCAGTATGTAAATAGGGCTTAAACTATAACTCTTAATCAGTTTCTAAATTGTTCTTCTGACAAGAAATCAGCTGCTGTGTGAAGAGGAGCAGGGTGTGGAGAAGATACTCAGGAAGATGAAAAAAGAAATACACAGATATTCTACCCATCACATAAAATTCTCTTCACTGACGTGTGAATAGAGTAACAGACACACCACTTCATCAGAATATTTGCTCCTGAATTCTGGTTCCTTCAACAGTAAAAGTAATAATAAAGAGATATAAATATTGTTTCAGACATCTAAGAATAAAAGATGGCATGGACTTCAAAATATGTATTAAAAAATGGTATTGACTGGTAGTTTAGAGATAAAATAAATAAGAGGTTAAAAATAAAGTAGGAAAAAGAAATTTTATCTGTCACTTTTCTGGACAAAGAAAATGCTTAAAAAAATTAAAAAAGGAGATAACAATAGAACTGATAAGGAATTCTTTATAAAAATGCATATACTGTCTTATTAATCAATCACACTTCTCTTGAAGGATATTATGCCTTAAATGTGTTTAAACGGGCAATTTAACATACTTCTGAATTAAAGAGAAAAACACAAAAAACCAAACCCCCAACACTGCGGATAGCAGTAAGTTTGCAGTTATAAGTTCTACACAAGACAAGAACAATTCTTCACTTGGCAATTTACTGTTTGCAAGGTGTCCTGCAGAAGATATTTGAGCATCATTGAAACAACGCAGACAATGAATATGGATAGAACTTTGTTTCCTATGCTGCCTCTGTGACTTTGATTTACTTGGAGAATGCTTGAATTTCACAAGTTCATTAAATCACTACCCAAAGAAATTATACGTGATTGGACAAGGTTCTTGCCTTTCAATGAGTAAAACCTGCTAAATATTTGAATAAGCTTCAGTACTCTTAAATTCTTTTTTCCTTTAACACCTGGAATTGTTATGTGATACAGATATCTGACTATAAACTCTATAGAGCTATAAAAATGTGAAACCTGCTGTATCTGAAGTTTGTATAAAGGTTCATTTGGTACCCAGGAAATATTTTCTTCACTAATTTCTGAAGTGTAGCTTATATAACTGCATTGTATCCTTGTAAAATCAGGAATAAAACATCCTGTTGTAAGTTCAATTAAATCAAAAGTATTTCTGGCTTGTTTATGATAGTGGTGGGATGGAACGTTCATGTTCTTTGAACTCTCTTCCTGCCTATTTAAAATATTACTTAGGATACTGCCTCATTATTATATATCCATCTATCTCCTACTACTTTTTTAAAAAATTAAGACTACATACCAAAAGCAATTTCTTAATACTTTTATTTCTTTATTTCCTTCCTTGGAGATTGTAAGGGAAATAGTTTGATTTGCTGGTAGGTTTTCTGTTTGTTTAATCTGGTGAGAGGGTTCATGCATGTGCATGTTTGTTTTATGTGTATGGAAAGGAAGTATTTCTTGGGAGACAATCTCTGAGTCTAACTCTGTGGTCAGTTTTGTGTTCTTTTTTATTTCTTGTGAGAGTTATTTCCGTAGTCGAGGCTGAGCCTGTGAAGTGGGTAACTAAGCATCCCTCCTGTTAGTCAACAGTTGCACTGAACTGCTGCCGCGAAAAGTCAGGGAAGGAAAGATGATCTCTTGGATATCAAGGATCAAACCCTTGGAGGGATTTGGGCAGCGGATCAGAGACCTTGAACTGGACACTTCCATCAGCACAATATGAAAGGGAGAGCAGTAAAAGTAGAACTGACTATTAAGCAAATTGATTGACAGACCTTCTTGGTGGGGCATATACACCAACTCCCACTACGCCTGAGTTACTAGGTGGTGCTTTTTCTTGTTGTTTTTCATTCTTAAATATATTGAGCAGCAATAATATTGTGTTATATTTTTCTTCTTCTTTAATATTCATTGCAAGTAAATGAAGATCAAACCAATCTCATAAGCACCAAGGCTACCCAATTTTCCTTAACCTAAATACTGTCAGCAGCAAACAGTGCTATCATTTTAACCGTTCTTTCTCCAGAAGTTCACTTTTTCCCTTTCTGTTGTCTCTTGTTATTTATTTTTTTTCCTGGTGACTGTTATCCATATGATACTTCAGAGAATCAATCAAGACTCCTTTTCCTAGTGCAAATCAATCAATCAGTTTCTAATGTCTGACAAGGCCTGTTACATACTACAGAATCACAAACCACCCATTTATGTTTCCTTAACAACATGTTTTCCTTCTGTTTACCACAGAGAGATTGCCAAATTCTTTAGAGGACAAATATACGGACACCTATGTTACTAACTCCTATAACGAGTCTCACTATTATCTAATTTCTGGTATCAGGTCTGTCTTTAAAAGACCTTCTCTACCTTGACATACATAGCAATGGTTGGAAAAATTAAACCATACAGAGATACCACATTTTCTACACCTTTCCACAACACTACGGCTATTTAGACAAAAAGTTCTCCAGACTCCAGTGTTTACTATAAGATTCAAGCCATACCTCAGACGGGTAGTGTAGAAAAGACAGTTTCCAAGTAATTGCCTTCTCTTCTTTTTGTAACATTGAAAAGAAAAATAGCTTTTTCTGCTTTGCAAGGGTGCCTGACACCCAGAGGAAGATGATGAAGAGGAACTGGGATGATGAACCCTCTACTGGCCTTCTTCAGCCTTTGGGTTAGGTGAATTGAAGGGAATGGTATGAGAAGACTATAACCTCTGCTTATGGCTGACTTATTTTGGGCTTTACTCTGACTGTTAAGAAGAGTAAAATTTTTCAGTTTTCTAAAACTTAATGATTTATTATTAGGTTTAGTGGGCTATGTGCAGTTAAGGCCTATTATTTTCAGATGAAAGAATTTGATGGGAACAGAGATGTGAGATTTAGAACTTCACTATAATTCCTTATGCAGATTTCCACTTGCGAAAGTAGAGACAGGTATACAACATTTGAAAACCTATGCATCTCCAAAATTAGCTCTGTTAGTGTTCTCATATGCAAAGAACATTGCTTCAAATCTGCTAAAGAGCAAAATGTGTCTATACCAGTAGCTATATTCCAACTCAAATATACAGCAATTTGGAGACAACTTTTTAAAATTCCATTAATTGATATGAATTGTTTCATGGATCTTACTTTTTTCTTTGTTTTGACCTTTCTGTTACCCATCCCTTTAAAGAGTTAATAGATAAGGCTGACAAAAATATGGATGCTCGTTTCAGAGCAGGTGTTTTCCAACCACACATGCTGAAGAAATTGCCTTCTAGATTTGTTCCATATTACTTCTAAATTTTAAAAGAAGCATATTTTGCATCTGTGAAAGTATTGGATTGACCACCACTGAGTAGCACCGTCAGCAGAAGTCAACGTTTTCTTACATCATATTTTTGGATGGATTTTAACCTTAAGATGATCCACATCTGAAAACGGAAGTGTAGCCTCTACATCCATTTGGTACTTAAAACTTCCTTTCAAAGTGACAATAACTTTACTGGGTACTCCGAAAAATGCACAGACAACCCTGTTTCCTGTTGATTATGGAGCACACAATGAAGTGTCATGACCTTAGTCAACTAAATAAGTACAGCTGTACTTTAATATGCAGTTTGAGGGTGATTTTACTTAATATACTGAATGAATCCAAAGTAATGAAATGGATATGATTGAAATGGATAATTTTTGAACTATTCTTTCTGATTCTCAGAGACAATTAAAGAATGTACAGTTTAACTTATTTATGGGAAGGAGTTAGTGTATCATTAAGTTAATCTGATGTTTTCTGTGATATTGGACAATCTTGCCTTATGCTAGGAGGAAGCTACAGCACTCTGAACACTTGTCCATATTATATTTACTGTGAAGAAGCCAACTGAAGTTTGGACAATGCAAAGAAACATCCATAATTTTTCTGTAATTCACATATGCAGGACTTGTAGGAGGCTGCAGAAGTAATAGTGAGATTATAATGTCTTTTACCTGGAACCGAATATCCTGGTATTTGTCAAAATTGGAGAGGAAAAGAATTCCAGAAATATTGAAAATTTTTTATAATTTAAGAAAAGAAGTGATTAAGTGCACACAGTAGAAATGCAGAAACGGGATTTTTTAGAAGTTTTTCCATAGTATCCCATATCCTTTGAAACTCGTGGTAATGAAGCTACCAACGAAAGTAATCCTCAGTATGCTTTTAATATCCTGAGCTTTTTCAGAACTGATCAGTCTCCTAAGAAGTAATAATATTATTCAACCTTTCTTACGCAGCTAGATTTAAGATGAAATAAGAGAAGCCATGTCCAAAGTGAAAGATAAATATAGCAAATGTGGAGATCTTTAAGACTACAATAAAAATCATAAAAATTTCTTCAATTTAAGAAAGCTAAGTAATAAATGTAGAAAAGGCAATTGTGATGTTTAGCTAAATCTGTGCACAATTTTTATGATTTTTTTTCTCAAAAAAGTTAGAACACTCAATTATCATCAAAAAAACCCCCAACTGACTTGGCTTCACAGTGTGAGACAAACCAAATATATTCTAACGATGCCTTAAAATTAATGTTGTTATGTAGTGACACTCAAAATCACCAAAATGCTTAACATCTAACTGAAGAGGAGACTGGGTCTACCATTACTGTTAAAAACAGAGCACAGGGACAGCAAAACAGTGTCTGTTTACTTTTATCTTCCTATGTCATATACATACTTCAAGATTTTTGATAATTTTCACTCCATCTAACAGAGGTACATATAGCACAGTCTTGCATAGTAGATAATTATAAAATTTGAAGTTAGATGCTACACTGAAATAAACAGAGATGGTTTTTCTGACTTTAACACCCAATCCTACACATAAAAAAGTGACCTCCTGAGAAAATTTTGCACACCATACATTTAATTATTCTGACCAGGAAAATTTTTACAATAACACTTTAACAGGTGCAGTGTTGTACTGGGCTGCTCTAGAGACTGAGATGACGTTCTGCAGGCAGCATTTTAATTTGATTACATCCATGCTGATTTACACCAGATGCAGTCTGACCCATCCAGAGTATAAAATTACCCAACATCCTGCATCCTGCAAGTACACAAAGCTACTTGTGATTTCCATGTGCAGAGACATTTTGGTAAAACCAGATGAAAATAAGTCTGCTTTGAACCAGCTTCAGACATAGCAGAAGGCTGCACATTGAGGGCATAACATTGGTTAATATAGGTTGTACTGTATGAAGGAGATACACTAACATAAGCAAATGGCATGAAACAGCAGAGATGCTTTGCTCTGATTTAACCTCTCAAGACCCGGAGCATACAGGGGACAGGATATCCTTTACAATATGTTTTGAAGCAGAGCAGAAGAGGTACATATCTTTCCCCAAACTGTAGCTATGTCTATCTCCATACAGTAGACACCATAGCCTTTCCCCTTGTCCTGGGAATCATGAGGGCTTTTTTCTTTCCCTGCTTGTAGAAAGTTTAGAAGATTCTGGAGCATATAAGATGGAAGATATAAGATGGTTATAATGCTGCTTGTGTGTACAACAAGATTTTATTATCTTTAAAATGAAATGCCAGGAAGACTGTAAAGCTCCTGTTTTTGAAAGCTTTTGTAATGTGTTTTCTGTCCATATTTTCAGAAGGAGCTATTGATAGTGGACATCTTAGTTTTGTGTCATGTAATTGAAATGTTTTGCTTCTCAAAGTTCACCATATCTGCAAATATCAAGCTGTGGCTGCACATGATTAAGAGGAAACAAATTGAATGTTCAAAATCTGTGTCAGTACTTGGCTATCAGTATATGAACCTTCTGGCCAAAAAAAAAAAAAAAAAAGTCAAGACTTAGCTCCTGTATTAATTCTTCCATCCAATTTTAGAACAATGAATTCTACTAGCGTTAACACTCTCCCCTTTTTTGACTTGTCCTCTTAGAAAAAGTGTCTGAAGATTGACAACCTGACTTATGAAACATACCAGAAATCATGGCAAAGTTTACAAAATCATAACTCCTAACACACAAAATTAATCTACTAATTTCTTCCATCAACTTGTAATTGCTTTGTCTAGTATAACTTAAAAAAAATTTAAACCAAACCACTAAAACTTGTGCTCCAGTTTTACATGGAAGCCATCTATTATCCTTCATTTATCTGTATTACTGACCCCCAATCATACACAGCATTTTGCATGTGTATCTAGTCTTTCTTCCATGAAGAGTACAAGGTTGAAATCTTGAACCCTAATGCTATGTAATCTTGAGATTAGTGACTCTGAGAAGAATGACAAGAATATACTCTGATAGGATGAATTAAGAGTAAGAAGCAAGATGGGGTATCAATGTCAGCGTTTTCAAAGCAAGGTTAACTTGACAGTTCTTTGCAGTAAGCATATTACTGCATTTTCTTTCCAAGAGTTTTGTGGAAAGACCAATAAGATACTGTAGATAATGTTGCAGTACAATTGAGAAGTTACCCTCCCTGCGAGGCTTACTCACTTGCTGATTAGGATTCTAAAAGAGTAGAAAGTTTATGAGGTAAGAAATAAGTAGGAACATTATCATCTGTAATATTATGCCAGATTAATTTTGTTTTCTTGAATACCTCACTAAACAGTATTATAAACAATTATTGATTTTATTCAGTACTTATCATTACACAAAAAAAGACAATGAAGAACACTGCTGGCTTCTAAACTTGTGCGGAGGGAAAAAATATTATTTTCAATTAATTGATAAAAGGTGACTTCAGTGAGCTCTTCGGACCATTTACTGCCTGGATGTTCCTTGATGTCCCTAGGTCATTCCACTAAGTCATTTGTGCATTATGCTGTTGAGATTCTTCACTTCAATACTGTCAATAAACTGAAAAAAACTCTAAAAAGTGTCATAGGAGAAAAAACCATAAATATGGAGTCAACATAAGAAAAAACCATGACTTGGAATAAACAGAAGTGCACAAGAAAAGTGGATGTAAGATAGGGTTGAATCTTAAGGCCAATTTATGTTTAAATTAGAATCAAATAACCATTACAATAATTTACAGAGGACATCTGGGCATTGAAACTGGATTGCATGAGAGAATTGCTCTCCATTTCTTGGATTCAACATGAATACCATTGCTGTTCCTAAATTACTTCTGAAGATTGGCTTTTGTATTGTAATGGAACTGTTGTTCCATTACAATACTGTGCAAATATGGCTTACTACATAAAATTAGAGCTGTTATACTGCCCCTTATGGTTTTATGCTAATCTATAAGGAGTTTATTATGTCCTCATGAATCGTAGAAGATCCTACCCACTGGTGCCACACAGTCTGTTCAGAGATGGAGATTTGTTCTTATCCTTATCAGTAAAACAAACAAACTAAACACACACAAAGCAAAAACAAAAACTTGGTTGGTTCTTTCTGCCTATTCTTATAGAAGAAGACATAAACTGAAAACATCAGTTAAAAATAGTCCAAATTCTAAGATGCTTAAAATGTAAAAGAAAATCCTGGTATTCAGAAAGGTCTGAACTGTTCTGTAAATCTGTTATTATTCAATACGATGAAGTATTTTATCAAGATCTATATAAACAGAACCTGATCTTTTCAGACTGAATCATTAACATTTTAGCAGAAGGGAAAAAAGAAAACTGGTGGATATTTCCACCTTTTCTGCTTGTGATGAAAACGAGTATGTTTTGTGTATTTAAAACTAAGATTACAAGAAAATCAGTTCATCTGTACAGATTTGTCTCTTGGTATATAACTGAAAAAAAATCCCATTTAAAATGACAGTTTAGTGTTGAATTACAGCTATTTTGGTGTGACTACTATACAGTCTTATTCTGTTTATCTGTGTAAAATATCTTTATAAATTATCAAAAATAGTATTTTCCTTTCTCTGATTCATTTATATCTGCTATCAGAAACAGCAGATAAACCAAACTAAAAGCAAAATCTCTGTCCACTGGTTGAACTTTAGAAAATTGTACTTTCACTTATATATACTCCTGTTGTAAGTTTGCAATTTAGGTGTTATCCATGCATAAAAAAAAATTTCCTTGGACAAAAAGATGGAACCTCTGGAGGTGTTTAGATCAAGCCGAAATATCCCTAGAGAAAGTATAATCTAACATATGTCAACATCAAATAAGATGATCCAGATATCTGTTTTGTGATGATGGGAACACTGGAAACTAATCAAAGATAGGAGTAGTGTTAAAATTATATTTTTTGTCAATTGATACATCACCATGTTTGAAATTTTGTATTAATCTCTTGAAGTTTCTTGTAGAGCAATAAAAATTGCTTTTGTCTGTACTAACACGAAACAATAGTACCTTTAAACTCCTATTCATCCAGAGAGACACAGTCAATAAAAAGTTCTTGTTTTGTCAGAATCAGGAGTGGAAACAAAAGGTCCTAATGAAATTATCTGTTTACAAAATGCTAAGTGAGGGTTCTCTTGGAAAAATGCCTTAAATCCAATTCTGTTTTTTAATGTGACTTGCAAAGCTGTCACTTGAACCTCACCTGAATGCAGTTATGTGACTTTTCAAAAAACCCCAACAAAACTAAACTTGAATTAAAAACTGTTTAACTCCCCCATCCCCCTTCCCTCCAACATTGCTGTGGCTGTCTAAATAGCCCAGGAGAGATAAATCAAAGCCTGAACTGTAACCTTACACTTATATACTTGTTAAGTGACTTTTTTATGGTCTGTTATTGCTAGAAATTGGATTGCTTTTAAACTAATGTTGTCTGGCGGGCAAAAGTGAGTGAAATCGCAAAGCCTAGAGGAACACTAATTACTTGTTTTAATTAGCAGCAACTTTCCCTAGAGTATAATCTCCCTACAGGCCACTTTTTGGTAGGTGTGGAAAATTTTTAAAAAAAGGTACACAGAAACAAACCAATAATCCGTTATTTATTGCTAAATGAGAGCTGTGCTCTTATTCCAGTGTAGGCACAGGCTTTAGAGGGAGCTGCTCGATCCAGGGGGAGTGAGGCCTGCAGCACTGGCTGCTTCACTTGGAGACCTTTGGCTGTGCAAAGCAGTCTCTTATTTTATGCTGCTACATCATAAAAGTGCTCCTTTTGTTATATTATCTCCCTTTAAATGGACTTAATCCCCTTTTCAGTTCAGCCTGTAGTGAATTCCTTAGGGACATCCCACTTGCCACAAAAACTGCAATGACCCACTTGGCAAATCTTTCAGCCTTTTTTGAATTCCTTGGTTTTTATTTTCCACATTAAATCACACTTTTCATTTCCCTCGACATAGGGCAACTCCCTTAAAGACAACAGAGAGGTAGAAATTCCTCCACTCCCCGCTATGTCACCATTTTGTTGCTGAGAGGCAGCTTGCCAGTCTGGAAATCAAACATGGTTTTAAGCAGGTGGACACAGCTGAAAGTCATGGGCTGAGAAATGGGGAGGCTACAGGGAACTTGGCTTCTGACAGCAAGTTACGTTGTCCATGAAACCTTTCCATTTACAGGGAGCTGGATTTATGGCTGGTTTAAACATCCAAAAGAGCTTGAATACAGGTGTTCCTCGTGGAGGCTATGCAGGTTTGTGTGGCTGGATGATCAACCTAGATGATTATTTTTTGCAAATAACAATTGACAAAAATTTCAAGGCAGGAGAAGAGAATGAGTACCTCTGTTTTGATTATTACTTAAAAAAGGGTTAGGAAAAAATACTAATATCTTAGTTAAACATTGTTTGGAGTCATAAGACATGGTGAAGCCCATTGAAAATGTAAATATATGTTGAATTATGAAAGATATATCCATATATAACCTGATATATGTAACCATATACAATCAAATGTAATGATCCCTTTAATCTCATAAATCAGGAAACAAAATTCAGTTTTAAGAAGAAAAAAGAAAACGTTCTCATCATTTGTGTTACTTTACATTGAGCTGACTAAGCTTCTTGAAACAACATGACTTCAGCACTTTACTAAAATTTCAGGTTTTACTACACTCTAGAGCTATGCCAACTTTGTCCCTTCTCTGGAGAGGATAACTTTGACGTTTTCATCTATTATTTGTTTTTCTCTCTTAAGTGCAGAAAAAATGAGGAACAAAAGGAGCGGTATTTCTTAATTAAATGTTAATATTTATATGCTAACCCTTTTTAGCTGGAATTTGAGAAGGACACCATAGAAACATGTTCTCTAATGACCAACATACTCTTATGTTTATTTATACACATATATGTACACATACTTTTGACACATTGTAGAAATCAGTCTATAATATCAGCGTTGTTGAGATGAATCATGTCTCTATCAGTGGAGTATAGAGCACAGGAAGAATATGCTTCCAGAAGTGCAGGTTAGAGATGCTGGAGTGACAGCTGCCACCTCCTGATCAAAGTATTCATCTTTTGGTCTTAATTAATCTGATGCAATTATATAGGGGGGAAAAAAAAGAGGCATTTTTAACTACTGCTTTTTATTTGTTTTATATTCCAACTTACAAAGTTACAAGCTGGTATTATAACGTCTTTATGTGAAAGTGTTTTACAGCTTTATCCTTTTGTTACAATCTGTCATGCATAGGTAGGATTGCCACATTTTGTAATACACTCCAAAACACACTTTGCAGTGCATTTCGGGCGTGAAAGCAAATAACTGCTTTTGTAAAAAGAAACCAAACCAAACCGAAACAAAACCCCCATGTACAGAATCAAAAATCCCCACAAGCTAGGGAGGAAATAAAAATCACAAGAGCAAAAAAACCGAAAGCACCAAGGAAAAGCTCTGGACATTATCACACAATGGATTCTCATTTGTGCCATTTTTGCCTAAGAAGGAAAAGTGTCATTCTTTAATAAATAACGTTTTTGCAATCTGGGAAAAAAAGAGAAAAGGAGAGATACAAGTTGAAAGATATTCACTGAGCACATTAAAGCAGCATTCTTGTCATTGTGAATGCACATAACCAAGCCGCATCCTCAGTGAGAGGTGGGAGACAGTTTTGGGTAATAACGCAAGAAGAATTACAAAATGTATTTAATAATAATATTCATCATCATCATCATCATCACAATAGCAACAATAATAACAACAATAATAATGATAACAATAATAACAACAGCTACCACTACCATTACTACAAGAACAACAACAACAGCAACATTAATAATCTGATTTTTTGCCCCCCTCCCCCCCTCAGGATGGTTTTTTGGCTGGATTTGGCAGTGTTTTTTTACCACGGTAGACATCTGCTGGATTTCATTTTCTCTTTCTCTGCCTCCCTGAGCTGGCTCCAGCGAGCTGGTTGTCTGGAAGACTGAGACTGAAGGAAGGAGAGATTTGAAAGAAAAAAGTAAACATTACCAACAAAGACTATAATTGAAAGGGGCTTCGTGAACAAGGGGTGTTGTCGGAAAGCAAAATAGGCGAGGGTGGGGCTGCCTGGGGCTCTTTGTCTGCGTGCACACTGAAGCTGCCTGTTGTGCTGCATTGTACTAGGCAGGAATTTACCATCTCACAAGCAGGCTAATAGCTACCTCTACAAACAAATCGAACTATAAAGCTTAAATATTTATAGCTATTTATGATGCCATTTTAACTATAAGTGGCGACCTCTTCTTTCAAGATCTAGGAGTTTTGGGGGTTTAAACTTATTATTTTTAATTTTTTTTTTTAAATTTATGTATTATACTAATTGCTCATTAGGCTACCGAGCACCATTCCTGAAGCTGTTCTGTGTATGCTCTGCCACCCAGAAGTGACTGAGGGAAAATAGCATTACAACAGTTATTTGTTGTATTTACCACATGGCAATAATTTAGAACCACAGTTTCAGATTCCCTACCTGGATGGTTAGAAATATTTTTGTGGGTTTTTTCATTTAGGTTTCCTGCAAAACTGTTTTTTATCATAGATTTGGTGTCACTTGATGTGAATAGAAGAGAAACAGAGAAAATACAAATAGAAAAGAGAAGAAAAGTGAGGTTTTATAGGGTAGATAGTTACTGCTAGTTAGTTGCTTGGAAGTATTTGAAGCATTTTGTGCAAAGATATACATGTTGTGTAAACATGGCATCACTAAATGTTAAGTCTTAGAAATAATATCAGGGACAGCTTTCATTACATCACTTTTAATCTAATCTATATATATATGGGATCTAAACAGAGATTTCAATACAGCATACACACCTATAAATTTTATTTGATTGCATAAGATTAAGCTTCTTTATATTTTGAAGCTATAGCATGTGTATCAATTTTAAAAAAAGCCAATGAAAACTTAATGTAATAGTTAAAGCTAATCACACAATAAAAAGTCCCTCAGAAAACCTTGATTACATTTTAAAATATCACAACATTTTCTTTTGCCAAGGTATAGTTTTCTGACTTTCTAATTACTATGGTTAAGGCAATGACAGTAGTTTTGTTAATGTATGTTCTCTCTTACCATAATACCCTCATAACTCTGGGGGAAATCTCACCACTCAAAATCAGACCATAAGAAAATAAGAGATAGGTTAAAAGGATGTGGGAAAGTTTTCACTTCATGGAAGGCATTGCTTTTGGACATTTCTTTTTTGTCGGTAGCTTTTTTAAGGATAGAAAGATCCCAAGTGTCATACGTCAATAAATCCTCTCTCTCCTCTCCATGCAGCAGTTACACTTCAAGAAAGGTCGTGATAACTACCCTGCAAGATCAGCATACAGCTCTGTAGTTGTAAGCAAAATCGCTCAGAGTGGAGCATACAGAGATGTGGATTTGCTGCAAAAGTACTAAGTTAAACACAACATTCTTCTCTGTGATGCAGTGTACTCACATGGTTATATATTTGAAGGGTCAGAGTCTGAGGCATCCTACAAATTGGTAAGTACTGGGTATGTGTGAAATGGCATTTTTAACATGTGAAAAGAAATTGCTTTGTTTCATGAGTTTAATAGAAAAGCGCTAATGATCACTTTCTGTACTTCTACATAAGCATTTTACATCAACATCCAGTAATGTCTTTATTCCACCTGAGAGAGTTGTCAGGAAAATAAAATTATCATTTCATCTACATTCCACAGTGATGAATTTAAATATTTTTTACTTATCAATGTTGGAAACTTTCGGAAATATTCTTAATTTTAACTTTCTGTTGACCTTTTCCCTTTTCCATTCTAAAATTACTAAATAGGAACTGAAGGAAACATAGCAGCCACTAAATGGTAACCAAAACAAGACACTACATACATACTTGTCAGTTATTAAACATTGACTAAGGCTCTATGACATATTTGTATAAAAACACATATGATTTTCCTAGTTTGAAGATTAATATCAAGCAATATTCAATTCTAAATGGAGAAGTAACACGAAAGAAGGGTTTGACAAAATTTGCTTCATAAAATGTGTTCATATTATACCGATTGGATGTCCTTCTAAAAGTTACATCAAGCTATAAGCAGAAGAATTTACCATGTGAAAGTTTTGGTTTCTGCTATGTCTGAAATTACAGAACAGGTTGATAATGCTCCATCAGGTACTTAAAATCTAGAAAGGCCTAGTATCTTCTTAATAATGTCTGAAGTATCACTTACTATCTTCTGTATGAATTTCAGCATTTTCTTGAGTATTGCTTATACTTCCTCAAACAATAATAAAATAATGATCCTCCACATGAAGGTTTATATTATCTGTGATGTCTTTCTCTTAGCTGCCTAAGTTCCTTTCTTGTTACTATCAGGACCTAGCAAATCCAGAGACTTAGAATAGCTAAACTATTTCAGAGAGAGCTGGATCCAATACTTATCAATCATTGGGACAGACTTTAATTATAAAGTGTTTAAATAAAGTTAGTTGCTGATCAAATCTGTCGTAATGACTGATAGGAATTGTAGTCCACTCACTCACAGACATCTATTGGGGTCATCAGGACTCTGGAGGCTACTACCTTGCACGAGCATAAAATAGAATTCAGGTTGTGAAAGGTAATATCCTTCAGGTCTTCATCTCTCTAATCTGAAGCCTTTGGGAAGTAAAAATTGCATATTTCATTTATGGTGGCCCTGGAGAAATGATCCCCTCACAATTCTCTCATGACCTTCAGGCAGTATAAGCATCCTACATATTTGACTTTTTATTCTGGAAGGGAAAACAAGAAGATATAACTAACCGCAAGGTTCACAAGCTGGTAGCTGGCAGCTCTTTATACAAAATTTGGAAACATTGAGGGTGCCAAGAACCACAGATTCTACCCTTCACACTCTAAGCATTGAGAAAATCCTCATCACCATGAGAAAATTCTTATCACTGTGAACAAGCATGAAGCACACATAGAGTACATATTTTTGGGAAAATGAGGTCCTGAGCTTGGAGGAGGAAGAAACCTTTTCTATTGCAGGTAGTTACTCTGTAACTTTGCAAAGAGAAGACATATCATCCCATTACCAGTGGGATAAATTGAATGTGGTTTCTTAAGGAGTTTGATAGGGTTTTTTACAGCACTAATTACCACTGCACCCCTCCTATTCCCATACTGAGATGATGACTTTAGGAACTAATTCTCACCTACCACCTACCCGTTTGGCAACAAGAACATCTTGCTGTGTTTTGTGCAATGGAAGCACTGATCCTGTACTAAGAGTCTGAGAGTACTGCTTACTGATATTCTTGAACTCCAGGAATAAGTTGAGTCTGTCTTTTGTACCCAGTCACTAATTTTCAGGAAACCTACAGGAACTGAGTTATTTTTTAATCTTTTTTGTCTGAAATTTCTCTGAAACCTGTTGAAACTGGACAACTGGTCAAAAATTACTAAAGGGGAACTACCAGGCACACAGATGGATGACACAGCCTTATTTTCCTGGAAACCAGGCTATGTCTTCAAATTCCAGCTACTCGTGCTGTAGTTATTTCCTCACATGCATAAAACATGTCAGTTAGTGACCTTCACAAAGTTCAACTAAGTGACTTGGATGAGACATAGTAAAACAGGTTCTTCAGTGTCTAGCAAGAAAATTAATTCTCTCATTCTGAATGATTACCTGTTGAATGATGCTTCAAGTATATCTGTAGAACATAGCTTCTTCCTACTAAATATAGCAGAGATTTTTTTGACTTAACTAGTTTTCTTGGAAAAAGAGGCTTGTCTTTTACCTTTTGCTCACCCACCTCCTTCACTTATGAGAGATATTAAACCCATTTGCCTGCCTGTCAGCTTGTCACACACAAGTTTACATCCATATTCCTGCACTTATCTGAATCTACAGCCCTTATACACTAAACGCTTTCATAGAGCTGATTTGTAAAAAAAGACCACCTTGCTCTCTCTTCAAGATTAATATTTGTCATAAGGCTTATAAGAGATCAGCCAACTACTCAGCCATTTCTCTTGAAGGAATAGACGGCTTTCCTTTTCTGTAAAACAATTCCCATGCAGACCTGACTGTAGTGAACTACATATGCATATTGAAGATTTTTTTTTTTTTAATCTTTTTTTATGTGCCTTTGGGCTGCAGGATTTTTGTGGCTGAGATTGCTCCTAACAGTTTCCTCCTTCTCCTTCTCTTTAAAATCTTAAATATTGTGTATTGGCTGTCATAACATATCCTGCTTAGGTAAAGTTTCTTAGGTCTGGTGGTATCACGTGAACAAAAATACTACAGATTTCAACTGAAAATATGGTGTTATCAGGAGAAGTCCATTTTGTGATTATATGAAACCTTAATTTCCAGTATATTTGAAGAAAAAAAGAGCAGAAAATAGCATAAGAATTAAAAAATAAATTCTTCCTACTTCACCAGAGCAACAAAAAATTTGTCTGCATCTAGTAATTCTGGAAAATTACTAGGCTTTGTATATGAAATGGACTGTTCTACAGATACATCTTGCTGCTGGAAGGAACCCCACTGAACCCTCTGAGCAGTGGGAAGAAGATTTGGAGCAGGGGCTTCTATGGGCTCTAGTTAAGAAGTGAGTGATAAAAAGGATGAGTCCATTTTAAGAGCGAACTTGAAAATATTCTTCAGAGGTGTAACATTCAGATGCCAGAGTAAATATCACAAAGCATCTTTTGCTTCTGAAACTCAACTGCTGTCATAATGACCATCTGTTGGCTGTAGGTTTCTAACATTCCCTGACCTGCGACATTTATGACAAATTACGAACCAAAGTGCTAGAGACATCTTGTTAAAATGAAGCCCGAGGCCCGCAAGTTCTAACCCCTTTTGTCTTTAAAAGCATGGGTTAAATGGGAACAAGAAGTAGTTTAGACAGAAAACAGACATGGCCAGGGCTAAAAGGAAATGAAATCCTAATCCCCTAACCCTTTGACTTTTGCAGCTTGCTGCACAGCAATGTGCTTTCAACCATTAAACTACCTTAACCTTCTGAAGAGCCAAATCAGTTCAAATTGAGTGAAAATTTGCACATTACCACACAATCTTTGATTGATTCCGGTTTGAAAACATTATGGAAGACAACCATTTAATGCAATACTTTTAACCAACAAAATATGGTTCACAATCACTTCCAGTACACATAATATTTGGTCTCATATAAAACCAATGTGAAGGAACACTTTTTAAAGTCACAAGTGAGTCCAGCTGTAAAACCCACTGGTGTCAGTTAGATTTAGACAGATCTCTACAGTTTCTTTAGGGGTAGCTAATATGTACAGGAATTAAAAAAATGTGCTCATTCTTTTTAACTCTTTCTTTGATGCATTCACCAGCTTATCCTGTTGTGTCGCTTCTGGAATTTTAGCTTCAAGACAGCAGAAACTCAGTTCTTGCTTCAAAATGTTAGCTTTCAAATATACATACATACATACATACATACATATATATATATTTATATATATATATTATATATATATATATAAAAAATGGACCTTACTTTAAAGAAATATAACTCTTATTAAAGTGAAAAGGGAAAATTGCAATATTACATCTAATCAGTGCAAAACTTCTTGAGTTCTAGCAAATGATATAAAATAAATATAATAAACCCAACAAAAATCCCCTATATGCTCACATTATATTTGTAGCATTATGCATTGAAATGTCAAAAGTAGTAGAACAGCACATAAGGATGCTTTGAAAAAAACACCTGTTGAAGTTTCAAGGTAAAATTAATATTTATTTTTGTTCTCTTATCGAGAATCTCAATTGAAATAGCATAAGTCAGCATATTGCAAAAAGTATCATAAAATCATTATTATTGTAAGTTTCTGATTAACACAGGAAAAAATATTATATGGGGCTAGGATATCCAGGATTAGATATCTAAAATCTCCATACATTTCCACATGCTTTAAAAAACTTTTTTCTACTGTATACCATGACCTTTATAATAGATAATGACCTGTGAAAACCAAGTAGGCATTACATGATAATGTTATAAGACTACAGGATGGTGTTTGGTCAAATCACTGTAACACTTCAGCGTTTAAGCAATGAGTGCATACACCACCAGCTTCATGAGCAGAAAACTCCTGTCACCTTATTTTGCTGCATAAAGTCCGCTAAAGCTGCATTCCTACAGGCTTCTGTTACCTGTGTTTCTTTCATCTTGCATCTTCAAAAAGGTGGTTTTGTAAATCTCTGATGTTTCTATCAATTTGCAGGCTGCAGTGATTAACTTTGTCTTAGACTATATCTAGCCATTGACTCCTTTCATAAAGTAGTGCTGTTCCAAAATGAATGAAAACTGCCAAAATGGCTGTTGTCAGGAAGGAGAGTTTATTTTAACTCCCTTGCCCACTAGAGTTCATCTGGGATTGTCAACTAAGATGGTAAGGAAAGAAAGAAAATGATCATGCAAGGAAGAGTTGCACATAAAACAAGAAATCAAAAGAACATGAAGGATCCATCAGACTCATAATTCAGGCAAGAGTTTAAGCAAGTGTGAAAATCACTCTTTCTGCATTTTCAGATTAAAGGCTTTGTTTGAGTTGTTTATGCTTTTAATTTATTTCCCTTAGAAAAAGATCAGCTATGAGCTTCATCTCCATAAAAGTCCAGTAACCTTAATTTTCTGCCACATTGATTGACATGGAAGGAAATTCAGGAACATAGAACTTAACTAATGCCTAGTAAATTGTTACCTATAGAGGAAAAATATCTCCACAGTATTGGAGATATTCAAATCATAACTTTGAAAATGGAAAGGAGACAGTAAATTATTTTCTTGTGTGACACAAGTCCGTAAGATTTTCTTCAAATTTTAATTTCACAACAGTGTAAAAGGCAGAGTTTGATTGTTTTTTTCTCCTAGAAAAAAAGAGGAAGATAGGGAAAAGAAAAAGGGGCTGGAAAAATGATGACAGCTCACTGAGTTCAAGGAACATAGGGAACAGAAGACTTGGGTTTTACTCTTTTACTACCAGTTTTCACTTTCCTGTCTTCTACTCTGCTGCTGAAACCGTTGTGGTGTGACCGTCAGAAAACTTGAAAGGTACAAACACAAAGCAACAAGCACACAGCACAAATGTAAACAACACAAGCACAAGGAGATAATGATAAAGCTTAATTCCATAATTATTAATTTCTGATAACAGAATGGCCGCAACTGCTGAGACTTAGACCCAGAGCCACTTTGAATCACTGAGGCATGAATCTCAAGCTTGTCTTCCATGTTATCCAATGAATGTAGTGATCACCAGTCAATAATACATTTTGATCATATAATGTTCTTGAAGGCTGAGAAAATTTTCATATTCAACTTTCTGTTTTATTCCTTTCTCCTCCCCACTATTCCTCAGAGATTTCATTGTGACAATCTGTATTTTTTTAAATTACACCCATAAGCCATAAAAATCCCAATCTAAGCTTATTATTGTATGGAAATAAATTAACATATTTGAGCAATTCTAGGGTGGAGAGACTTCAAGCTCATTTAATTTAACTCTTAGATTCATTACAGAGCTTTTCACATTCTTAGGTAGAAAAACAAATCACTACTGCACACTTACAGATGAAATGCCTCAGTAACTTTGTCACCGACAAAGTACATCTTATTTGACCTCAGTTACTGAGCAGGAAAAGCCATGAAACTACATCAGAAAGAGTATACCCAGACTCTTGACAGGGCTAGCATAAGTTCATAAGAAATGGATAGAGAGAACTTCTTCTACACCCACACTAGAGCTGATGCCTATGCTATTGGGTCATCTGATCTTTTGAATTGCCAAGAGCACATTCTATCTAGCTTAACACAAACACTCTTAAAAATTTCTGTGTCTGTACATAATGCTTCTTTGATCTTCTAAGTAGCTTATTCATATAGGCTAGGAGTTCTTCTCCTCTATTGCTCAAGAGATATCAAAATATGAATTTTAGTATCTTCACTTTCTGTGTCCTCTGAAAGGCATATCCAAGAAGCTTGATGTTGTCAAAATTTTGTGGAACAGACATCAAAAAACTTTGTCATTTTATAAGGCACTTCCAACTGACTACCCTAAATCTGAATAATTTAAAGGCACTGAAAAATACAGGACATTGATTATGTTTAGAAATTGCTTTCTTTATGCATCTACATTTACTGTGCTGTTCTAAATTATTTTTCAGGGAATTTTTGGAAGTAGGGAAGATATACTACTCTTTTTTCTTTCTATGTTTGAAAGACATCTATATCAACAATATTGAACATATAAACTTAAAGGTATGCAAGTCATGGAAGAAATGATAAAACAGCTTTCTATGTGAGAAATAGTCACTTAGACACAATAGTCACAAATAGAAATTGTGATTACAGCATTAATTATGAGTTATGCGTAGCAATTCAAACTGCAACAATACATTAAGACATTAAAGTCATTACAAATACTGTAGCAAAGAAAACTACTGCTAGTAAGGATCGTGATTTTATTTATATTCCTGTCTGTCAAAAACTATTAATCAAAACAAATTAATATTGTTAAGGAGATTTATTAACAGATTTATGTTTTCTAAACAAGTTAAAGAGCTTCCTCTCCAGAAGTCACAGAAATTTGTTTGGATGCCTGACCAAAAGCTGGATTTCGATTTTGCAAACACTACTCTCTAATTTATTATGAATGATCTTTGCAAAACAAATCTCATGAAGCTATCATGGCCCCTTCCCTCACCATGTTTTTTTGTAATCTACTAAATACATCAAAGCAACCCTGGTACTACCTACAAATAGTAGCAATAAAGACTCACTTCGCATGCTGTGTAGAGGTAACAGATAACAAAAATTCTTCCATACAGGTTTGAAGCTCTTTAATAAGATTTATATGAGCAAGTTAGCCCTTCCTGCACTCACTATGATCCTTTACCTCAAAAGACATTCAATACAACCAAAGGCAGGACATGTTACAACAACTGCCTTGGGCTTGTCCCATGCGGGAGATAACAGCCTTATTTTTTAGATTTGTGGGTCAGATACTACTGCAGGAGAGTACTGAGACCATAAGGCATGTTACAGTTTTCCCCCATTACCCATTTGAGCTCATCTGTCCGAAGGGGTTCTCATGAAATTTTTGCTGCTCCAGCCATGGCCTGTTTGTCTCAGAAGCCTCTGCCAAAAGAGGTGCTTTGGTAAAGCACCGTTTTTGCAAAACATTTTGCAGAAAGAATTAATCTTCTTGCTATGGTGAAGTCGGTAAATTAACTATGAAGCTGGTAAACAGTTTGCCAAACAGAAAATATCAAGAGAGGTGCTTTTATAGATATCATCTAAACAGAGGTAGTAGATATAGTTGAGCTATGGTGGAATTTTCTTCTCAAAACTTCAATGTTATGACTGATTTTGTCCACGCAACAGATTTAGCCGGAGAGCAGTAAGAAGTACACAAAGTGGAATGCTTAAGCTGTGCAGTTCCTGATTTCTCTTAGAAAAAGAATTTAAATAGTCCATGTCCTAAAGGAAGCATTTCCAAAAAACAGTTTCTAGGAAAAAAAAGAGAAAAAAGCAAAAAAGCCCAAAAAAAACCAAACAAAAAAACCAAACCAAGCAACCACCATAACCATTACGACATTATTTATAAACTTAAAATTTTATAACACAGAAATCCTGAAATAAAGCCAGACTGAATAGCTACCACATTATTCCAGTGGTCTCATATTAGTGGGTAATATTTTGTTACAACTAGAAAGAGATAGTTAAAGGAGTTTGTAGTATCCATGCTTAGACTTATGGCTTATTCAGGAGATGACAGCATTGTTCAGACTTTATGATAAAACCCTGAAGAAGCTTCATGGGTTCCCTGTCCTTAATCTCCTTATCTTTGCATAAAGAAATTAAAAGGACTTTTTGCACCCTCTCCCAGCAGTGATGTTAAATTTACTGAAAATACTGTAGACACTGCCTATGAATAACCGATGTCAACATATGCTTGAAAACCATATATCTATCCTGGTATATAGAGAACAAATACCCTGTAATTTTTGTATCAAAAATAAAAAACAGGCAGTGAACATAGAAAAAAGCTGAGTATCACATGGATCTAAATTTATGCTCTAGTCAGATTGTGAAACCAGTCATTTCACAAAATGACTGAAAATAGTAGAGAAAAATTACATGAGATGTTACTTGCCAGTTATTTCAGTTTTTTACTGAAGTAACATGCAAAACAATTTTCTGCATGCAGATAATTTTAAAAAATCTTTTATATTTATTTTAAAAGTTATCGAAATTAACTGTACTTTTTCCAGAAATAATGTTTACTTTTGCAGTTAAGACTAGCCTCATGTAGACTATTATATTTAGGCTTTTTTTTTTAGTGGTATTCTGTCTACCTATTTTACATATCTCTGAGACAGTATAACATTTTAGAGAATCCTGATCTCTATCCATTGAAAACTAGACAAAGGACTCTCAGAGCATGGGGAACAAGACAGGATAGTTCCCAAAGTATTTTTGTAGTGTGATTCCACCTTTCCCTAAAATGGCAAGCAGGTTATACTTGGTTCTTATTACAATGATGTGCTCTGAAGCAGGTGATGTGTAGGAATGTGGTCAGGTGCATTGACTTCAAAACTTTCCCACCTGAAGTATAATTGGTTGTGTTTTATCAGTGTTCTTAATGTAAAATATGGGCTGTGAAGTCTTCCTGCACTGTTCACAGGAAACTGGTGTACATAACTTCAGAATTCTGGGAAGCAATTCCAGGTGGTAGTTACCTGGCTGAGGACTGGTTTGGATAGGGAAATGTAGTGCTGTGGAGGAATTTGCAGAGACTTTAGGTCTTAAAAACAGATTATGTTAGTTTTAATTCCTGCTGGGAAATGCTGTGGTCTAAAGGAGATACACTGGTGCAAAAGAAATGGAGGGAGAAGTGTTGAACACCACAGGCAGCCACACAGCTTGGAGAACTGTTGGTCACCAACAAAAAAGACCTTACGTAAGTGTGCCACAGAGCCTTCCAACTCCCTTGGTAGGCAAAATATTCAGATCCCATCACAGGAGTATGATTTCCTCTCTGTGACACAGGTCTGTATTTAATACTATAACATTTGTGTTACACTGGCTTGATCTGAGGAGAATGCACTTTTTTCATGGAACCAGGCTGAACTAAGGTTATAAAAGATTTCTGACATCACATCTGTGTTAAATTCAGATCCTTTTATGTATGGGAGGAGAGAAATTAGCTGAGTACTACACCTTTGTATTTCAGACACAAAGCTAGGATGCAAAATATTGAGATGTTGTTGGTAACTGGTAGAGGGAAAGAATGAAAGAATAGCCCTTCTGAGTCTCTAAGTGGTTGAAAGAAATGAATATAAAAGAAAAACCATAGAATCATAGAATGTTAAGGGTTGGAAGGGATCCTTAAATAGCATCTAATCCCAACCCCTCCTCCCATTGGCAGGGACGCCTCCCACTAGACCTGTTTGCTTAACCTGGCCTTGAACACTTCTAGGCTTGGGGCATCCACAACCTCCTTGAGAAACCTGTTCCAGTACCTCACCATCCTCACAGTAAAGAATTTCTTCCTAATATTCAGCCTAAACTTCTCCTCTTTCAATTTGTACCCATTATTCCTTGTCCTATCATGACAGCTCCTGATAAAGTATCTCTTTCTAGCTTTCCAGTAGGCCCCCTTCAGTTATTGGAAAGTTGCTATGAGTTTTCCACTCAACTTTCTCTTCTCCAGTATGAACTGCCACAACTTTCTCAACCCGTCTTCTTAGGGGAGGTGCTCCTTTTATCAGCTTCTTGGGCCTCCTCTGGACTTGCTCCAACAGTTCCGTGTCCTCCTCCTGCTGGGACACCAGAACCGTACGCAGCGCTCCAGGTGGGGTCCCACAAGAGCGGAGCAGAGGAGCAGAATCACCTCCTTCTCCCTGCTGGCCACGCTGCTTTGGATGCAGCCCAGAACACGTTTGTCTCGCTGGGCTGCGAGCGCACGCTGCGGCTCATGTTGAGNCGCTGCGGCTCATGTTGAGCTTTTCATCAACCATCACCACCAAGTCTTTCTCCTCAGGGCTGCTCTCAGTCACTTCTCTGCCCAGCCTGTACGTGTGTTTGGGATTGCCACGACCCAAGTGTAGGACCTTGCACTTTGCTTTGCTGAGCTCTGTGAGGTTTGCCTGGACCCACGTCTCAAGTGTGTCAAGGTCCCTCTGGATGGCATCGCTTCCCTCCAGCGTGTCAACTGCAACACACAGCTTGGTGTCCCCAGCAAACTTGCTGGGGGTGCACTCCATATCACTCTCTACTTTGCTGACAAAAATATAACATGAAAAGTTTTTTTGGGCTGTTAAAGCTTTACAGTGGACTAAGAACAGAAAAAATAACCCTCTATACCGTGCAGTGTATTTGCACATCCTTAGACCAAACCCTTAGACAACAGTTTAAAAAAAAGAACAAAAACTTGAAATTATAAATCAAGCTTTCATATACTGAAATGCCATACTGCCATGGAAAATATATCATAAGTAGACAACTGTTTAGAAAGCATTCTTCATATATCTCTAAAGCTAAAAAAAACAAAACAAAACAAACAAACAAAAAACTTAAGCACTTGTCCAATTTTCACAAAGGTTCACTTTTTGAACTTGATAGAGATTGAATCCTACTCAACCAGAATGATACAGGAAATCCTGAACAGTTTACACACAAACATATGTAACATTTGTTAATACATATGTCTCAAAGTCCACTGTGATATGAAATTAAAAGTAGACTGTATTAGCTGAGCACTTCAAATACAAGAGTTGTGATCCTTTTGCATATAAATGACTATGTTAAATTTCCAGGTAATAAGAGACAACTTTTCAGGCCTACTATACTTCATCATCAGAATTAACAAAGTTTCATCATCAACTTCATATTCAGGAACTTGTGAAATACAGTAGTGTCTGATACTCTAATTCATTCATTAAAACATCAGCTGGTCAGCTAAAGTCAGCTAATGAACACTGCCTATGTAGCTTATGTGTACTGCATATTGATGAACTGTAGAGCTATTGCATAATCTGTAGGCTGCAAAATTGGTGTTTAAACTAGAATACAGAACTTGGAGTTTTGTAAGTTGAGGTCATGCTATCACAGGCAGCCCTGTCACATACTGATTTCACTTTACCTTGCAAAAAAAAAGCCCTGGAATTTTGACTTTATTGTTTCCTCATTGTCCTGATATTTTACAGAAATTCCGTCTACCAACAGAGCAGAAACTAAAAAATCTGCATACCTAACTGCAATGTTCTATTTTAAGGAGCTAAAAGATCTGTTCCTACAGATCATGCTGATGAAGTTAAAACAATAAAACCCCCTTTTCTATTTCACAGTAATTAAAATGTTAATTTGCTAAGAAATGTTACCACTTTTCTTAAAAGCTTTGGATTTTAACATGTAAATATCAGATTTTGAAGACCAGCAGCCTCACAGTGGGACACAAAATCTGTGAGCCTGGATAATACCTTTAAAACATTCAGAAGTGACAACGAAATATCTTTTTTGGACGTGCCAAAAGGAGTTAACTGTGATTAATTGCTTTTTACTCCAGCTCATTTCAGAATTATGATTTCTGTCAAGGAATTGTCAGTATAAAACAATATATCAAAGTATAAATATCAATAATGAAATGCCACAGGAAGATATTCTGTGACTACCTAGAACTGAAAGCATTTTATTGAAAAAGTCCTTATTTTGTTTGGCAGTTATCCATGACCTCCTACTGTTGACAAAACTAGCAGCAATTCCTATTTGAAGTGTACCAGAAGATGATCCTGCTCAGCAGAAGCTGCTGCTTTAGAGCATTTAGAGGATTTATCTCTAAATTAATATTTTCATCTAACACTCTCACTATACACCTTACATAATCTTTAAATTATAGGAAAATGCTAGAAGGGAGTTCTGAGATTCGGCAGCTGAAGTAATGCTGGAGATTTATAGCTCTGTGAAATCGACATTTGTGACTGACCTACAGCACACCAGGGCTGCTATTTCACTTTCCTGATTCATGATAAGTGCAGCTGTCTCCAAATAAGCCTCCAGAGCCCATTAATGCCCAGTTCCCTCCCTTATGGTAAATATGCACATATCTAGCTTCACTTTTTAATGTTCTGTTGCTGTTAAGGTGAATAGAAAATTGGGCTTTGTATTTCCTTCTTCAAAAATAAATTTTTCAGTTAGTCAGGTAGAGTTGACTTTAAAGACTCTAGTTCATACATTTTTTTTTTTTGTCTAAATAAATACTAAAAAAAAAATGCTATTTATACACTAAAGACTGCAAAATAATATTTCATTTGATTGATGAATTTTTTATCTCTCTTAGTGTAGTCCCCTAGCTTCTTTTCCCCTAGCTTCCTTGCATTTGTTGTGTGAAGCATATACAACTAATTAACAAAATCATTTGCATAATGATATGAAGGTAAATATTAGAAATAAAGAGAATACACATTCATAAAACGATAAGAAAGAAAGCACCAATGCATTTGTCATCTCTGCTTCAATTTATTTTTAATTAATAAAATATACATTGTTTTCCATTTGGAAAATTTACTAGTGGCAACACATTCAGCACACAGCTTTGTCTCTTTAGAGATGAAGTCTTTGTTTAAGCACCAGTGATGGGTTTTTTGTGCCATTGTCTGATCTGTCAGATTGGATGAGCATGTGTGTTTAGGGGTGCAAAGATGTGCGGCCACATCTGCTGTGCAAAGCCGTGAACTCACAACTCTCCCCACCACTACAATGTGTTGCACTCGGAGCTCCTTTGTTGTGATGGAGCTGCTGGTGGTTGCGTGTCTGAAGTGTCACAAGTGTCAGGCCTCATTATGGTCATGATAATCACTCTAAAACAACCACTTATTTTGACCATTTAATATTGAAGGGTAGGAAATTAAAGGCTAGATACCTAATAGGTTTTGTGATATTCAATTGATTATACTTTGGGATTCAAAACCACAAAGCAAAAAATAAAAAGGTCTGTTAACAAAATAATGTGCCTTGTTCTTCTAGAGAATAGTTTTTTAAATGATGCCAATAACGCCATGCAAACAGTTGACAAACCATTTAGATGGTGTTTTAGTAAGTGATCAATTTCTTCTGTGGAATTATTTCTGTAGAATTATAGAACAGGAGATATTTAACACACCACAAATGTTCCTAAAGCGTGTTTTTTTTCTTTTTCCACATTTCCATCTTAAAAATTCCATTGTCTTCAGCACTCCACTGGGCTTAGCATTCAGTGTTTATGTTAAAAAGAAATAAATCTTTATTAGTATTCGGATCACAGGCTTTATATTAACTGATTACAGAAACAACAGCTGTCAAATTTGAATCAGAATATTTTTGAGTTCTTCAATGCTAAATGGAGTTCAAACCTGCAGTTTTGGTTTTAGGTATATCTATATGACAGCTACATTATCTTTCACTACTTGATTTTACAGTTAATTTTATTCATAAATGTGAAAAAGTAATGACCACAATAGAAATGTGGAAATTCATGCATGGTATAGAAATACAAATTCGGTCAGAAATTCAAGTATTTGAAGGGATTTGAGTTTCACATTGAATCTTTCTGAACACAATTTCTTACTTACAAATCATATATTTGACTTTTATTTTTCTTCACAAACTTACTTCTCAGCAAATGTGTGCTGAGGGTTTTGGAGAAATTTTCACTACAGTCAGGTTGTGGGTGATCATCACTAATTAAAGAATACAGCTGATGATCTTTATGAAATTATGCTTACACAAAACCTACATCTGTTGTCACTCTAATAATACTCTGCAGCCCACCACAGGATTAATCAATTCTAATCTAGATGGGCCTTTTTAGAGACCTTAGACCTATATGGCCTCATTAATTCAGATGGTACGTGACAGTTCAGAGGTTTCTTAAACCAGCCATAATCTGCAAAAACAGACTTCTGTGCCAGTTTGAGATGCACGCTGTTTTCAGGTTAGAATTCCTGTCTTCCACCTGAAGCTAATAGGCAGTAAAATTAAAATAAGTGGACTCAGTTTTCATCCTGAATTTTAGGGAATTACACACAGCATTACTCACTCACAACACAACAAAGGGTGAGAAAGTTTACAGAACAGCCTTTATAAAGCTCTGGTGTTGTCCAAAATATTTCAAGTACTATAAAAAAAATAAGAGAAGGCAAAAGATAGAAAAATTAAGGAGAAAAATACAGAGCAGCTCAAATATACACTGTCTTGAGTTTGACCCATTTTATTTTTCCTATAAACTAACCAACCAGAATTGCTGTTCTACACAGGCAATGCTTGTTCACTTTTTTCCGTCTCTCTGTGAACCTTTAACACTTGTCATTTGTCTGAGGTCCTGTCCTCCTCTTTTACTGACCTCTCTCTTACACCTTTCCAACAAAAAATAAACCTATGTTTCTCTCAGCAGGCATGACACCCTCGGTAAAGGTGTTAGTTACTTTAATCTGAAGAATAACTGTACCCTGTCAGAGATGAAAAAATGAATTACCAGGTGATAACACTACTATCTCCTCTACAGCTAGTCTGGAAATATTAGTTTAAATCTTTTGAACATAAAAATCCACTAGTACACAGTTAGCTAAATATACACAAGATTCTTAATTTTTGCCTGTGTCAAACATCTGAAGGATGTATAGAAAAATATTATGGATGCATTGTCATCAGCTTGCTGTCATATATGGACCTGGGAAGGCAGCACAGTGCTGTGAATGATCTCACTCAGACACTGTGCATGACCGCTTTAGCCAGAGATTAACACACCTCCAGAGAACACCTTTTAAAAGCACTGTTCCTTTAATGTCCTATTTTCATGATCAATGAGTTCAGTACCCTGCAATAGAGTCCCTATAGAACAGACTGTAGCAAACTTTCCTGGCCATAACCCTAAAGAAAGTTTTATTCTAGCTCATCGAAACAGAACTGTATTTAATTCAATGTGAGAATAACGATTAGTTAAAAACCATATATTTCATCTGCCTTACATGTGCCTGTGCCCTTGAGATCCTGAACTGATATGAACTGAGTTACAAGTAACTTTGAGGTGATCTTGCACTCTGCTTTGATGACATCAGTAATAAACTTTTACTAAAATAAATAGAACAATTTATGGAGTTAAATGCCACAGAAAGTTCACATCACCTATGAAACTTCTAAATTCTGATATAATCTGAACTTTTCAGCTCAATCTGTTCTATTTAGATTTATATGTAGACAACAATACTTTAATCAGGTCAATTAAAATGAATAGTATAGTAACAAAAGGAGAGCTAGGGCACAACAGAAACACTGCAGAATGTCCGGATTAGGATGCAGTGAAGCCTACAAAGCAGACTGTTTTGTAACATTATAAATTAGCAGCTATTCATAGTGCTAGGCTTTTTCATTGCTATTGAAATAATGCATTTAAAAGAAAAATTTTTAAACTTCAGAAAGTTAAAATTCCTTTAAATAGGAATAATTTTCCACTTCTGACTTTGTGGTTGCTACAGAGAGCAACAGAGGCATGATGGCTTCCAAGAAACAAAGGTTTACCTAAAGGAGTATGAAAGAAGTAACACTTCCCCAAAATCTGTGGTATTCTTAGAAGGTGAGGAAGGGACACATTAGTCACTCTGAACATGAACATTCTGTGACTAAGGAATTTCCCAATGCAAGGGACCATAATCAGTCTTTCCTATATCGGGAAGAATTCTCAGACAAAATCTTTCTGAGGTGGGAGAATTGCATTCCAACACCAAGTAAGTTAAGGTTATCACTTACATCAGCAACTTCAAAAGCTTGATTTGTCCTTTTATGTTATTAAAGATTTAAAACTTTTGCACATCTATTTTAAGAGATGTGACTCCAAATACCATAAAACAAAATGCGAATAACTGTATTTAAGCTGACCTAGATGTGCTGAAAGACTCTTTTATAAGTGACTTAGAAGAAACAAGTTGGGATTTGTCCTAAAGAGAGAAAAAGCCCAATACCTCTTCAGTAAATGAATATTTAACTGTCAAAGTCAAACTTTTAAAAATAATTTTACTGCTTTTTCTTTAAAATCTAGAACTGAAATTAAAGGTTTGTCTATGTAGACCAAAGTTCTGGAAGGCAAATTTAGAGCTCTGTGTAGAAAAAATGCTACTACTATCATCTTGGAAAAAATAACAACAAAATAAAAACCAATAAAAACAATAAACCACAATAAACTGATATAGGAATTAAAAGTACAGTGAATAATATTTACTTTGAAACATACACATGTATACTCTTCTCCAATGAAAGTGTCATTACCTCCTTATTGATTTTCCTGTTGAAAGAAATTTTAACTTCTCTGAAGGATCAGAGTTATATTCAAAATAGATAATGTGGGCATGCCTGCTGTGTAATCAAATAGCCTGTGATAACCTGTAACCTAGGAAGTAAATTAAGATTTCCCTTTTAAAACAATTTGAATTTGTTATTACTGCCATATTTTAAATTTTATTTCTTTTGAGGGAATGCTAAAAAACCATTCTACTTTCCACAGAAAAGTTTTAAACTTAAAGTTAAATAAATAAAATTAAGGATAAACTGCTGGTATTGGAAATGAAGGTTTAAATCTGAATAAAAGAAAGCGATGGTTTTTAGACAATGCTTTTTTGCTTCATTATATCTCAAAAAGTCTTAATGTCAGTACTCTGAGTTATATTTTTATGTGCCAGATATGTGTCTTTATATTTGTTTTGATAGAAAAGCAGTCAACAGACTATTTCATGGGCAATAAATTCAAGATAGTAATGAGGAGATAGTACTGCCACAGATAACTGCACACAGATTGGAGGGTCACATATTTGACACAGATCTAGTATGGCCCTTAATGAATCTATATATTTGATTAAAGTTACTATCTTTTATAGCACTAAATAGCTTTGCATGGAAAGCTAGTTCATTTCAAACAGTTAAGAGGGCCATTCTGTTCTAAAAGAAAATAACTTCTGGAAATTTCAAAAACAGTTAAAAAATTTCTTGTGAATTGCTTCCAGTATCTTTGTATGCAAAGAGGAAGACTAAATATAAATATTGCAAAAGACAAAGAATGTATCCAAATATTAAATCCTTGATGAAGCAGTATGTCACAAAATATTGCAGCAAACTGTCTGGATTAATTTAGCCTGAAATCTCCATTCTACTAGTTTTCTTCTTTTTCTTCTCAGATTCTTTTCCTTTTTTTACCACCCTACCTTCTCAATTGCTTTAAATGAGTACTGCTTCACCTACAATGCCCCTGGTTCATGAATTTCTCAAAATTCCCCCTTTCTCATCTTTGATACCAGTTGTCAGTTTTCCATTTCAAGCTCTTTTCTTTTCCAAGTTATTTGTCTCCACTCTCCAAATTCCTTTCTGTTAAATTTTCTCTCTCCTGTCATAGGTTGATTATTCCCCAAATCTATTTTTCTGTCAGGAAATGTAACTCTCTTTCCCTTTGTTAGCTTTCTTAAGAATTCACATTAGATGGAAGCCAATTTGAAACGTGAAAATACAGCTCCACAAAGATCAATGGTGGATCTCGAACTGCGTCATGACCTCCACCAAAGAATGTAGGCGGCATCACCAACAATTTCAACCTAGAATTAAAAACTGTGGTAATAATTCAGAAAAATGTATTCCCATTTCTAATTTAAAAGATCAAAAATGACTCTTGCCAAGCCGTTTTCCAGTGAAGCTGCATGAATAGCAATCCATGCATGTCCCATATGGAATCTGCACAAAACAAGAATAACAGGGTGCAATTTGTAATTCTTTACCTGTGAACTATCCAACATGTAAAGTGCAATTTTCAGATGAGACAAGCTTAGCTTGGCTAGGAAGATAAACCCATTCTGGCTCAAGCTGCTGCTTATGCATGAAGCAGAGTCCTATTTTGAGCTTTAGTTATTGCAGCACACAGAGCAAACACAAGATGTACAGGATGTAGAGCAAGCATGCATGTTGTGATAAAAAAAATAGCTGCAGCATCTAACCTCAGATTATAACAGAGATGTTTTAGCCTCAAATTCCATCTGCTTTGGAGCACAGCCACAGGACAAATTACAACCAATTTTGAAAACAGTATATATACAATGCATTTTCCTTGATGTTATCTAACCTTATTCCTTGGGGGAGTATCTATATGTTTATACATCTTGGGATAAATTGCTCTTTTGCCATACCGATATTTTTTGTCACTGCTCTTGATGAGTAGATACCAGAGACTAACAACTTTATTGTAGGACCAGATTTAGTGAGACCTGTCATATGCTTTGCTTTCGTTCTGCATTCTGGATAAAGAAAAAGATCATCTGTGCCATCACACATCCTTGAATCTCTACTTTCAGGCTAGCAGTGTGAATATGAACATCTGGAACACAATTTATTTCTCCTTTGGATCACCTTTGCAGTGTGTTAAGGACGTGTGTTTGTCTTCTATATATTGCACCTCTCTATCTCACTCTTAAAACTCTACAGTATTATGCTACAATGCTACAGAGAGACTTTTTTTATTTTAAATTCCAGGTTGTTTATAATCTTTTCCTTTTTGCCTTCTCTTTATGCCCTCTCACAAAGTACCACTACGGAAAGCATGGCCATAAAGCAGCTGGCATGGCTTACACCTTTTGTCACTCTGCCTTTCAGGCACAGAGATGGTGTTTTTCTGGGTGGTTGACAACACAGGCCCTTTTATGCACAGAGTGATGGCCCTTGTTTCATTCGCCACCAGGGCATGATTTTGTATGGAACAACAGAAGTATTAAAAGAGGAAAAACAAAACAAGAAAATTGTCTTCAGAGTGTTCCCCCCCACCCCCAAAAAAATAACCAGGGTCTAGAACTGAAACATAAGGCTGGACAATTATTAGAAACATGTGCATCTCGCATGTAAATTCTGGACCAGAAGTCTAACTTCAGCAAGTAGCCAGAGTTACAGAATTCTATATTGAAACATAGTTTAACTTTTAAAACACCATTCCAATTCCAGAACCTCTCATAAAGGATGGTATTCTCAAAACACAGGCTTTTAGGATGCATAGGTTATTTCTCCATGTAATATTCAGCCACAACCGGATGAGCTGTGCAAAATTGAAAACTAGATTTCTAAGAAATGATATTATCAGTTCAGAGCCGAGAGCAACACTGAATGCTGGGACTAACCTGTTTCTTCAGATGTAATTTTTCTGACACATGCCAACTGCAATCTCCTTTTTCTTACTGTTTCTAACAAGACCTCGTTGTGGAAAACTAACTCCAATGGAGATTAACTGATTTACAATCATAGAATCATTTCCACTATCTCTTTACATTTATCATGTAAGTTGTAGAGCATGACACAGGTAAAATCCTGTTGCCTGCTTTGAACTAGCGAACGTTTCTATTGCCCATGCCACAAAACAGTAGGAAAATGTTTAATGCAACAGTAAAGTTCAGTTTTCTACCAGCTCTTTGAAACAATAAATTTTTGTCTTCAATAGCCTACATTTTTTTTCTCTGAGAGAGTAAAGCATTACTCTCTGTGAGTGATAGCAATCTATTTTTCTGTCCTAGCAGGAATACATTAACCAGGAAGCTCTCTGTACATGATTATATTTCTTAGCTTAGAAGAGACAACCATTAAAATATATCAATGAAAAATAATGTCTTTCTTTAAATTAACTAATATCTACGTTTAATGAAGCTCAGTTTATAGTGATTTTCTGGATGAAGTGCTTTTCTTTCAGCCTAATTATGTGCACAGCTTTCAGACAACAAGGAGTGTCTTTAACATTAGATAAGAACCTAGGCTTTTATCTCAATCAATAGTCTTTAGCCTTTGAACTCATGTCAGAGAAAGACCAGTCCGTCACATTCAGTTCTACCTGACCTCTTTCTTCTTAATGCACACTGCCATTTACAGAAGGAAAACACACAGCTATACAGTATATGACCAAGTAAAGTATTCAGGGCATTTTGTGTACAGGGGGGATGGGATCTTTTATGGCTGTAGAAATGGGTGACTGAAATGATGATGTTAAAATTTTCTTGTTTCCTTTCACTGGGCTTTGTGTATCTCAAAGGAGCCCCATATGGTGCTCTTTGTCCGTGTCATTACCTCGTTACAGCCGCTGTCTGCCAGCCAAAGGTAGAACGCTGCAGCTGTAGACAGCGATACAACTGGAATTGTCTAAGGTCAACAGTGCCGTAATTACTTTAAAATGTCAGCGTACAATAAAATACAACAGTTCATCTGGCAGAAAGCAAATTAGCTTTGACCATAGCGTAATTACCCTTTTCTCAGCACCATTAGAAGAGATCAAATCTCCACATTCAGTGTTTGAGGAAAGGCCATCAGAGTACACTCTACCTGACAAGGATGCACATTTGCCATTTTGAGATGTAATTAATTGTCCCTATAATAGAAATTTTTATATTTGACTCTGGAATTGAAATGCGTAATAACCTGGCTTCTTCATATTTAACCATTTCTACTCTGAGTCGATATGCATTGCAAAGTGAAACTAGGCGATATCAACACAATGAAAACATGTTAACCACTCAATCAGTAGAAAACTGAAGCAAAGTTATTTTTGTTAATTGGCTTAGGCTTAATTGGACTGCCTCTGTTCTCACCAACACAGGTGTAAATCTGGGATAATTTTACTGAACCAAGTGACACGACTCTGGATTTATACAGGTTGCTTTGGCTTTGGAACCAGATCATTGTGTTCAGGCTACAAAGTTTTACCTAAAGGAGAGAAGAAATTACGAATCCAAAGCACTGGATACAATAAATAAAGAATTACTTTTCCAAAACTACTGCCTTCAATTTATCTTTTCAGTCTCATCTTGTTAAACTGAACATAAGCGTACTTATTAGAGTCTCACTTCAAACCCTGATCCTGATCTGAACTTCAGCCAAAAACTGTCGCAATGACATGGGGCTGATGAACCTGGGATTTTGGGACAACTGCCTCATATTGAAGCAGCTACTTCTTCCAGGGTTTTTTACCAGTATGTTCACATATATGTTCACCAGTGATGTGTTATTCTGGTTAAATGGGGAACAAATGGCAAGAAGCAGACCTGTGACTACAGTTGCCGTAGGGCAAAGCACGGTGCCTTGCATGCATGTTCAATTTCATTACTATTTAAGGGTTTTGAGGGAGGTCTAAGCTGATTTGAAATGACTTGCAGTGTCTGAACAGTATTCTGTTGTGTGTCTCAATGTGGATTCACATGGAATAGCTATTTCATACCAGAAGTCCCTTATAGAGTATTTATCGAAGTCTACCAATGTATGACATTATTATGCATTGTGCTGTGGGTTTTATTTATGTCTGTAGATGTTAAAATTGCAGTGTGTTCCTGTGACTCTAAAACTAAACCATTAAAGATTATATTAAAATAAAATCTCTGAATATGGCTGGTAAGAAAGATAAAAATGTTATAGTGCATGCCAGAAATACTGGAAAACACATAAAAGTCACAGTTTTTAAAATACCTTTCCTTTGGAAAGCATATATTTTTATACTTAAACATATTTTTGAAGTGCAATACAGCAAATAACACCTTGAAAACTAAAAGAATATCTAGACCTTGTTACAATACTCTGACAAGTTTTAACCAGCTCATCTGCCTACAGTATTTGCTCTGTCTCAAGTGTTACTTACAAGTCCTTGAATCATAATTATAGAATTGTAGTATATGTACAATATAAATGCAAACAAAATCTTTTTTCACTGAAATGAATTCTCAGCAGGACAGAGCAGATAAACACAAACTAGAAAAAGACACAATTTTTGCTTTGCTTAAAAAAAAAAAGAAAGAAAGAAAAGGGGAAAAAAGGAATTATAGTTCTCTGTGGCTTTGCCTGTTTTGTGCCCACAGCCAAAGTAAATGTGTCTCACTGCATATACATGTGCATGTTTGAGGGTGTTACTGAAGATCTAATTCAGCTTTCCACATCATTGAATCTGTAACTCAGTCTTACTCATGTACTCATCAGCACTTTCACTTAGAACGGAAAGTTAATGGAAACTCAGTGTAGTCAAGTGGGAATGAGGAGGAAAACACAAAAATAAATAAAGCCAAATCACCAAAACTAGGTCAGAATAGATCTCAGCTCTTTATCTCATTTTGAAAGTCTATGTAGAAATGTATGTATAACAATACAAGTTTTAAAAATTTGATGATAGAAATAGCCAGTAAAATAATAATTTAAAAGATATAGAGAGAAAACAATGATGAGAGATGAACACACCCCATATTTTTTTGCCAGTTTTCTTCATCAAAAGAATATATATTAATATAACATTCATTAATATTTTCCCTTTAGTATCATTCAGTCATAATTTTTCTACTGATTGCAGGGTCACCCACATAAGCCTTCAGGAACACAAGGTGAAAGGAAAGAACAGAAGCAAGCAAATGTTGCAGCAGCCATAACAGCTGAAAGACAAAAAAATGCTAGCAGTACTATCCCCAGTCTCAACAATCATGCCTAAGAAATTCCATCTGAAAGAACACATCAACCAAAGATATATTGAGCCTGGCCTTGGTCTCATGTATGTGTATCAGTACCACAAAATCGGTTTCAATCAAAACTCAGTAGTAAACACATTGCAAATGAAATCCGAATCCATTTGAAACTATATGTTTAGGCTGCACTGACATGACAGAATACAGGACCAAAATTTAGAGTACTTGTTATTCACTGGGCCTGGCTGAGAAGCAGCATGGTTTGAAATAGAAAATCTTTTTCTCCTAATAGTGATATTTATGAGCATTCCTAGAGAAACTCTAAAAACCTGTTGTTGTCTAACATCTGTATGAGAGCAAAGCAAAGACTTTTTCTTGATTTAACCTCTTAAATATTGTCCATGGAACAACAGTCTATTTTTTATTCATCCGCCATCAGGTACAGTTGTAGGAGGACTTACGCATGTAAAGAAAATACTGACAAATTTACAGCTGTAGAATAATATATTCAAATCCATTTTTTATTTATCAGGATATGCAAGACAAAAAGTTAGGATAAATGTATTCATGTCCCATAGAAGCATGAGAAACACACTACAAATCTTATATTTTTGTTTTCTGGCTGACTACTTCTGTTCACTCACTTAGTACCCTTGCGTGGTTTGATTGCATGGTTTTTCTTTCAAGATTCCTGAAGAGCGGAAAGATGGGGTGTTGAGGTGAGGTGGCATTTCATCAATAAAAGATAATGTTCACTGGTGGTGTTTCACATTACCTCATCCAAGGTGTCTTCCTCAGGTAATATCATTATTCAATTATTGATAGCTCATTCAGGTGTCTGAATAATGACTAGCCTTCTCCAGAGCACTGATCCCAGAGAAAAATTTTAAATCCTCTCTACCTCTAAGAAGTACTTGTAGAAATCAGGAAACTGAGGTGTGCATATTCATAGGCAGTCTGGCAGGACCATAATGATTTAGTTGCCTGAACTACACTAACACCACATGGAGAAATGCAGAGTGGAATAAAAACAGCTGCTGTAGTCTTTTCCCAAAGGTGAGTAGGTCCATCCCTCTTGGATTCTTCATAGCACAAACAAGTTCATACACACACATACGAAAAGCTGTAAGTCCATTTTGCTCTGGATTTAATTTACAAAATCTTCTCCTGCAATGAAAAAGAGACACAGCATCTGATGATTCAGCTCTATCTGGTTTATATCTAATGAACAAAAAAATTTCAAATTGCTGATGCATAACAGTGTAGAAAGGAAGCAAAGATATAAGCATTAAAAAAAAGTGTTTTGATGGATAGCAAAATGATCCTAATTGATTGAAAAATTTTTTCAGGCTAGTAGTCTACTTTGAGAGAAAGAGATGAAGCAGTTCAGAGTAGCGTGTAGTTATGTATAGCTCAAGCATCTTCTGATACTCAATATCATAGGCTGCATCAGATCTTAAATATCTTTGTTTTCTATTTAAAGACATAGATGGATAACTACTGAAAACAAAACATGACATGCAGTTTCATGATGTTCAGTATGGTACTCGCTCTGCATTTATAATAGCACTTTGGTTACATAAAAACCTCCCCAAGTTTCTGGAGAAATCCTGTCACATACAACATTAAACATTATTTACATTTAATTAGGCAAAATAAAATCCTGCAAGTTAGTTCATTAGATTTCTCTGAGGCCAGTTGTTTATGTAAGCACTGAATCATTAATATGCAGCTACTTCCATAATTATAAGGCTGTCAGATAAGAAACCTGCTGCCTTGGACAGATAAAGAAACTTGGAGACATTCACAGATATAAACCCTGATTCAGCTCTATCATGTTTGGAAAAAACTTAGCCAGAAATGCAGAATCACTTTCCAATGCAAACCAGTCACACAGAAGTGAAACAATAAATGTCACATTAATATGACTTAGGAAAGCAGAATAGAAAATAATGACTGCAAAGTCTTACTGCATTTTCAGAAAGAAGGAAAAGACAAAGAAGTTGAGCTGAAGTGTTTTGTATAATTCTAAATTTACAAAGATGGTGAAATCATACTTACATCTTTGACAGGAAAGAATTTTGTTTTAAAATGGATCTTTATTTAGGCAGCAACATCACTGAATGATACGGTGAAATTAAAGATGGGGTCAGCATGTTCCTACAGAGTACAATCCAGGATACTTGGCAGTTCTCTAACAGGAGAAAGATAGATATCACATTCTCCCATATTGCTTTTCCTGTGTTTCATCATACCTTAACGCTTCCCACAACCACCACATTGGCATGATACAGTCTAGAGTGGACTTCAAGGATTATTCTAACTTAGCAGAAAGATCTATTCTCAAGAGGATCTATTTTCATTTTTTTTTCACAGCTGACAAAACAAGGACAGAGCATAGACTAAGCACTGAATTTAACTGGTCTCCTAGGACAGGTTTCCCATTGGACCTTCTTTTATCAGATACTTTATCTTCAACTTCTAAGTATATACAGAATGAAAGCACCTCTTTCTTGATGATGAAGCACTAGCTTGACACAAGAAAGGGAAATTCTGTCTCATTTGAAAATCCTTCCAGCTAAGGACAGATGCTGACCTGGACACTAAAATATCTATCTCCTTATAGGAGGAAAACTGCCACTTTGTAACTCTTCTAGTTAAAAAAAGTATAAATATTTATGTAGAACCCCACTGTCTATTCCCCAAGACATCCACACAGAGCAGCTCTGCAGGATACAGAACCTACAGAAGGTCTCAAAGTGGCCTTTGGGACAGGCCTAGGGATTTTGCCCTAGAGTGGCTAGCACATCTGAAGTGTACCACAGATCTCACTTCAAGGACATGAAGTTATCTCTAGAGAGAATGTTCCATTCCTCATAAATTGATGTTGCCTGTCTTAATATTTGTTGACATTATCCTGACTTTTCTGCTGCAAACCCAGAGAGGGAGAAGAACAAAGCACGGTCCTCTCCTGTCCTCAGCAACACAGCCAGAGATTCACTACATTCTACATAGTGTTGAAAAGTCTGACAGAGCTGTTATCCAAGATTTCCTGTGGTAGTTTATAGTCCCTGTCCCATTGTTTGTTGACATATCCTGCCTTTCACAGCTGTAGATCCAGGCAGGGACAGAACCGTAGAACGAAAGGTTCTTGTCCTCAGCCATACAGCCAGAGATTAGATCCCTTCTTCAAGGAGGCTGACTGAAAGTTACAGAATTAAACCTGACACCAGCTCTTGGCTCCAGCCCCAGTGATGTGCCCTGTTACAGGGGACCAAAGGCTGGTTGTGGCCCATGGCACTCTGGGACAGGTGTTTGGGTGGGACTGACAGCCTTGACCTGAGTCTGGCAGAGCCTTGGGCAGGGTTTTGCCCAAGGTGCTGGAGGGGTATTGCCCAATAGTTTGTTGTTCTGCTGTTTAGAGCTGTAGGTCCACAGAAAGACAGGTCAAGAACAAGGTTCTGGTCTTGTTCCATCCCTCTGGTGTCACTCAGACAGATTTCTGCTGCTTTCTTCATAGCCCTTCACTAAGGTGAAGGAAGAATACACATTTCCAGGGTGCACTGCCCCATGGTCTCTACTACTATGTGAAAGGAGGTTTTATTGAGGTGGGGATCTGTCTCTTCTGCCATGGCTCAAGTGAAAGAATGAGAGGAAATTGCCTGGAGTAGTGCCAGGGGAGGTTCAGATTGGATATTAAAAAAAAAAAAAAAAATCACCGAAATTGTAGCAAGTGCGGTTAGGCATTGGGATAAGTGGCCTGGGGAGGTGGTGGAGTCATTGTCTCTAGAGGTGTTCAAGAGGCATCTGTGTGTGGCCTAGGGATATGGTTTAGGGGTGATTGTAGTGGTACTCGGTTGATGGATGAAGCAGATCATCTTGAAGGTCCCTTCCAACCTTGATGATTCTGTGTTTCTATGGTCCCACAGGCAGCAGCAGTCTCCCCACACTCTGGATGATTGGAGCTCCAAGACACTCGCCCTTTATGTCCACAATATAACTGGAATTACATTTTCTGTTTCATGAACCGTTGGCTGGTCCTTCTAGTTTGTGTGGTCTTTTTTTGGAAACCTTCTGAACCTTTTCCTTGTTGTCCATATTACATGTGATTTTTAGACCTTTAGTTATGTGCAAAGATTTATTTATCTTTATGTGTAATATAAACATATAAAGTATACCTTCATCCTCTGTATGCGAAGGAAGCGGGGAGACATTCAGAGGCGGCTCTGAGATCATGTGGGTATGGTGGTTTCAAAACATGGAACCTGGACCATCACCAAGAGTATGAAAACTCGTAGGTGTGTACCAAAAGACATGTCCTTTGTCAGCTGGATGAGGGTAGAGGGGGTGGTCAGCCTGGGGTACAGGGGCTCCATGCAAACCTCACCACGAGGTCATTTTTCTGTGCACAGCTGAGTGTTCTGCACTCTGTCTCTGCAAATTTTCACTGAGGTCATCAATGGAAATCTCTCACTACGTATCACAAGCCACTTTCTTGTATACTCTGCTGCTGCAATATCTTTTCAGATTAAGTACAGAAAGATACCAGGTACCATTAAACCCTCTCACAATATATAACTGGAAAACTAAGCAGTCACAAAAAACCCATTTTGCTGAAACACTTCATTTTAAGTCTTATGTGACTATGCTGTTATATTCATTAGTTCGACAAAATCAAAGCTTTACATATTCATTCATTATCTAATGTGTGTCTAAGTTTCAGCAGTTTCAGCACTTTCACTGCTTTGTTGTATTTACACCAATGAACTAGGTGAAGTTATTTTTGAATCTCATACATGATCTATTGGTCTTTTTCACATTTTAAGCATTGTAAGCACTCTTGTATCAGAAAAACCTTTGCTAAATCAATGGGAATTTTTGCTCAATAGGTAATGGTCTTCAAAAATGTAAATTGGGGATGCTAGAGGAGGAACAGAAAATGACTGAAAATAACATTTGGTAAATATATAGTATATTTGGCTTTCAGATGATGCCTTACTAAGGCATTTTTTAGATGTAGACAAAGGAAAGGTCAGGCAGAATAAGGCTATATTGTGCAGAGACTCTGTAATAATTGAATCTGTTTTGTTTATTAGGGGACAAGAAAGTCCTGACAAAACAGAGTTATGAAAAAGATAAACTAATCATGTCCTTTATGAGAACAAAATTACAACCACAGAAACTAGATGAAAATACAAAAGGAGTTTTCTTGTTAGGTGGTGTATAGCCTATATAATGAACTGACACTGAATAAGATTAAGATACAGATGAGCAATGCTGGGAATGTATTTTTGGCTATGCATGTGTATATTGGAATTCCCACTGGTTAATAAAAGAATAGAGATTAATCATGAAAAGATTATGCATATATTTTATAGATGCATAGCTTTAAGGCATTAATCATCAATAAAAATATCTCTCACTGTATGGTGGCAGGTATTGATCAACTCTTCAAGCAGCATGACCTCCTTTAATCTTTGATCTTCTCCAGCAGTAAAACACTGTAGGTGTTTGTCAGTCTCCATCATTGCTCCTCTCACACAAGATTTTCTCCTGCCTCTATTGGCAAACATATAGCATGACACTAATCAAATCCTTATTCCCTTAAAGTTGTCATAAAAATTTTCCTCTGTAGTATTTCTTGTGCCACCTCAGGTATATTATATAAAATATCACAGAAGAGACAATGAAGACCCAATTGGAAAGCACATTCAGATAAAGCAGAAAATGAGTTTTTATTCACTAGCATGTTTTCCTTCCTTTCTTCAACCCAAGTTTTTAAACATGTAAAATTGTAACTCATCTAGTGGTACTCAGTAACACCTAAATAATAAGCAATGCCTGTAAAAGGGTTAAGTAAATAATAAACCCTTAGAAAGTAAAAGTACGTAAGTCAAATAGTGACAGAGCAAATCCGAAGCCAACCACATACTCATTAAAGAAATGGCATATTCAAAATTTCATAATGTTTACAGGAATCAGCTGAGTGCTAATGAAGGAAAGCTCTGTGTCCAGGTTTTTGCAAGACTGAGGAAGTTAGAACTGAGATTTGAGCTCTGTTAAATAATTCTTTCTTGAGCTAATCCCGCTCACCCTTTGGCTTTCAGTTACAGAGGAGTCTAAGAGCAGACCTCTAAGCCAAAGGGTCCTTTCTTAGAGGCTAGGAAGTTTTAAAACGCAACACAGAGAAGTGTTTAAACCAGAAGTTGTCATTCAGTATAACTCGTGATCTCATTTGGAGTGTGGATACCTGTGGAAGATGCAAAACCTCAAGGCAGAGTTGGAGAGTGAAAAGCTCAGAAGACATTCTTACAAAGCTTCACCATAGCACTAAAGAGGCTGACACATAATTCTGCTGAAAATTTTCCTAACCTCTCATCCTTCTAAACTCCACACAACCTGGGTGCTTTATCTTCTTTTATTTTCTCTTTCTTTTAACCAAATGAACTTCCTCACTGGCCCCAACCTCCCATAATTCCTGTGCTGCACAAAATTAACCCATGTCTTTAAAAACAGGATTCAGGATCCGATTAGTGTATCTTTAACACAGTAATCATACATGTAAAGCACTACAGATTCTCTATTCTTGCCCATCAACTTCTCACATTACAAAACCACAAGTACTGTTTTCCTAAAAAGCACCTTTCAAGTAAGCTGCCTTTTAGTGAAATGTGACTGCTACTGTGTACTATTTTTAAAATGGCTTGACAGAATTGCTAATGTTCTCATTCCTTCAGGATATTTCCTAATACTTGTAGCCTTTTCATGTTTCTAATTAGGCCAGTAATGGTCCCTGAAGTTAAACCAATTAAAATTATTTACTGTGACACATAGTGTGGAGATAATTATCTGATATCTGAATCCAACTTCTGCTTACTTCGCAACATTACTTAATAGAAAACAGGGAACCTGATGCCCACGCTTTCATTTTACTTGTCTACCAAATGTGTTTGCCCTATAGCAAACTGTTCAAATAAAGCATTAAAATCTTTGTGGCGCTAATCAAAATGTTTAAAATCCACTCACACTCCTTTATAGTACTGAGAAGCATAAAAAACTCTCACACATTACCTTTTACATTATAGTTGCTGATCAATGTACTATTATACCTACACTGTGCATAGATAATGCAGCTTATGCAGTTTCTAAAAACATTTCCAGCTTTTTTGTTTCTCTTGAAAACACACAGGGAAAAGAATAAAGACTTAAAATTTTTATACTAATAGACACAATAAGGTTCCATCTCCTGATTTTATTTAGTTTACATGTAATATTTTCACAAGCCGACTTTTTCTGGGAAAATTATGAATTGATATGAGAGGATTTTCCAACATGTCATGTTTCATAGTTAAGCCTTTTAAATTTAGCCAAAGTTCACTTGGAATGTACTTATTTCAGAACCTCATGGGAAGGGGGGAAAAGACATGTGACGAAAAGAAGTAGAATATTTTACAGGATATATAGTGTTTTCCACAGAGTAACCACTACCAGAGAATTCCCCTTGAGAGGGAAAAAAAATCCTCTAAATCATGAATTCTGCATTTGGAAACAATTTGGCCTGTTTGCAAAGTGAAACTGGTTGAAGTCTTCACACCGAAACTTGAACCAGTAAAAAAAAGAAAATTTTGCAAAATCTGTAAAATGCCGCAAATTACAATAATATAGAAAGGTGTTCAGCAAACCACAGGGACAAGCCAAGACTATTTCCTCGTGTCAGGATACCACTCCCTTAGCACAGATAGTGGGAAGTGCCTGTGTTTCCTTTGCCAAGTTCTCTGGCTTTGTGGCCAATCTGAAACCCAAACAGAGTGCTCATGAGTTTTTCTAATTCAAATTTAGCATCACATTTTTGCACTTCTCTGGTAATTGAAAATGTATACATGATCTTAGCGTGCAAGAAATGTGCTTTTACTTACAGACTGGGAGAACTGAGTCTGCTGAAACAAATTCTAAACAGGGAACAAGACAGCCTGCTCCCCTCCCTGCTACAGGGATGTGACTTTTGGGGGGTGAAGGTAGAACAATGCTGGTCACTGGACTATGTGGTAAGTCAGCTCGGGTGGCTTACCTCTCTGCACTTTGATTTTTCATGGCTGGCCTCTAAATCCTTAGCTTAACATTTGAGTCATTCTCAGCTAGATTGTGGTTTATGTATGTTGCACAGGAGGAATTATCAAGTTACAAACTCTTTTATTTTGTTCCAGATATTAGCTCATTAGAAGCAAAGAAAAATATGAAGAAAATATATTTAATGTCACCCTCGCTCCCCCCATTTCTTCAAAGATTTTAAAGCAATTACTTAAAATGAAATGTATAATGAAAAAACGTACTCTTACATCATCCTTATCTCATTCCTCCTATTGCCTTCAATTTTCCATACATTGTAGTCTTCAACGCACCATCAACTTGCACTTAAATGAACAAACAATTGCAAAAATTGTCAGACATCATTCTCATGGTGAAATAATTTCATATTTTGGCTAAGTTGTCTGTCCTGATCAAGAGAATCGAGTTAGCTCGTGGACAGTAACTACTCTGTACATCTCAATTTACTTCATATTTCTTTCACCCTCTTGTCACTGCTAACTAATTCAGATACATTCTTTTATCTTACTGATCACCAAAGCTAATTAATTCTTGTCTGCTCCTGATGCTATTGAAAGCAAAGGAATGTGCACCAATTCCCGTCATGAAGGAGTTAAAAACTTCTCAGCCTTCACTCGGGAAGGTTTGTTCCTATGCCCTTTTAGACAATGACAAGCTGTTAAGCGTAAAACTAATTAACATTTCAAAAACTAGTGTTAATCAATAGTACACAGCTTCATTGGGAGCCTTGCTCTGTCAAGTTTTTCTACTTGATTTTTTTATACCATATCTTTCAAATTATTGTGCTAGTTCTAGATGTGTTTTCTGGATTGAGAACACAGTGAAATATTAAAAGACTGAAGTCACTAGAAATACATCACTGGTATTTTTTTTTAATATCTCCACTAAACTCTAGTTATTTTTTCTGATGTTCCTCTTCCATCCCTCCCCCATAATTCTGTTGAGTGGCAGACCTGATTCTCATTCGTTTTTATTGTTGTAGTAAATGACACATTATATTTAAGATAACAATTTATCATCATCATCTATCAGGAGAATGCTAGTGAAATCTAAATTAGACACCTCCTAAAGATCTGTTTGTGTGCGACGGTTATGTTGGAGAGAATAAAAAAGTTTATTTGTTATTTTTGCATTTCCTGTTTTGAAAGCAGAATGATCATCATAATTCCAACACATAGAAACTGGGGGAAAATTTCTGTTTCAGAGAAACTTGATTGCTTAGGCCCACTGTTGCTAATGTGCATTCAGATATTATCTAAATGGTAGAGTACTTTAGCTTCTGCTAAACCAGATTGTATTGGAGAATTACCAACAATTTATAAATTCAATACCGTGTTCTCATGATCAAGATGATAATGACTGACAGCTATATCTTAGTGAAAAATTAAGAAAGGTAAAGGAGGGTGCCAGCGAAGTCTTCGAAACTGTAAATGTGGGTATTTCATCTTTGCATTTTTGAGCACCAAAAAAAGGAGTTGACAGCTAACTTACGTGGTCTGTTTTCACTAGCTTCATGTTGGAAAGAGTGGAATGTATACTTATTGTGCTGCTGTGGACAAAAAAATTACTGTGAGGAAAGTGTCCTGTCTTATTTTATATTTAGTAATTTGCAGTAGAAACTTGAAAATTGTTGTTAAATTTCCTCTAAAACATTACTGCTATTAGCTGGGTAATAATCAAAATCCTATAGTTTATAGGGAATGTAAGCAAGGTTTAAAGCAGTAGGCCCGAGAGACTTGAAGGCAGAATGAAGTAATCAAATTAACTAAAATTCAGATTTACTAAGATTTAGAGGTAATCCCTAAATCAGAGGAACATGCCTCTCCAGCCTCAGTTATCAGGTGAATTCACTGAAGTGCTGGAATTTCTACAGCTCTATGGAGGAAACAGAGACTTAGTCTCCAGAGGAATGGAGCAAGTTATACACTAATGCAGACATAATGGACAAACCTGATTAGTAGAACCCCTCCTCAAATCAGACTTTGATAGGGACAAGGAGTTACCTGCTGTGAAGCCAAGTCCCATACTGGACCATGCCCATCCTATAGGAATCCCAATGTTTTTTGTACTGGGTTTCTGAGGCACTCACGGTCTGAGAGCTAAAGCTCACATACAGGAGAGGAACAGCTCCACTATTTTTTTGAAGGTCCACAAGTGGCCTCACACATCTGCAACACAGCTGGCATAGTGGCTTGGAGCCAGAAGGGAGACTGAGAGATTAACCTTGAATAACATACTTATTATGCTGGCTTTAAGGAAACTTAAGAGTATTCTTGATTCTTCTAAATGCTGGGATTCACCTCAGACATAGTCAGGGCATTCAAATAATTTCTATTAGTCTTACCATTTTAGATCTTTAATTTCCATTGTATCCTGTTTGCACAATGGTTCATGAAAGAAATGTTGCTGCATAGGTAGTAGGCCTAAAGGAAAAGTGGTCTTTATGTGCATATCTGAAAATATAAGTCATATTAATTTAATTTGTTTTGACTATTCAGTGTTAAATTGAAAGCTGTACAATGTAGAGCACTGTCATGTCATTGATTCAAGCACATCACAAGGTAGCCCCTCAGTATTCTTACAGGATCACTGATGTAACTTTCAGCAAAAGTATGTCACTACATTGAAAGTCAAGATCCACTCTTTTGTCTACTATTTGGTATGAAAACATCTTTCTCAAAGTAAGTAACGACATTATAAATATAACCAACTCCTAAATCATTTTTCTAAAACCAAAGGAATTCCATCTCTAATCAACAGCAGACATTTAAGGCAAGCTCATAGTCTCAGATTGAGTTGAATAGATACAATCTACTTCCAGGACCTGGACCCTCTAATACTTTTGTCTTTGCTGTAGATTATACTTAGAATTTAACACATTTTAGTCCAATAAGATTCATTAAGGTAAAGATTCTACAAAAACTAGTGGAAACTTCTGTTTTGTCAACACAATATCATGTCATAGTTTGATCAAACTGAACCTACTCCTCCAAATCCAGGTAATCTGAAGAGGGACTGCCTGAGGAAATTTTTCTAAAATTCAGGTGGCAAGGAATCTAAGGCTGTTTTCTCATGAAGCATAATGCAATGACGTTTTTGAAGCTCAGATTTCTTTGCAATTCCAGTGAAGCGGTGCTTAATTTCATTATAAACGTGCCACCAACTGGTTGTGGTTATTGCAGGTACATTTACCAAAACAGCAACTCATTGAAACACACAAGGATAATTATAAAGTAACCTTGCAATATTGGCTCAGTATCAATCAAGGATTCCCAGGAAGGCATATATAAAGCAATTCCTTAGATATGCAGTTCAGTAGTGGGAATTAATTCTGAGACATTTACCTTTTAATTTGTTCTGAAAAAAACCAAACCAGCATCAGAGAGATTTCTCTCCAATTAGCATGTTTTGAATAGGTTAACTGGAGTGATTTTGTTTCTTGCATCCAAAAAAGTTGTCCCTTGTATGTTTTTCACCATGCTTTTCTTCCTAGAAGTACGAAAATGGCCCATGAAAACTCAAGAAAATGGTTAAAGGGGCATTGTTGTGCAGACACCCCAAAATGATGGTACAGAAATTTCTTTTCAGTGGTCCACAAAATTCACCTCTGACTGACAGACGTGCAAAACCATTTCAGACTGAAGAGTCCTATTAGTTTTGTGCTTTTCCAACTGTTTTTCTTTCATATGACAAAAGTTAAACTTAGATGTTACAATTTTTAGGAACATCCTATGTTATACACAGAATCACAAAGATCAGAACAAATTCATTTACCTAAGTTTTCCTAGTATGAAATTCCAACTGGATGAAAACTGACCTTCCTTGGACCTCTGGAAAGCTGTAGGACACTGAAATTAACAAAGAAATTGTGGAGAGAGATAGGATAGAATGGAGTTACAAGGTGTGGGACGCGCCTGCAGAATGCCATGGCAGCACAGAGAGGCTGGGCTCGCCTGACCTGGGGAGGAAGAAGTGCAGAACCCTGCAGAGAGGAGCCTGCCCGAAGCTGCCGGACACCTGAGCAGCGCGTGATCACCCCGTGTAAGGACATGGAGGAAGCGTGCTGCTGGCGTGGCAAGGTGAGATAGGTCGCCTAGTGAAAAATACCATACAAGGAAATACTGGGTCTTGAAGCAGATATAAAACCAGCTCCGTTATCTGAATAAACGTCTCTGTATCCCTGCTGGTCTGAGGCTGTGCTTGGGTCGTTGTAAGAAATCTTAAAAATGTATCTGGTCTGAAGTCTTGAGTGTGATGATAAAGGAAGATTTAAAGGATGATAAATACCTGCAATGTGTGTGTTAGAGAAACAGAAATGAAGAAAAATTATTTTAAAAGTTCCATAGGTAACACTGGAGTAATTATTTGCCCAGTATGTATTAGTGAGTTTTTCTTATTCAACAGTTTTTTTATCAAAACTTCACTTTTTATGAATTTCCCCAAATGCTGCAAACCACAGGCTTTTAAAAGCAAACATGTAAGGGAGAAAAAATAAATCCCTTCCTGTTTCTAGAAACTTTTGCATCTCTACTAGCTCGTATTCACTGGACCAGCCATATCAGTGGGGTGTTCCTCATGATGAACCCCCCACACTCCAGTCACAACTGCTGCTCTTTAAACACCCATCACTCCATCATGGTTCTCCACAGGGATCTCCAAATCCTGCAAGTCTCCTAACAGAAAGGCACCGAAGTATTTTGAACAAATGAAATAACTTTGTGAATGTAATAGCTCATGATACATGAGCTCCTTCAGACTTCTCTTCACTCTTAGCTATAGTTGTGAGGTATCAGATCTAAATATGGTAAGTGGCATGTTCTTGCTAAAAACGTATCAAAATGCATAAACTTGTGCATCCACAGGATGGAACAAGAGAGGCCAGAAGGGCTATTCCTGCTGCTTGAGAAGAGAGCAGTACTTTTTCTCTGCAGCTGTAGATACACTTCAATACCAATAAGAACCATGATTATTTACACTCTGGGAATGTTCCTGACCTCTGCAGCAGTTTAAACTTTCAGGTTTATCCTTTCTTTCTTCCCATGCAGTGTTTTTACAGTCATAATTTTTCCTAAGTGAGCTTCTTGGAGAAAAGCATAATACTTTTATGCGTGTTATGGGGGTGAGGTGAAGTACATGTCAGCAATTTTTTGGAAATAATTGATCTTACTCTGCTTTGCAAGTGAAAGTCCATGCATCTGTCCTTTTCACTGAGATATGTTTCATTAATGTGGATACTGTAAACCATTGTATCATAAAGTATTTGCTAGACATAATTTTTTAAAGAAGAAGTCTCTGAAGTGTGTTCATTTATCTGTTTAAATCGTCTCTTTGCGCACTGGTTAGAAGCATCATCCTTCCTAGCACCCAAGCCAACCTGTTCACTCCAAGAGGCTGAACACAATCCTGTAGTGAGTGAGAACCAGGCTTCCCAGACTCCTGAACCTCTTCTGAGCTCTCAGAAGATGACATGGTAGGATCTCATTACAGATGTTACACCTCAATAATTTAAACAGACATCTATTTCTTGCAAAGTGAATTTATAAAAACTGTGTTCATAAATTACAGCAGATATTTTATAAGCTCTAAAGCTCAGTGGCAGGTCCTGAGATTTTGTTACAGCATTGGAGCAAACCTCCTTCTTCTGGGGCCTGTGTTTCAACCCCATTCATGTTGCTCACTCCCCTTTTGCCTTATCCAGCAGACTAGGTCACTCTGGTCAACCAAACAGTGAACTTGGCTTCTCTGCAACCCAGATTCTGAAACATAGCATGTAATTTTCCAGCACCAGCATCTGAGTGTTTGGTTGGCCTTTTTTCTGGCTTATGCTGGCTGTTGTGGTGGCTGGAAAAACTCTCAAGCAAGAAAAGGAGTAGTCTGGTGGTCTATCTCTGCAAGTTTTTCTTCTTCATTCACATTTAATTGTCATACATTTATCCCCTGCTAACTGTCTGAATAAAGGCCCTGAGAAAATGCCCCTTGAGACCTTGTTGTGATATGAAACCCTCAACATCGTGTTTCTTCACATGGTCCCTCTGCATGCTCACCATGTTTGCTCCTGATAGCCTTCCTCTACACTTATGTTTCCTTTCTCTTGTAAAATCATAACGAAATGATTTTGTAGTTAACATGCATGTTCATAAGATATTTCTCTGCAATAAGAGGCCTTGTGATTATTTTGGTTCAGGATCTAATTTTAGACTCAGACCACCACAATACAGTTCACATCTCTTATTCCATATTCTTAATTTGATTCAAAAAACAAGATGATTATAGTTAAATGTACTTTTTCTTCTTTTTCTCTTTCAATCAGAATATTAAGATGGCATGGATTTCTGATTTTAATTAAATTATCAGGAAATCAGAAGTACCTATTTATTTTATGGCCTCTTCAAAAGAAGCACATGAAGCAGGTTGGAAAAGTTTTAATACTTATTCTTTGTATCCCAAATTAATTTCCACTCTATGCTGTCCTCCAATAGCCACCAGAAATAAAACTTCATGTTTATGTCTCTAATGTCTAAATGCTGACAAAGTTTACTATTCTTTCTGTCTTTTGCTCAATTCTCTTAAGTTAATATTGTCTTAATAGTGAGTGTAATAAATAGCTGTAAACGATGCTCCTGGTGAAATCTTACAATGACAAATGACAACATCTTTAAGGAGTACTAAAATCTGGATGGAGTAAAGCAGCAGATTATACTGCAAATAGATGGAGGATTTTCCCCCTCTCTTTGTTGATAACTTTCTGATGAGAACACAAAAAAAAAGAATGTAAATAGGCTGGGTGTCCTTGCTTTGCAAAGTCAACTCTGTATGGTAAGAGATGTGACACCTATCTCACAGACAGGAGCTTACAATGCTGTTCATTAATTTTATCACTAACATAAACTTTTAATATGCATATGATCAGTATATGGGACTTTTAGGGCAGCTTAAAATGACTGTAACCTGTAATTACTACTCCTGTACTTGATTATAATAATCTGATTGCAATTATTCAGTGATTTTAATACAAGCCCCAAGCTATATAACAATAATTCAAGTGCAGTGATTGGGAACATGTTTCTGTTTGGCTGTGAAATGATGTTTTAATTCGCACTGATTCAGGGATCTGGCTATAGTTCTATTCATGTAATTAAGGCACATTTATGCAGTCAAGTACAATAACTTTAGTTTGAAGTGAATTTAATTGGTACAAAGACGCTATATAAAGTCAAAATGGATCATAAGCATGAATTCCTTAGATAGGAATAATAAAGCAAAGATAGCAATACTTGGCTGATTTTACCATTACAATGAGATGGCTAATTTTTAGATAAAAATGAAAAGGCACATGGGAAGATGGGACAACATGTTTACGGTAGGACAAGATGCATTTTAGTTAGGGTCCAAAATTATTACTAAAAGTTTTATCATTTCCATGCGCTTGTCTTAATCCTGAGTTCAACTTTGTGATCAGAACAAAGACTTTGAACACACTTCTGGAAATGCTTTATTCTGATGAAAATTTTGAGTCAGCCTAAGTTTTTGAATGAGAGTAAACTCTGAAGGCTGTCTCATCTGTTTTCTCTTAGACCTTCATTTCAAGATCAGACATGGAAAAATAGAGTTTCACAAAACAAAATCAAGGCCCCTAAAATGTGTATTTTGAAGACTTATATCGAGATTATTTTCAAGCAAATATCTTTGCAAGCAGAAGGTTTCACTACCTTTTAAGACCCACTTATTAGACAACTAGTCAGATACTACAAAAAAGAAACTACCTCATGAGTAGATATATTAATTTTACTTTTTCATATAATCTAAAATTATACTTTTTTCTTCAACAAAACCATATTTATTTAATAAACCAATGTTTCCTAAACACAACAGGGTTTTTGTTTAGACCAAAAAGGAAAGCAAATAACTTTATTACAGTACATTTTTTATTAAACTCACTCTCAGCTCTTCCACTTTACTTGAACTGAAAAGCTTTGATGCCCCACAAGAGAAAAAGAAAAGAAGCAAATGCATCAATGAGCATTTGTGGTTGTATAGGGATAACACACTTTTTACACAGTGACTTCCTACATTTTCTGTACTTGTAATGGTAAGGGGGAATGAAAATGTTTCAAGAAAAAAACCCCCACAAACAAAACAAGCAACTCGAAATCTGGAAACAATTTAGAAAATTGCACTAATAACAAATCACCAAGAAGGGCTTATGTCAAACCGCTTATTTGGGGAAAAATATTTTTTCCACCACTACTATTACCATTGCTCCATAGAAGCTTTTCTTTTCTTCTATTGACATTGATAATAAAAGCATAATTTAATGATTGCACATGAATTAAGAGTTGCTAATAAACCAATTAATCACTTTGATAATGATTTTGTTTAAACTACATGAATAGAATTTTTAGTCTTTGACATTTGACCATGAAAAAGAAAAATTAAAATGCAACTTAGATAGTTATTTCTGAACGTCATCAACATCATCACCACACACTAAGTACTTCTAAATCCACAGTACTGTCCTTAAACTGTTTTGATATCTGATGTCCTGCTCAAGAGAAAACCCTACTGTGATGAAATATCTAGTTTCACAATGGACCTTGTATGGAAGAAAACTAAATATCATTTTAATTTTTATTTTAAAAAAACTTACTGTTTTCACTTTTACAGAAGGCAGAAAAAAGGTGTGGTTCCACACCAAATCAATCAATCAGTTTTGGCCTTCTGATTGTTAATACTGCAAGATAAAAATTGTAGAGGTTCCGGAGAGAATTCATTAACAGTGAGCAGACACTAAAATACATCTAACTGTACTCATAGGTGTAATGGCCACTCTTACCACTGCACAACAACTTTAAAAATTGTGTGTTACCAGCTATATTTGCTTCTTGCTCTGAGGGAAACAAATAATCTCTAACAAACAAGTTGTACCTACTTCCTTACATTACTTAGTAACATTTTTAATATTGTTTTTAACCACAATAATTTGTCGGTGAAAAATACCATGCCATTGTGATAAAAAGAATCTTTGGAACTTGACAGACAGTATACCAAGAGTTAAAGAATGAATGATCTTGTGTCTATACTTGCTTCATCAATTCAATGTTCGAACGTGTTAATAAAATCTAACTAATTGTTTAATATTTTCAAATAGTCCACAAAAAAAATGGGCTTCAATAATGAACTTGGAAAAGCTTATGAGAAGAAAATCTGGTATAATTTAATTTTTATCCTCTTTTCCTTAGCAGACATTTTTGAAACTTCAGAATTTTAAATTTTATTTTAATATTTATTAAGGGCTGCTAAGTTCTCTCTCCTTTGTGGTTTTGTTCAGTGCTGTTTTTTCTTCCTATAACACCAATGCTGTAGAGTAGACTTCAAAATCAGTCCAGGAATATAACACGGCTGCAGTACTAAGGGTGAGCTATATCACTGCTTGAGGCCCTCCCACAAGGCATCTGTGTCAGAGCAGGCTTGCACCCTGACAACTCATGCATTAAAAAATCTTTGCCACCCCTTGTCATGTGGTTATGGCAGAGAAGCTGAAGTTTCTCTACAGAGTGAGCTCCTGATGTTTTGACATCTGCTTCTATGAACTTTAACATGCCTTTCATTCATTCTGAATACCATCAGATTTGAAAAATACTCTCCCTGGTTCTAAGCATTTAAAATCAGCACTTAATTGGTGTCAAGGCAAGTATTTTTATAAATATATGCTCATTCATTTATAAAAATTATGCTCCTTAAAAACTGGGGTAACAGAAAGATTAAACATTTCGTAATTTACACAACAGTAACCAAGCAAATGTGGACCAAACCTCACCAGTGAATCACAAATTGAGCATGCTTGCATGAGGTCTGTGGAGGGACACCTCTTCCTCCAGTGTGTAACCTGGTTCAAGGGTGGTAATGGCTGGTCTGGCTTTAAAAATGGGGTTAACAATCTGTCCTCTATTGATGTGGGTGTTCTCAAGGGCGTTATTACTACTACTCATATTCCAAAGTATATCTCATAACAGAGTGTAATTTATTTGTACACTGAATCACCACTTGGCACTTTTCCTGATGTGTCAAGCACCAGATTACCAATAATAAACACATTTTCGCAATATTTTAAAGCTCTAAATTACTGTATTTCTATATGAATTACTATTTTGATTTTGTAGAGCATGCGGGCACATAAAACTGTTAAAATAAGAAATGAAAAGCTGTTAACTGTCACACTTTTCTAACAGGAAAGTAGAGAAAATCTCAAAAAAAATTTAAAATTCTTCTCTCTTGTCCTAGCTGATGACGATATCTTTTCCTGCAAGCTCAGTAAGTATCTACTTCATTTTAGATTACTGACAGGGCAAAGGTTTGAACTCAACAACTCAACTTCAAAATATTTGCCAACCCTGTCTGTCTACTCAGTAATGATCACAGAAGTGTGAACCAAGAACAGGATGTTATCTAAGAAGAGATCTTGTACTAAAAATTGCTAATTAAGGACATGAAAAGCATTATTCTTTCTTCCCCCTCCTCCCCGCATTTATTAACTAAAGTTGTGTGATGTGGAAAATAACTTTTTCAAATCTTTTTAGAACTAATGAACACATTTCAACAGATTACTACTGTGTCCTCACTTCATCCAACTTCTCAATCACTGTTCCGAGGGAATCACATGAATACGTGACCTCTGTAAGATTTTAAGAAGAAAAACAAACTTCATAAAACTTAATCACATTAGTTAAAGCTGTAAGGATGTTTTAATGCCCCTCCTAAGCCACCCAGTTCCATTACCTGAAACCCATCAACATAATCCTTCCTTAGGAAGAAAGGAATGAATCAAACCGAAAAGATTTGTAATTGAATTATCCTCAGTCTTGGGGCAATTAGAAACATTTTTTATTGGAACACCTAGATATAACCTTGACTGCTTCTAATTAGTCCATCAACTCAGATAATAAGAAAATGCAGGAACAATTTCAGTGTGTTGTAAAAATTGAAATGAGTTCAATATTGTTGCATGTATGTCTTAGGAAGGCATAGTGAGAGAACATGAATCAAATGGAATGTAAAACAACAAAATGGCATTTAAACCCAATGCAAAATAAGTTATTTAAGGAGTATTAAGGTTCTTCTGTTCCTCTTAAGTAAAGTTTCATATCTACAGTTTTAATTATGTTCTTTTGGCAACTTTAGATAGTATTTCTTATGTCAATAACTGCTACAAAAGTTATTGTTGGAAAAACTTAAAAATATTGTTTGCAAAAGTTCAAAACTATGAACCTTCTAAAAATAATATTTTCTTGTGTTTTTTTTACCGTCAGTTTTTACGGAATTTTCAGTCTCCTGTATGAGAATCAAAGGCAAATGCACAATTCACTGGTCAGCAAGTAAATAGAGTAAGTTATAATCCTGCATTTTATGTTCCACCTTCTTTTTATGTTTAGAATCCCAAATTTTCCTTTGCAGTTTTATTCTATTCCTTGTATATCAGAAAAGAATGCTGACTTCAGAAGACGAAGTGCCGTGGAATTAAGATTGTCATGGAGCTGTTCCTGTATCTCTTGTTATTTGAGTGTAGGTGGTTATTTTCATGTTTTGTGGTTGGATTTTTTGTTTTTTTTCTTTGTGTGATAATAGTTCTAGATTATGGGAAACTCTTCAAAAAGCAGAACTTTCGCATCTTTGCATTTGCTCTGCTGTTAATTTAGTGTAAAAGAAGTATCTTGAACAAGAAAATAAATTAACAGTCACAGAGGAGCGGAATAATAAAATGTGTTCTCCTTAATGACAATGTGCATTTAAATGTGTTGAAACATACCTATTTCAAGTGAGAATTTTTACCCTGAGTGTAAATGAAATTTTTATAGTGAAGTTTGAACTTAAGCTTAACATTCTCATACAAGGTTTTTAAAATGTGTTTTAAATTACTTAACATACGGTCTTTCACGTTATGGGAAATATGGGAGACAGCTCTGGAAGTTGTACTCCTGCCTGCTTTTTCTGTGGAGACCTGTCATGTTTTCTTCTTTCCAACCATAACGTGCTATGGCTACAGTGGAAGCCAGAACAGAAAAACTGAGCTCAATGCACAGCCCCACTGGGAATAAACACTGTAGCTTTACTTGTCAATCCAGCAAATTTCATCCTTTTTACCACAAATCTTGCTGTGTGCAGTGTTTGGCCAGCTATTTGGATCGTATGATCAAACTACCAGCCTTTTTATTTTAATGATGGCATTTTTGAGGTCAAAATGTATCAATATGACATATAGACCTAAATCACACTATTGATCAAGATAAGCCTTCAAAGTTAGCAGTCGGTTAAAGAATATTACCTGTATTCCCGTAGGGTGCTGCAAAAACTTGAATAGATGTTGTTTGAGAGATGGAAAGTGTATTCTATTGTGGCATGATAGGCTTTTTTCAGCAGTGGACAAATAACAGCATTATAGCAAATTGTCAGAACTAATTGTCAATTCCAGCCCTGTGCTGCTTCTACTAGATGAGCTATCATTATTTTGTGCCATGTGGAATAACACAGAAAAGCCTTAACCAAATAGATGACACAATTAAAATTATGATATCTTTTGAAAAGTACCACGGTTATTGATTCAAAAGCATCATAAAGATCTAAGAGTCTTGACTTTTTTAATAATACTGCAGTTCTACATGGATTTACATATGGATATCCATATTTTACAGGGACAAGATGGTAGGCATACATTGAGACTATTGCTCTTTTCTTTGATCTTGGTGCAGTGGAACTATACACTGAAATGACTTTATTCAGACAGTGTTTTTTAGGCCTCACTACAGGATATCTATTTCCTATCAAAGCACGTTTCCTTTATTTTGAAAATATTTGGCTGTTAGAATATAGCAACAAGTACCTAATGGAGAAAAATGGTAGCTTGAAAAAGTAATTTGAGGGTCAAATTTATTTAGAAACAATTATTTTCTACTTAGATCTAAATACATACAGACCTACTGTGGATATGAGACCTGCATCTCTTATATTAGAAATATGTCCAATTTAATTAATAAATCACTAAGGATTTATTGAGATTTAACTTCTGCATTTTTGAGCTAATGAAGTCTTTTCACACAAGTCACATAGAAATTGGTATTGGTTTTCCTCTTGGTTCTTCTTAAAAATACCCATCTAGGCAGTTGACAGTGGTGTTCGTAAAGCTACTTCAAAATTATTAGACTGCAAGCTAGGCATCTAAGGTATCTTTCAGTCAAAGGCAAAAAAAAATTACATTAGAGTGTTTTAGGCGTGTGTAAAATTTTGTACCATTTCGCATTTTGACATGAAATTCAGAAGCAAATTTTAAAAAAAAATTAAATAATCTGCCTAAAAAAAGAGAAATCACACAAAGGCATAATTTAGTAGGAAAAAAAATTTGATGATCTCTTTTGTAACTGCTTTCGGTTGGAATACAAACCACATTATTGTCTGTACCATTACTACTCTATATGGCATATTCTACGTCTGTATTTACCACCATATCAGAAATTAACTGGAAATCTTTAAAGTCAGTATCTGTGGCAGCTGTATGCATAGCAAGGAGATATATTGTGAAAAAAAGAAGTATCAGCAGTCTGATGAAAAGTACTGTGGGAATTTTGGTAGATGGAATCAAATGACCCAAACTGGAAAAATACTAAGTCATGATCTCCCAGTACTGATATCTTCTTATTTCACATTTGAGTCTTGTCAACAGCTTCTTGGACATCAGCTGGTCCCAGCTCACATGCTGTCCTTGTAGGATCATCAATATTAAAACCTGTCTGTTATTAGAATCTTAATGTGGTAGGAGTCCTTCCATAGAGTTGCAAGACAAGAGGAAATTCATCAGGGTGGAGAAATTGCAACAACTGGAGAAGCATTAATACGCTGCTTTTATGTTCCTCTGCTGATGGAGCACAGCAACGTGAAAATTCCTCACTGCCCTAACAGCTGGGTTAGCTGTGCTGTGGCATGGCATTACAGAACAAACAAGACATAAATTTATGCAAAACTTGAACATTTTGGTCAGTCACTTCCACGTACCTTGCAAACCCTTCAACTTTGCTTTTTCCATGAAGGGTAAGATGTTAATACCTCTGGGCTTCATAACAGTGCAATTAAGTACAAATAATGGACTAATATATCCACATAGAGGAGCACAAAAATGAATTACCATCTGTCAAAAGAAAAAAGATGAAAATATACACAGATTCTTAAAAGCACTGAAGGATTAAACTTATGAATTGAAAGTGTGTCAAGGCAGAGTAAAGAAAAATGTAAATGGTGAACTATAGTATTTTCTTTAATTTAGTTACGTAAAGCTAATATGAAATATTTTATCTGTCTGAATGAGGAAGATGTTTTACATACATAAATACGTTCTACAAAACACAGGAAATTTTATAAAAACCTGGTAAACTTAGTAAGCTTATATACCAAAAAATTAAGAACATGCCATAAATTCTTAAACCAGGGGAACTTGTCCAGGTAGACATCGACAGCCTTCCCCCTCATCCACCAGGTGAGTCACCTGGTCATAAAAGAAAATCAGGATGGTCAGCTAGGACCTGCCCCTCCTAAATCCATGCTGCCTGGGCCTGATCCCTCGGCCATCCTGTAGGTGCTGCGTGATTGCACTCAAGACGATCTGTTCCATAACCTTGCCAGGCACCAAAGTCAGGCTGACAGGCCTGTATTTTCCAGAGCCTCCTTTTGGCCCTTCTTATGGATGGATGTCACAATGGCCTCCATGTTACAATATCTCAATGTTTTACAAATATCAGTGACTGTTTTCTGACAGTTCTGTGTATCTACAGATGAAGCCTGATTTATATCATCAAAACTGCCCTTAAGTCAAGGTGCCAGACTTGCAATACCTGCAGATGTATTTTCAGAATCTACCCCTTTATGATGTATTATAAATGCATTCAAACCTCAACTTCTACCTGTGTTCATTCAGAGAAAAGGGGGAGTTCTTGTTACAGAATGAGGATGATCCTCTCACAAACAGGGACGGAGACAAGGCAAAGGTGTTTAATACGTTCTTTCCCTCTGTCTTCAACACAGATTACAGAGCAAGGTGGTCTCAGTGCCCTGAGATGAAGGATCATGACTGCGAGATTGATCAGCTCCCAGCTGACCCTGAAATTGTGCAGGATCTGCTGCTCCAGTTGGATCCTTACAAATCTGTGGGACCTGATGGGTACATCCAAGAATCTTCAGAGCTAGTTGATGTCACTGCAAAACCGTCTCTATTTTTGAGGTCTTGGGAATCTGGACACATCCCAGCTGACTGGAAGCTGGTGAACTTTGTCCCAGTTTTCAAGAAGGGCAAGAAGGACCCCAGAAACTGCAGGCCTGTCAGTCTCACTTCAGTGGCTGGTAAAGTTATGGAGAACATTATTCAGGGACATATTGAAAAACACTTGAAAGACAATGCAGTCATCGATCACAGCCAGCAGGGCTTCATGAGAGGAAAGTCCTGCTTATCAAACCTGATTTCCTTTTATGACAATGTAATCCACTTAGCTTATTTAGGAAAACCAGTAAATAGAATTTTTCTGGACTTCAGCAAAACTTTTGATAATGTCTATCCCATTATCCTTCTGGAAAAAATGTTTGGTATACATCTCAATAATCATGTTATGTATTGCATGAACAAGTGGCTCACGAGTCGGACAGAAAAGGTTATTGTGAATGGGGTGACATCAGACTGGTGACCTGTCACGGGTGGGTCTCCACAGGGCTCCAATCTCAGCCCAATTCTCCTCACCATCATCATTAACAATTTGGACAAAGGACTTGAAGAGATATTCAGTAAGTTTGCTGATGACCATAAACTGGGAGGAGCTGTCAACTCCCTCAGAGACAGGGAGGCCCTGCAGAGAGACCTCAACAAATCAGAGCATTGGGCAATCACCAACCACAGAAAGTTCAACAAGGCAAAGTGCCAGATTCTGCACCCGGGATGGGGCAACCCTGGATGGATGGACAGTCTGGGGAATGAGAGGCTGGAAAGAAGCACCATGAAAAGGGACCTGGGGATCCTGGTCAGTGGAAAGTTGAATATGAATCAGCAGTGCCCTGGCAGCCAGGAGGGCCAAGCGTGGGCGGGGGGGCATCAGGCCCAGCATGGCCAGCTGGACAAGGAAGGGGATTGTCCTGTTCTGATCTGCACTGAGGCAGCCTCACCTTAAATATTGTGTACAGTGTTGGGCACCACAATATAACAGACATTAAGCTATTACAGAGAGTCCAGAGGAGGGCTACGAGGATGGTGAAAGCTCTGGAGAGGAGGAAGCTGGCTGAGGTCACTTGGTCTGTTCAGCCTGGAGAAGAGGAGACTGAGGAGAGAGCTTATTCTGGCCTTTAACATGCTCATGAGTGGAAGCAGAGGGCAGATACTGATCTCTGTTGTGAGATCAGTGACAAGACTCACTTGTGAACAGTGACAGGACTCAAAGAAATTGCCTGAAGCTCAGTCAGGGGAGGTTAGTTTTGATATCAGGTGAAAGCTTTTCACCCAGAGAGTGGTTGAGCATTGGAACATGCTCCTCATGGAAGTGGGGAGCCACAGCATCAACCCTGTCTGAATTCAAGAAGTGTTTGGACAATGCTCTCAAGCCCATGGTGTGATTCTTGGGGTGTCCTAGGCAGGGCAAGGAGTTGGACTCAATGATCATGATAGATCCACCTCTGCTTAATCTATAGTTCTATGAAACTGTAATGCATACTAGTTGGTTTGTAGTCCAGCTTTTGGTTCATTTCTAAGGTGAAATACAAATCGCTAGATTTTGAACACAAAATACAAATTTCCATTTCTTCTATGACATTGGAGGATTCACAATTAAAAGCCACCTTGGAAGCAGCAGTTTAAGTGACTTGCTGACCATCACATGAAAAGTATTTTGTAGCATCAGACTCAACTCTGGAGCATGGCATATATCTTTCTTCTTCCATGTCCATTTTCCAATCTGTACATGAAGTACCACAGAGACCCTAGATGAAGTGCACTTATTTGTGAAGCTAGACTCTTCTCATACCTGATAACATCATCTCTTCTTCCTCCTTCTGAGCCTGGATGTAGCAGGATGCTCTGCCTAGGATGAGATAAACTAACTCTAACAGTGTCCTGCTCGCAGAACTACTAGTGGTGAAAGGAGAGAGGTGTCATTCTGCTTTGGTGTTGAATAATGCTGAAACCAGTCTGAGTCACCAATCCTGAAGTTAAAAAATTGGAGACTGAGGTGAAGATGTGGTAGACCAGATAAAGTACCCTGATAAAGGAACAAACAGCTGGCACTACTAATAACTTATCTAAAGCTGCTGAGCTGACACAATTGGCCTGGAGACATATGATTGACAATGAATAATTTTAAGCTATAAAGGCCTCATCCTACTTTCTAATGGAAGAGTCTTCTAACATATGACTGCTTGGAGTATGTATGGAGATTCCTCCCTTGAGTGGGGGTGATGCTCAAGGTTACTTGTGGAGGCCAAGCAAAAGAGATTTGCCCATGGTTGTTGGTATAGTTGAGTAACATCAACCTCTATTTAATAATTGAGTTTCCTGGCTTTAATACAATTGCTTTAATATAATTGCTTCAGTATTGCTTATGTAGTGCACCGTATTATTGTAGTAGTTATAACTCCTATACTGTGTAGTAAATAATTCTGATTAAATCTATTTGTCTAATCATTATCATAATAAATAATCTATATTTATATAAATATTTCTGGTTTGCCATCCTTCATCGTGTGAGAGACAGTTGTCTAAAAGTACGATTAAACCTCTATAATCCTTTACAGATAAAGCATTCGTTGCACTCCACTATGGGGATATGCGAGGAGTTCTTTTAAAACAGATGGCCTAGGACGAAATTAAGTCAAACTAGACGGTATTGTTATCTGAGAACCATTTTTTGGTAACAAAGAGGGAGTTGCCCTATTAAGAAGATTAGAAAGGACAGAAAAGAAGGAAGGAAAATGAAAAAGGATGTGGGGACAGAGAAAGAGAGAAGCGGGCATTCCCAGCAGAA
>VWPU01013140.1:0-55037 GCA_013398955.1 Callaeas wilsoni | reverse complement strand
CCGCCCCCGCCCCCGCCCCGCCGTGTTGTCTGCACGGCCGTGGCCGGGCGCTCTCGCGAGATCGGCGTTGGCGCCGTGACCTCCATGTGAGCGCGGCGGCGCTCCCCGGTAAACAGTGCCCGGGCCGGGCGATGGCTCCCGGCGCATCCCCGTAGCCCTGCCCGCCGCCGGCCCGCCGGGACTCGCCGCGACCCGCGCTGTCTCGGCGGGATCGGGGAGCGCCGTGGGATCTGCTCGGCTCCCCTTCCCTCTCCCGCACCCCGCCGAGCGGGACGGGCGGCCCGGATTGCGGGCGGGAGGGTCGCGCCCGGTCCGCGGGGTTTGAAATTCCTTCCCCGCCGGGCCGAACAAAGAGCGGGGGAGCGTCCGGACCTCTCCCCTGCACCTCCCACGCCGCAGGCGCTCACCCGCGGAGCGGACCCCGTTCCCACCCCCTGCCTGGGTCTCCCGTCCTTTGCCCGCGGCCGGCCGAGCGGGCGGGAGAGCGCGCACCATGTGGATCCAGGTCCGCACCATCGACGGCACTGAGACCCAGACCATCGACGACCTGAGCCGCCTCACCAAGATCGAGTGCCTGCGGGAGAAGATCCAGGAGACCTTCCGCGTGAGCCCCGACCGCCAGCGGCTCTTCTACCGGGGCAAGCAGGTGAGGCGGGAACTCCCCTGTCCAGGCGGACCCTCAGGGGTCTCCCCTAATCCCGGACTCGGCTCTTTGTGCGGCTCAGGGGTCCCCGTCTCCACCCATGTGCCGTTCTGTGAGCTCCCGCTTTTGTTTACTCCGGGGTCTGGGGGGAAGGGAGGGCAGCGGGCAGCCTGCCCTGACAGAATGCTCCGGGGCCCCCGTTTTCGCCGGTGAAGGAAAAACCCCAGGGAATAAAACCCCTCTCCGGGTCCTGGTGAGACCCCTTTGTGTGTTTGTTTTCCCACCTGAGCGGCGGGAGGCTCCTCCCTCGGCTCCCGCCTTCATCCTGCCCAAGTGACAGGGTAGCCGGAGGGATGCGGGGCGAAGGAGGGAGCTACGCCCGCTCTCCTCCGCCTCGCCGCAGCCCGGCCGGGCCGGGCGGGAAGCGGGCCGACCGCGAGCGGTTTCCAGGGAAAACGCCGCCCCGGGTCCGCACGTGGCGGGGCGGGGAGAGGCGGCGGCGCGGGGTTAATTCTCGCGGGCAGAAGTTGCGATGCGATGGTGTCCTCGACTTGTGAGCCCCGGCGTGTTCCGGGCGGGATGAGGGCGACTGCTGGCAGTCCACAGAGGCGCTTCATCCCCACCACGGGAAGCCGCTACGGCAGGGGTGACTGGCTAGAAGTGTTCCGTGAGGTGGTACCTCCCCTCCCCTGGGGTGATGGAAAGATTATGTTCCGAATAGGTCGCCTCAGGCTGTAACTTCGCTGATGGGTGTAACCTTTGAAGATGCGTTACGTAAACTACGAGGTGCGCGCAGTGCTCGAGTAGTGAAAGTGAAGCATTAGCTATTACTTGACACGAAAGGCACCGAATGTGTGGTACATTTCAGGGAAAGCGACTTCGAAGATGCATCTTCTTACAGCAGATGAGTGTTGAAGCGTTCACCTAAGCTGAGTAATGCAAAGCAGTGGGATTTCTGCCTCAAAAGAGATTAAGTGTGTATCTTTACAAATACGGGGAAAAAATCTCAAAAAATAGAGATCTAACTCCTGACCAGGAGTCAAGCACTAGTGGCTAGACGCTACACCTAGATTTTGAACCAATAGCAAATGACTAGATTTTTGTGTTCTACAGATTGATGGCAGTGAGCGCTTGTGAGGGCTGGTCTCTAAGGAACATCATGTACAAGTACGTGTTTTTCTGAAGGGGCCAAATCAAGGAACATGAGTCTTGGAGTTGTGTAACCTGCTTAGCTTTGTTCTGTGCTAGCACACCTCTTTGGATATAGCTGTTTATGTGGGACAAACCCGAGGTTTTTACCCCAAATTCTTTATCTGAGAAGCAGGGAAGATGAGCCTGTAAGGAGTTTTTGAGCCTGTAATGTGCTTTTCTGTGTAGTCTGACAGTGGCCAGACCAGTTAGTGTGAACATTTTAGTTAACAGATGTCTTGCTTGAGAAAACAGGATAGTGAAATATTATAGTTGAAAGTTGCTGACATGAGCAGCATTTGTGAGTTTGGTAGTTAGTATATCCAGTTTAGGACACAGTTGGGATCATGTTCAGAGAAGAGTTAGGGAATTCTTTTTTATAGTTTCACTCCCCATAAATGTTGATTTTCTTGTAATTACCATAATTAATTCTGAAGTTTCCTTCTTGATTATGGGTTGCTTTTCTGTTTCCATGGTGCTCCTAAGAAAAAAGGTCAGAAGGGTTGCTCTTGCGCAAGTGAAACTGGATGTTGAGAACATGAAACTAAATAACTTAATTCTCTTAGAGGTGTGATAAAATAAAATAATATTTATTTTTATATTAAGAATAAAAAAGAGCATTTTAGTTAAATGTGAGATGAACAGAAAGCAGTATGCTGAGGTGAAAACCTAAAACCCCCTGAAGATTGCTGTATGTGTTGTAAAAAATATTATCTAGGTGAAATCCTTTTCTTATTTTATCTGGTTAGCACTCAGTGTGGTTAAATCTGTACAGTCTGCTAGTAGAACCATGATCCTGCTATTCAGTACTGCTTACTGTAGTCTCTTTGGGAACTTCTAGAAATCCTTGAATCTTTCAAATGGTGGGAAGCCTGGCTAAGTCCTGCTAAAAATGGGAGGTATAGGAGGTGTTAGAAGGATGTAGAAACCTAAGTGAGTCATTGTTCATGGGCTGAATTTCAACAGCATTGTGTTTTTAGCTTGCAGTAGAGAACAATTTCAACTAAGATTTTGAGCTGGAGCCATCATTTTGCAGTTTTTTAGGAGTGTCTGTGTCCAGTTAATGTAGCTAATGTGCTATATTGTAATGTGCTGTTGACAAATGCAAGAACTTAAGTGAGCAGTATTTCACATGTCAGTTTTTAAGGGTTAAAATACCCTAGAACTACTGGAGGAAACCTAGTGTTGTCATTAATGTAGTACTTTGTATTACTGTTATGTTAGGTTTTTTTCCTTGTAAACATCAGGAATAGCACTACTCTGTTGAATAGGTTGGTGTCTTTTACTGTGAGAAGGACCTACCATTCACATGTGGCACTGACGACTGACCAAGATAGTATTACTGTATAATATGTGCAGGACATCCTGTGCTCTCTGGTGCAGTAGCTTCCTCTACAGTTAGCCAGAGGAGTCTGCTGAGCATACAAACCTGCAGTGATACCTCTTCCTTTCCCTCTTGAAGATGGTGGATCATTGTCTGGAAGGATTTTCCTGGAGGGCCACAAATATTTCCTTATGCTGGAATAAAACATATTTTAATCTTGCTCCACCACAGACTATTCACATCTAATATTTTTCTGTGTTATATGTTAACTCTGAGTAAACTTGTTTTTAGAGAAATTCAGAAAAGCAAGACAACGATCTGATTTCCAGCAGCATATTCTGTCTCCTAATTGGAGAAAGCCTGTGAAGCCGTTCTTGAGAATAGAAATTCTCTGTTTATTCATGAAAGTGAAGGAGGTATCTTGGCATTTTGACATCCCAGAGCAGATTTTCTGTAGGACCAAGTTACAGTCATTATGGGATTTCTAGTTTCTTTCAGTTACAATGCTGGAAAAATAGAGCAGTAAAAATACATGGAAGTTTAAATTTCAAAATGTACCAGAGAGCTTAAGGTTTTCTGTAAGACTAATAATATGTTTTGTGTATGACTAAACATGCACACTGTTGTAGTTCAGCAATATCTACTGTTTGTGGAAGATAAGAACTAATGTCTTTTGTTGGCTTCTCCCATCATTCCATCCCACCCTGTTGGAATTTGAATTCAGTGAAAATTTGTAAATGACTACTGTTAAAAAACCCCATTATCTCAGTATCTTTTCCATAGTGCTTACCAAAGTAGGGGAGAAGAGATGTTGGATCCCAAAGGTTTCTTTGCCAATATATGTAGGAGTCAGTTACTGAAACGACTTTTGAAGTCATTAATCTTGTTGGTGAGGAGACCACTCCTAACCTGTTTCGTGGGAGACTGAAGTCAGCAGGAGGAGGTGAGAATATTGAAGCTGTTTATTTACTTCAGGTGAAAGTTGCTGCAAATCAGGCCTACTTCACTAGAAGAAATTCAGCTCTGCTTTTGTGCACAAAGAAGTATGGTAGTATGCATTGTGTTACTTAGCTGTGCAAGTTAACTATTTCAAGTCTAGTTTGTCAGACCCACGGTGTAATGTCCAAGTATTCAGGGTTTTGTTTCTGTAAAATTTAACTGAAACAATAGAGGGGTAAGAGGAGTGGAGGAGCTTTAGCTTTGCATGAGAACATGCTTGTGGTAAAGTAGCTTCAGTAAAACGCACAGTTAAAAATCTGACAATAGGGCATGCCTTTATTGTACAAGACCTCTAGCTTCTGGGTCACTTGGACTTACACATGAGTACTGGGTGGAATCTCATGTGAGTTTAAGCTTCCAAACTTCAGGTTTGTAAACTGTGTATATAAGTCCTTCTTAATACTTACAACTTGTGTGAATTTCCCGAAGGCTAGAAAAGCAATACTTGGGAAGTCTTTCCGTCAAGAATGGGACTGCTAAGCCTATTCACAGAACAATTGAGTTTCTTAGCACAGACTCTTCCCAGCTTTATTTTGCTTGGAAAATTGTAAACATTTTCAGCTGAAGCTGTCCAAACCCCATCTGCTTCAGGCAGAAATCTGGGGTGAGAAATCTTCAGCTGGAGCAGTTAAGTTTTTTATTATAGAGAAAACAGTTTGAAGACATCTTAGAAGGGAAGTAATTGCCATTCTTCGATGAAGCTGGTAACAAGTAACTCTGTAGTGTGAGGAGAGTCATCTGGAGTCTTCAGGTCACATATGATCAGAGTGCATGCCAAAATTCCCAACATAATAAATTACCGGTGTATACTTAAAACTTAGCTGGTAGTAGGTTTGGTAGGCCTGTGAGTTGTTATTATATGATTGCAGAAGTTTACTGAAATCATCTTGTTAAATTGTTACTGTAAAGCTACTAATGCAATTTACCATTCTTGGTTATGATTGTCTTTATTATTTAAAGCACCTAAACCAACTGAAGGTAAAGCAAAGAAGCAGAGGTAAAAATTGAATACTTTGTACTATTTTGTATGTATTATTTGAGTATCAGGAACCTGAAAGAGCATTATGTAACCTCTAAGAAATTGCAGCCAACTTTAAGGCTGTATTTTATGGCATGTATATTTACTCCCAGAATCACAGAATATGCTGAGTTGGAAGGGACCCACAGGGATCATCAAATCCAACTCTTCTTCCTGCACAGGACATCCCCAAGAGTCACACTATGCACTTGAGAGTCACACGTTCAAGTAATTTAGTTAGGATAGTGTAGTACATGTACTTTTTAAAATTAATCTAGGCGCTCTTAGAAAATTATTATTTTTTAATTGTCTTGGGGTGATTCTATGACAATGCTGTATTCCGCAGCTGCTGAGGAGTGGTGACAGGCCCGCCAAAAAGAGAATTTATATTTACATTTATATTATGAAGAACTCTACAAACCCTTAGATGCAGAACACACCTCATGCAAGGCCTACACTGACAACTAGATGATGAGGATTTTCCATGATAATATGTAATCAAATGTTGATATCAATAATACAGATAGAAATTATGTATATATGTATGTAAATATGTATATATATGTAAATAGCTTCTTTAAAATCTATTTATTAAATCTCTACTCTTAATGATTTAACTGTAAGATTATGTAAAAATGTAGTTGGTTCTTGGGGTTTTTTGGGTATGGTTTTTAGATTTTTGTTGTTGATTATGGAAGCTTGAGATAATAACCAGTTCTTCATTACAGGTGTCCTCACAAGCTGCAGATAGCCATTTGCTCTCGCTGGCACCACTGTTGCTGAACTTCAGTTGCCTTTGCTATAGAAGCCCATACCATCATACAGGAGGTACTTGACCCTTCTCATCTAATAAGCACAGGGATGGATGATTCCTTCCATGCTGCTGAGGATCTCTATGCAGCTTTTTATTTTGACATGCTTGCTTTTTTTTTAATGAAAGTATCAAATAATCCCAAAGAGCATCCAGAAGACACCATGAACTTTTACTTACTTAATTAGAAGTCTCCTTAGAATGGCAAAAGAAGAGAAACCTTGCTGCTCTAACTTTATCTTCCAGCTAGAAGTTAATGAGCAATTGTTCCTTTAATGGAATTTAGAGTTGCATCCAAGAAGAAACCACCATATCTAGATTAACAATTTTTTTCTGTATCTCAGTAATAAAGGAATAAATAATCTTCAGAACATGAACTGCTTTTTAAGAAGTTTAACTTGGAAGAGGTGCCGACTTCAACCCCCTGAAATCATTAGTTGAGACTGAACATAGCTGCCTTCACCATGATCTTCTGATAAAGTCAAGAAGTATTTTCTTGCAGCTCTTGACTTTCAGCTGTTTTTGTATTGGTACTAATCTTGTACACTGGAATCTGTTTTGGATTGTATTTATTTCAGACCAAAAGGTAAAATATATTGGTACCACCTGTACACTCTGCAAATAGTTTTGTAGAAAAGGTGTAAAACCTCTTGTTTATTGGAGAATGTAGGCTTTTCGGCTTAATTTTAGATACAGAACTTCAGGAATTGTGTCGATGTCTTCTCAGAGAAAGCTAGTCTTGTTGAGTACAAAGATGTCTAATGTACATTTATCATGGTGTTTATACCAAGATTGATGTGTAATTACAGACCATGTCAGCAACAAGATTCTGTAATTTCTTCCTATGTTGTGTGGCTTTTTTATAGCACGCCAGACTTTCTCTTTGTGTGGAGAGTTGAACAAACACAATCTATTTACACTGTGGTACCATCAAACTCTTTGGTTGTAACTGAAGCTATAGAAAAGCCTTTTTTAGCATATGGAAGCTTCCATATTCTTCTTATCTAGGAATTCTTTTTGCTGTATGCTTTCTGTTGACACTGTGGGAGTCTCTGTGAGACTGTGATACCTACTTAAAATACAGTTTATTGATAGTAAGTCATTTGATACTATCCAGCGTTATGACTGCCTTTTTCCTTGAGTCCAGGGCAGGTCGTTAGCTGTTGTATAACACACATAAGCAGTCAAAAGGGAGAATACTCTGTGATATAAAGACTAGTTTGTGTTAGCTTTTTGGGATTTTTGGTGGCATGATATCTTCAAACGTTCTTGTAGGCTGCTTTGAAATGTGAATCTTGTGGCAAAAAATTAACAAAACTGAGTCTAATTTGGACCATATTCTCCAGACGCTAACGACTTCTTTGGTTACTGTGTTACAGAATGTTGTGGTCTGTCTGTATTCTGTTTTGGAGGAATATGGATCTAGAGCCTCTCAGAGAACTTGGTTGTCCAGATAATTCACCTACTCATGTGTTTCTCTAAAGAGAGGGGTGAGGCAGATCAGTGATTTTATCTTTTTTTTTTTTTTTTTTTTTTTAATTGATAAGTAAATTCTCCTTCTTGAAATGAGGGAGTGATCTGTCATTTGCATCTGTTTTTTAACAGCAAGCCGTGAAATCCAAATCTGGACAAAAAGCACTAGTAAGGCTAACCTAGGGTTTCTTTTTTATTTCTGATGGTGACCCGTAGTTTCTCTGGTATTTCTTTTCAAGCAAGATAGAAGTTACTTCCTATTGAGTAAAGTGGATCTGTATTGCAGTTAGTTTTTGTGTGAGACAAGTAGGTGTAGCTATTCGGTTTGTATTAGGATCTCTGCTAAAAATGCCAGCAGCAATAAGGAGAGGAGAGTTAGGGGAAAACTTGCAAGAGTACCAGAGTAAAACCAGTATGAACAGAGTGTGTTTATGACTGCAGAGTATATGTGTAAAAACTTCACTTAAATGTGGGGTTAGTATAGTCAAGCCCAAGCCCCCACTTCAGAACTGGTCTGCTGTAGACATGTGAGAAGGAGCCTGTAAACCTCATAGATGTGCAGTCTCTGCTTAAAGATGTTTGTCTTCTTATCCTCTTAATATAATGGATTGTTTGAGAGTTTCATTGTTCAGGGCTGGAAACATCTTGGGCATTCAACAGTTACTGATACATGTCTAAAAATCATCACTGATGGCAACAAAACTGCCCCATGTGACAGAAGAATATGGGATGTTTTAGTAGAATGATCACCAGACAAAATTTTTTTTGACAGAGTAGACTGTATGGAACCTGTAACAAATACTGTTAAAACTATAGTTGGTTGAGGAGGAACTGGATCTATTGGAGTTCCATACACTTGAAGACAGTCTATGTTAAATCTATAAAGATAGTAACTTTCTTAAGTGGTTGGCTGCTAGATTCCCAAATTATTTAGCTTTTGTCTCTGTTGCAGCTGAGACAACTGTACTTCCATGTGAAACAGTGTCACTACACAGTTACTGTAAAAACCTGACCATGTGCCTACTACTCTGAATGTGGTTAATACATGTATTTGAAGATAGCAGAGTCCTTCAGCATTCTTTTGAATAGAATCCAGGTGCAGGTTACAGTTTTTCCATGTGAAATTAAAAGTACTGGTCAGGTTCTCTTTCAGCTTTGAAAATGTAAGCAAACTGAGCACACTCTGAGAATGGCTGAAGTCTGTAAACTAAGGGCCCAGTATTGGGTAGTAAAGATTATTGATTTTATTTTTTGTCCTGAGCTGGTCCCCTTGCCCAAAATTCACTGTTACATGCTGAAAAGCTGAGTTTGAGTTTTCAGTTACTAGATGCTGGTTAGAAATATGTTTGAATACTTCTGTGGAATTTAATTCCAAGAGCCTTCTTCAGGCAGGAAAAGTTAGGTTTGTACATCAGTCTTAAGATGGAAAATACATGAAGTTCTGGAAGTCCACTTTGCTTGCTTTCAGTAAGTACCCAGCTGGAAGTTACAGGTTCCTCATTTCTTCAGACTAATACCCTCTGGATAACTCCTAACAAACTCTCTTAACTGAGGTTTTTTACTGGATTTGAGCTTGAAGATCTTTACTCTTATGCATTTCCTGTTAAATTTGCCAGGTGCATGTAATGCCTGTGCAGAATAAGATTGATGTCACTTAACTGTTCATTATACTTTGTGAATTAAAGAGCTTGTCTGCATTCATTATAGTTTATTTCATCTGTATTCCTAGATACAGGCACATTTCTTGGAAAAGAAAACCTCAGAAAATGCTTAAAGGCACACTTTCATAAGTGATAAAAGATCTTGATTGTCAGGTGAAATGACTGGATTGTGGTCACCCTGCTCCTGGATCACACATTAAGATACAAGAATTATTATGTGCTTTCTTGGGAGGGCTGTGTACCTGCTGTATAAGCCATAATGAGCTGTCCTTCTGCTGATACTTGTATTTAATGTGATAGTAATACGTTAATTACTTGTCAGGCAATTTTTTTCTCCCCGAGTAATGCAGTATCATACTACTCTCTGCATGATTATTCATGTTCATGTGCAGCTTCTACATGCTTTTAAAGTAATTTGTGGCTTGATGTTTCAAGACAGTTCTTGTAACAGTGATAGTAGGTAGGTATCAATTCCAGTATTGCATTGCTGCAGCTGCTGTTGTGTAGTAGTGTAAGCACAGTGCTGTGTTACGTTTAAGTATTTATAAAAACCTTCTCTAGGAGTATTTTGAAGTTTATAGTGTCTGTAACATATGATGATGAAAACACATTTGAAAGATGTAATTTGTTTATCAATTAACATGTATTTAGAATAGTGATAAAATGTTAGATACAGTAAAGCTAGTTGTTCTTTAGTGTTGTTTCATTCAGAATATGTTAATGAAGCCTTAAAGGCTTTTGAAGCATGCCAGTCTTTAAGAAGAATTGAAACTGAAAGCGAAATGTACTGCTAAGGAGACGAATGCATCTTTTTCGCATGACAGTAGGATCAGAAGAGCTAGTAAAATTTCATAAGTGAAATTGCCTGTTCAGTTATTTTTGCACTAGTAAATATTTTAATCACCCATTAAGAAATCGTTGCTGAGTTGGAGGAGATTGATTATTTCATACTTGTGTGATTACTTTTTTTTCTCATTTGCATATATAAACTCGTGAATGACAAGTGATCGTAAATGCTTGTTAAACATGTAATGTTTGTTTCTTTTCTTTTGATGCGCTGTCCATGCAAATATATTTTAAGGGACTCTTCTTAGTGTCTTTATGCAGCAGATTGGGATAAAATTGTCTATTGTAATTCAAGAAAAACCATCATATAGTTCTGTTTCCCAGTGTGAAATGGATTTCTTAAAACACTGTTTTCCAACTTTGTTACTCCAAGGATTTCAGTTGTCAGTAATGAAGTAATGCTAGGCATAGGTATACTTGCAGATTCCCACATCAGTTCTCGCAAGTCAAAAAGCTCTTGGTTGATTCTACTGGTTGAGTTTCTGTGGTACTTTACTTTGTTTCTAGAAGCAGACACTTGCAGTGTATCGACTGGGTCTAAATTTACGCAGTTGCTCATACTCAGGAAGGTACTTCTTGCTCATACAGGAGCTCTTTCCCTATCATGTTGCAGGCATTACAACCTGCTTGTGAAGTGTGCTTATAGTAATCTTGCATCTGTTACTGTGCTTTGAGACTTAAATGTGACCTCACTAGTTATAGAACAATCTGGTGTCATAAAATATTCCTGCAAAGAGTATAAATGATAAAATCAGAGGGGGGAAAAGCCAAACCTCAGTCACTTTGACAGATCATAGAATCATAGAATGGTTTGGGTTGTAATGGACTGTAAAGATCATCTCGTTCCAAATGCCCTGCCATGTCCATGCAGGGACACCTTTCACAGACCAGATTGCTCAAAGCCCCATCCAACCTCTCCCTGAACACTTCCAGTAGTGGAGCATTCATAGCTTCTCTGGGCAGCATGTTCCAGTGCCTCACCACCTCACAGAAAAGAATTTCTTCCTAATATGTAATCTGAACCTGTTCTCTTTCAGATTTGAAGCTATCACCTCTTGTTCTGTTACTTCATGCCCTTGTAAAAGATTCCTCTCCTTCTTTCTTCTTGGCTCCCTTTGGGAACTGGAAAGTCGCAATTAGGTGACCCTTGAGCCTTCTCTTCTCCAGGCTGAAAAATCTCAACTTCCTCATAGGAGAGATGCTCCATCTCCATCGTTCTAATAATATTTTTTGCCTCCTCTGGACTTGCTCCAACAGGTCCATGTCCTTCCTGTGCAGGGACCCCAGAGCTGGATGCAGCACTGCAGGTGGGCTCTCACCAGAGCAGAGCAGAGGGGCAGAATCCCCTCCCTCCCCTGCTGCCCACGCTGCTTTGGATGCAGCCCAGGACATGTTTGGCTCTCTGGGCTGTGAGTGCCCATGGCTGGGGCATGTCCAGCCTCTCCCCCACCAGCACCCTGAACTCCTTCTCAGCAGGGCTGCTCTGATCTGTGCGTCTCCAGCCTGTGTTGGTACCAGAGGTTGCCCTGACCCAGGTGCAGCACCTTACTCTTGATCTTATTAAACCTCATGAGATTCCCATGGACCCACTTCTGCAGCCTGTCCAGGTCCCTCTGGATAGCGTCCCATCCATCAGGTGTGTTAACTGCACCACTCAGCTTGGTGTCATCTGCAAACTTGCTGAGAGTGCACTCAGTCGCACTGTCTGCATCATTAGTGAAGATGAATTAAATAACACTGGTCCCAGTATGGACCCTGAGGGACACCACTTGTCACTGATGTCCATTTGGACTCTGAGCCATTGACCACTACCCGCCGGATGCCACCATCCAACCACTTTCTTAACCATCTAATAGTCTAATTTTTATAAATTAATTCTCTAAGTTAGTCAACTTTGCAGTCATCAGTTTATTTGGCTGACCATTTAGTTCATGTTCATCAAAGCTGGCTTCACCAAATGACAGAGTATTTAGGGTTGGAAGGGACCTCTGGAGGTCATCTAATCCAACCCATGCCCATCAAGGCAGGGCAAGTTCGAACAGTTTAGTAGGAAAGTGTCCAGGTAGGTTTGGAGTACCTACAGAGAGGAGACTGCTCTTGCCGTTGTGCAGGAATAGGTAGTCTGAGCATGGTGGTGTGTCTGTGCGTGTTATGAGGGAAGGCAACTTCTTACTAAAGGCCTAGCCTTGTTACATCTTTGTTTCTTTGTATGATAAATATAGCTATTCCTGGACAAATTCCATATTTTCCTTTTTTTTTTTTTTTTTTTTCTTGAAGCTGGAGGGTTTTTTTACCTTTCATGCTAATAGGGAGGACTTATTTGTGGATCAATAATATAACTTAATCTGCAATCATAACTGGAGAATAGATTGTGAAGACTAGACATGGGACTTTTTTTAAATTCAGTGTTAATACTATTTACCTAGTTATTGTAGATATTTCAGGGTTTTCAGATTTGCATCTTCACTGAGCTAACTTTAAAATTTAAACTGCAGTACCTCAAAATATTTTTCTGTCAGCCTGCACAGGACCTGTCTTGAGAGAGCAGGAGCAAAGACAGGAGAGCAAAGGTCTCATCTACATCTTGCTTACATACCTTTGGTCTACCAAGAGCAAAGTTACCATTTTTTCTCCAGCATATTAACTTTCAGAAGATTTCCTCATACCACAGGATTCTAGGAACTACACTGTAATCTCTGCCACATTCTGTACAGTCCAGTTGGAACAGAAAAATTGAGAAGTTATGTGTCTCCAGTAACATCCAATTTATTCATTATTTCTGAATTGGTCTGTTTTGCAGATGTACTGCTGAACTTTTTAACCATTTTGCAACCAAGAAAAATCACTTGAGAGGGGTTTAATCTTAAATGTGGCCTGGGGTAGTGGTCAGAAGCAGTAGAAATGTGGATATCCCCTCCAATGTGCTTTTGCAGTGTCATTATTTGTCATTGTTTTGGATTTATTTGTACTTTGAATATAAAAATAATGCTTTAAGCTTATTAACAGTGAAAATGCTTGTGGTGTGAAAAGCCCCCAAATCTGCATCATAATAGGGCTGCAAGAATACTTCTATGCTCTTTGTGAAAGAGTTGCCAAAAGTCTAGGAACATATGACATGGTGGGACAGAAAAGGTTACTTAAGCAGCTTACTTCTCAGTATGAAGTGCTAAGCAAGGCACAGGCATATTAAGTGTTGTTGGTAGTCACCTGGACAATCAGAGTTACTGGAGATTTCTGCTTCAAGACTTGCCTTTCTTTAATAGTTAGAGCATGAAAATCTTCAGTATAGTTTTATGTGCTGTATGTTGAACTGGTTTGAAAATGGGCAGCTGAGTGAGGTTCTTTCCTGTAGCTGTTGATCAGACAGCTGTGCCAGCTTCAGTGACTTTGAATCAAACTATGAATACTCCTGTTTACAGGTCCCAGCTGTGGGTACAGTAGTTAACCAGCAGTAAGGAGAGTTCATTCTTTTTGCACAGATTTTAAGTTCACGGAAGATCTGTTTCATTTCTTGACTGTCAGCTTCTGTTCATAACTGTCCCCTGCCCTTGTTTTGAAAAAGCAGAGGGGATGGAGAAAGAATTATGGATTCCATTTTTGTCTGTCCTGAGATCATTTGAATGTTACAGAAAACTATTAGTGAGAAACTGGAGAAGTGCTCCTTTTCTTTCTTTTTTGTTCCTTCTTGCCCCCTTTTTCTTGTACTGATACTGCCCATAAGCTCATGAAAACCGTTCTCTTTGAAAAGATTTATGAAACATCAACGGTGTTGAAAGTAGCACTGATGCTTGAAAAAAGGGTAGATGACTTTTTTGTTGCTAGAATAGTTTGGAAAGATGTGAGAGTTTTTTAGTCATGCATGTTTTTCTCCCACTGCAGTGTGAGTAAAGTGTAACTAATACTAATTTTGCTGTTTCAAAGCAATGCATTATACTTGCAGGTGAATCAAATCTCTGCTTCAAAGATGCTCTAGGTCATTAAGGGTGTTTAACTTAGGAAAGCAGCAGTACTGCTTCTTGTATTTCCTAGTGGACAATTTGTCATTTTTTTTGTGTTTCTTAGCTTAATTGTAGGTAGGTGACATCAGTCTGTAGAGATGTCTGTTTCTAGTTTTAAGCGTTCCAGTGATTTTTATTGAATGAAATTATGACTGCAGTTAGCTCGAGGAGTTTGTTTTTTCATATATTCAAGACATAGGTTTTTATTTATCTGTAATATATGGCTTACCTCTTCTAGTCTTTGCAATTACTGTCTATAAAAAGAAGATTTAAAAATTGCTTAGGTACCTTAAGGTAGAGTTTTACAAGTGCACGTTTCTTTTTGACAGCTAGAAGATGGACACACTTTATTTGACTACAATGTTGGACTAAATGACATAGTTCAGCTTTTGATACGTTCTGATTCTGAAGCTCCTACCAGTGCATCTGTGACAAATCAGGATGGAGAAGTCAGTCCCTGTGCTGTTTCCAACTGCAAGAACAAAGTCAAAAAAACAAACAGTGGATCACCCAGTCAGCCATCCACATCATCTCGCTCGTTTCTCATTGATCCTGGTATTGGATTGTACAAGGTATGTAAGAACTTTAAAAGCTGGAAACTTGCCTCATTCCTGTGGATTTAATTTTATTGTTAGAAAAGTATTATTTTATTGTATCAAAGAGTGTATCCTCATTGTTTTCTTTTATTATTTAATTCCCCAATTTGACTTAAATGAAATTCACTTAATTTAAACTGACTCTTGGAGAGTCGTGAGCATGTCACTTGTACCAAGCTTACTTTTCAGGAGAGTTCTCAAACTCTGACACACTGTGTTCTTCAAAACACATTCTTGAAAAAGTTTAGAGTAGCTGTGAAACAAATACTTTCTTGAGGACAAAAGAAGCTAATAAAGAAAATGTGTTAAACTGTAGCTGTTACCCTTCTTCTTTCTTCAAGCTTGCCAAATAATTGTTTTAGTACTACTGTTTCAGTACTGCATTAGAACTAGAGATATTGTGGAAATACACAATTTCTTTAAGCTATATGTTATGTAGTGTACCTTTTTTAATGTAGGTGTTTTAGGAATTGCATACCTAATATTAATTTTGTTTTATACCACGTTGAATTTTTCAGTATTGTCGTGAAGGATTACATCAGAGTAACGGAAGTTTAATTTAAACAGAAAAAGGGCAGTTTCCAGATTGCTAGCTTATTGAATATTTAGTAGAATGTGTGTATATGAATATATCTATGTATGTCTATCTGTATTTCACCTCCTCTTTAGGTGTTTCTCTTAGATAAGACATAGCCATAACAGTAATTATTTTGCTGGAAGATATCCACAATTACAGAGAAGGAAAAGGAGGTTGAGGTTGGGGTAAATGGGCAGACTTGCTACAGTGTTGCCTTAAGTCCTTGAAAAATTGACAAATTTGGCTGAGAAAACCATTAGCTGGGCCTCTGGCTTATTTTGTGCCTGGCTCAAGCAAGGTCTAAGGATGGAGCGATGTCTGGAGTGAAGCATAGGCCACATGGTCCTGTGTTGTTTCAGTGGGGCACAGAGGACCACCTGCACTGGCCAGTAGCCTCACTCCTCCTTCACCATGTATAACAAGCCTTGCTAAAAGTCTGTTTTTTCTATGGAGATGAGGATGTACACAAAGACTATTGGGCAGAGGTCAGAGAACCTTTACTGCCACCTCAGCAGATGGACCAAAGTGTTTATTTTACGTTTTGTATCAACTGTAAATTCTGACCAAAAGTTACTAAGATCTTCAGTAAGTCCTATTTGCATAGTAACTTTCACACACCTAGGAATGCAGATGAAAGGAGAACATGTTTGTGTTAAGACCACGGTCACCACAACTCCACATGTAACATGAAGGTGTTCCTTTCGTGTAGTACCAAAAATTATGATACAGAAGGGGTATTTTTGGGGCAAAAGATAGAAGGGGAAAACACCTCTGCTTGCTTGGGATAGGTTGCTGGACTGGGTCTCTCCTTCTCCCCTGAAGGGGCACATTTAGGTGGGCTTTGTACCTCCCAGTTGCATTGGAGCAGACTCAGGAATATTTATTCACACACACACATGAATATTTATTAATGTTTGGGAACATTTATTATTATAGCTGAATATGTATATATATGGATATTTATTAGTATATAGGAGTATATATTAACATATATGAATATAGGTATTTATAGTGTTAAAAGATCTCTGTTATTATTACCTTCTGTCATGACACATTAACATTCTGTAGTTAGTGCATTGTTCACTGGCAGTCCTGAACTCGCCTCCTGTTGCTTCAATAAACTGCACTATTGGTCAATCTGGATTGTGGATGTTTCTTACTGAACACACCCAGACTTAGTGCTGAATTGATCAGAAATCAAGCCCAGTGGAACCCAGCCCCTTGATCTCTGAAGACCAGCTGGAACACAAGGGGGTTCATTCTCTGACACATTTCTCTAGCGTTAATGCAACAGAGGCTGCCTTGCATATACAAGGTAATTTCAGTTAGAGTTCTGTTTGTTCTCTGAGGAATCAAGGAGTCACAAAATCAGTAGCTTGAATATGGAGACACAAGCTTGTGCGCTTCATTTTTCTTTTATGTTCATTTCTTACAATGGGAAGAACTCGAGTTCTTCAGTTTTGAAGCTTTACAGTTAATCAATGAGTGTAAAAGGTAATAGGAGAAAGGATGGGGAGAATGCTGGGGATACGGCAGATAGACTAATCTGATGAAGAGAGTACTAAAATGTATATTTTTCAAGAATGTTAAATTTCAATATGTGAAAGATCAAGTAGTCTCTTAGCTGTTTTGTTCAGGATTAAACCAGGAAATATGACGGAGAGTGGTGATACCAGGAAGCATACTCAAGGAAATCTGTTTTGTCAAGTCAGCTGAAATTTTTGTGATGTCTCATTCCAGAGACCTAACACTTTTTCCTTCATTACTTATGAAGTGATTACTTTTTCAGTCAACAATGTGTTTTCCAATATATCTAGAGAAAAATTAGGGGTATAGTCAGTTGGTTATTTGTAGGTAATAATTTGTAGATAACAGTATAAACGTATACAGGGGATTTCTAATTACAGTATTTGAAAACTTTGAAGAATGTATTTTTACCGAGTATTATCGTTCAGAAGTCATAAATTTGTTTAATAGAAGGCAGTAAAAAACACCTAGGGCCTAATAAGCTAAGGTACGTTAGGTGGCTAAAGAAGTGGATATATTTAGTGATTTTGCATTTCATTGTCAAACAATAAGGAATTGTTTACTTACTGGAAGAAGTATTTTGTTACAACTTAGTCTGTCTGAGCAAAGTCCTGTGCCTCATTGGATCCTTATCTAGAGGTAGACTCAGCAAGATACCTGTTACTTACTCCATGCTGTGTATAGTCCCAACCTCTGTGCCCTGCTCTCTCTTTCTGGTTTCAGGTGCCAGAAGGAGAGTTAGTCAGTATGGAACCTGCAATTAAAAAAACCGTATAAAAATAATGGGAGAGTTGGTATTGGAAATAAAAGCTAATAATAATTAAATTGTTGTGAGGTTGTTAAAATAGTGATTTAAACAGAGTTCCTCTGTGTGGTCATTGTATATTATGTAAATCAGAATATTTTAGCTTGTTTTATATCCCAGTTGTACCTGACATCTGATACAGTTCCGTGGGCTCTGAAGGACTAGTAGTGGATTTATGTGCAACTCTTGTTGCTTGTTACTAAGAATTGTTAGTGGTGTCTGGTCTAAGAACTGGGAGGCCATCCCAAGATGGACTTGGCATGACTGGAAAACACTACCTTGGCTAAGCAAAGGCCAAAAAGAGGATGAATTGCAAGAGAGCAGTTACAGTAACACTGGTTCAGGCATGCAGGAATGATGTTAGAAAAAACAAATCTCATTCAGAAGCATGTGCATGTTTAATTTTCTGATTCTCATCTGGTCAATTTTTAATTCAAAAAACACTGACTGCAGTAAAAACATTTTAGCCAAGAACACTAGTTTGGAATAGAAAACCACACAAATGGAATCTGTAATTAAAACCAGTGTTTGTTTAATGCTGTTCACAAATAGCTACTAATAAAACAGTTCTTAAACTAGACACCACTCACACAAAATAGTTGTATTATGCTCCTCAGAGGTCTGTGGTAATAATTACTTGCTCACTCTTTACAAGCATGGGAAGTATGTTGTGTAATTATTCACATCAAATTACATATGCATGTATTATAGAGGAATGATTAAGGGAGTTCGCATTGATGTATTGGGGTTGGGGGGTTTTTTTGCAATTTTTCTTGTTCTGGATCTGGAGATGATGGATTTTAACTTGGCTGACATGGCTTCTTGGGCACTTCCATAACTAGTTACAAGAAGTAGCAGCAGATGGGAGAATCCTTAATAGTGTGTATCTCATTCAACTCTGTTTTGGAGAAGAGGAAGTAAAGCACCACTTTGAGCTGCAACTAATTCAAACATGTGAGATTGTATAGGGATGCCTTCATGAAGGTTCCTTCTAGGAGAGCCAGAATCCACTGTTTATGTTTAAAAGAGATTGATAGATTTAAAATAAGGCTGTCCTTCTCTGATTTGTTTATCATGTGGCTGAAATTGTCATCCTGGTGATAAGCTGTACTTTGAATACTGTACGTTCTAAGAAAGAGTAAAAACAAAAATATGCATTGGTATTTCACATATGTAAAAATACAAAACATCAAGTTTGGGAAGTTATCTGAAGAAGAGGAATGAAAAGAGTAAAAGAGGAAGTATTCATTTAATGGGATGAACCTGTTAGCTCAAACTGCTGTCAGTTGTGATTTCAGATACCAAAGGATTGCTTCACTCCAAATGCTAAAGGCTTACTGAGTTTCGCTCCTGTGAAAATACAGTAAGATTATTCATATCTTAGAAATTAGCCTTTAGGCTGTGTGAGAGTAAGTATCTGTCTGGTACAGTGTTAGTACTCGACAAAGACTGTAGCTTAAACCACACATATGTTTACGTATATGTATATCTGCATGTGTCGCGTATTGATAATTAAGGATATTTTCTATGTGCAGTAGTTCTGTTGTAATAATTTTTTTATAGCTGATTTACTGTTGAAGTGTTTTTTAAATCTTTTCTTTCACTGTTCTCAGTATTATTAAAGGAACATCTGTTCATTATCTGAAGACTTGAGAAAATACAACATGATTTATGATAGTAGAATGGTTTGGTTGCTTAATACCAGTAATACAGAAGGGAGAAGTTCTGGAGATTAGTTTCATTTCTTACAGTCATAACATTTTGGCTGACTGTGGTGGCAACCTTGTTAGATTTTTTCCGATCTGTCCTTGAGTCTTTAATGATGAAAAAAATCTTGCAGGACAGAAGGGGTAGCAAGTTAAATAATAATTCCAAGTTGGGGGCTCAGGAAGGTCTGTAAACCCTTTGATTTTGAGGTAGGATTTTAATACTGTATGTGCTTTTTATATCCAAAAAGAACAGTTGATGAAACAAGAGGAAAGGATAATGAATGAGATCAAGCTAATTTTCAGGTTTACAGGGAAAAAAAAGTTAGCATTGCTTTTTAAAATTATATATAAATTATATTTATATTTTAATGAAGACAGAATAATAAAATACTGAAATTACAAATAGAAGTATTTATGACTGCATATTACTTAAACTTGCTTAAGTTCAACTAGTTACAATAGTTGATTGTTTTACTGATAACAAAGTTAAGCAGTAGCGTAGTAAGTTGTCTGATTTAATTTTTTTCTTAACTGGTATTTTATAAAATAAGCATAAATTCATTATTGAATTTTCCTTTTAGATAAATGAATTGGTGGATGCTCGTGATGTCAGCATTGGAGCCTGGTTTGAAGCTCATATAGAAAATGTTACCCGAGCAACAAAGGGACATAAGAATGGTAAAGCTCAAGGAAAGAGTGGTAACACTTACAAAAGGACTAATGGAAACTTAAATCAAGATCATTCTAGAGAAAATGCAAATAATTTGGACAGTACACCTTCCACATCTTACTCAGACTGTATGGACACTGATGAAGAAGCTATTTATCATATCAAGTATGATGAGTAAGTGCTCCTGATACTATTTTGAGGACATCACATATTGTTATTTGGTTTGTATAAACCAAGAATTTCTTGAAGAAGCTTGGAATCAAAGAAAGCAAGTTCAATATTGCAACCAAGAAAAATAATACTAAAAAATTTATAACACTTTTCAGTTGGATATAGCAAATCCATTGGCAGTAATGATGTTTTTCATGCCTAAGTACTTGTGAAGTATTAATATCTTCTCCTTACAAGAATATCCTTTCTATATAAGAATATACATCCTTTCTACTTAAGAAAAAGAAACTATATAACCAAATTTTTGCTGTTGTTTTTTTCAAGTAAAGGGTTTTAAAAAATTTTTTTTAAAATATTTCCTGTGTATATGGAGTTCCTCTAAATAGAGCTACTTAATTTGGATTTATTTTATTCCGAATAGAGCAATTGTGCACATTTCAGAGCTGCACTTACAGTAGAGATTTGTTACTGAGAACTTTGTGACTGAGAACTTGAAACTGATCCTGAACTGGAGAGAGAGCATTAAGGGTGGGATTTTTTCAAGTTAGTTTGGGGTTTTCTTGTCCCTTCTCTAGTCAGAACAAATTCTAGAGCCTGCAATGTGTGGGTGGGAAACCGTGAGTTTGAAAGGATTTTGTATTTATGAGCAGGCTTTGCACTGCTTCATTTGCTTGAGAAATTGTTCTGAAATTTTTTTGGTAAAAATGTGTTAAAGCAGTAAGTTAAGCTTCTAAACAAATAAAATTTTAAATGACTTGAGTAGTTTTTATTTTTGATACTGAGATTAGTGAAAGTACTGTAGTCTGTGTGATGTAAGATTGAAGTAGAAGCATGCAACGTATATTCAATATTAACTAAATGCAGATTTCCAAAACACTTTTTAGAGTAGCTATTTCTGCTTTACATAGTTTAATATGTAGCTCTGAATCTGAGTTAGAGAGAGCACTTTTTGTTCATCATATTAGTAATAGATACAACTTAATGCACTTTTTTGATTCTATGCTAAGTTTGGATTCCATATCTGCAACTTTAAGCATTTTGCTTAAAATGGTAGAGTGTTAAAATGGTGGAAATAGAAATGAGAATACTTCGGTGAATATTGCAAAAGGTACTTGAAAATAACATAGTCAACTATTATGATCAAAATGAAAATATTTTTCCTTGAAATTAATGTCTTTGGTGTGATTTCAAAAACCTGTCTTTAATATTATCTGATTTTACATTACTGTGGATATATGTAAGTTAGCAATGGGCAAACATTTCTGGGAAAGTAACTATTGCAGTGAAATGACGGGGGGGTTTGTAGAAGCTGTTATTTTTAATGAGCTGGAAGTACAGAAGTAGAAAAAGTTTCACAGCAGTTATGATTTTTCTTTGGTATAGTTGTACTAAACAAAAAGATTGACCTCTGTTTATGTGTACTTCCCTTTCAGCAGGTGGAGACAGTCTTTTTTACTCCTACAAGGTGGCTATGTACAGCAACTTTATACACCTAGCCAACAAAACTAAGGCACAAAAGCATAATGTGGCAAGATAGTCACAGTTACACTGATCAGTTTAAGATACTGGAAGTTAGAGCTTTTGGAAAGAAAAATTATTGTAAAGTGCAACTTGTACATTTGTGAGTGATAAAGTTTTTGGTGGATGTTTCTCATACAATTCTTTTGGGGTCTCACTTTTTTTCTTTTAGTGTTATCCAACATGCACATTCCTATTGTAACTATGTTTGTGCTTCTACTACTTTTTTTTCATACATTAGTGTTTACCTCTTTGATGTCTGTAGACAACACTTGTATTCTGCCACCTCTTTGCTTGATGTGGATAAGTAGGAACATCATGGTGTGCCTTGACACACAGTTGTTCCCTGCTACAGAACTAGGTTAATTTATCTCTTCACTCCCGTTCTTCAAGCTTCATATTTTGCTGTGAGTACTATGCCCTGCACAGTTACTTGTGTGTGGGTGTTTTGTTTTCCAGGTTTGGACTAAGCATTTTGCTGCCAGATGTACTTGGCTTTTTCTAGCCTATCCTTGTGGTGTTGTTTTGGAGAAACAAGAAAGTTGTTTTTATCTCTGATAGATGGTGGCTCTCATGGGTGGCAGAGTTTCAGCTCTGTCTTTCCTACAACAGGTATTCTTACATGACACAAACACGCTGTCTGTTATCTGGAGTAAAAATGACTTACAAATGGAAGACATAAGCCTGGTGCCAGTAAAGCCATCAAAATTACTTTGATACATTGGAAGGACTATATGTCAGGGGTGGGCACAGGTGCACACAGTTATCAAATCATAACTGATGCTTTTCTATCTCTTACATCCTTGCAGTTTGGGGGAAAAAAAATCACAAAGGTTACAGTTGAAGGATAGGTCACCTGTAATGCATTGAATTGGTCTACTCTAGCCCCTAGGTCCCTGTGTTCTCCTAGAGCAGTTTTTCTTAAAGGGTGAAGCAGGACTTGTCCTTTTCTTAAGTGAGAAAGCTGGCTTTAAGCAGTGGTGCTGCTAGATTTACATATCAGAAGTCCTGTACAAAACCTGAATGCTTTGATACACAGTTTTAGATTTCATAAAAGTGTACCTCCTCTGAGGGGCTCAGTGTTCATTTGTTCCTCTTTCCATTTCTTGTTTAAAGAGTGTAGTTACAGTGAATGTGAAAGGAAAAAATATGACAGCTCTTTTTGCAAAGAGTACAATTAAGGGAAATTATCCTTTCTGAGCAAGAATTAATTATAGTAATCTCAAAGGGGTAACTATCTTTTGACTAAACAGAGCTCTCCTACCAGCTGTGACTGCCACAGATAAGAGTGCACTGGCCTTTGGCCAGCATCCAACCCACAACAGAGGTACATATTCCTCTGTGATTCTGTAGATAACAGCACTGGTAAGTTGTTTCTGTAGTGGTTTTCTCCCACCTCTTCCACCACCATGTGTCTAGTACTTAACTAATTTGCTGCAATACTTTTAAGGCCCACATATTTCTGCAGGGAGAAAACTTAGGGCCGTTGGGAAGAACAGAACTGTTTCAGATTAAACTGAAGTCACAGTTCTTGATAAGTGCAAAGGTTTAAAAGACTTGTTTGAGAGCCCTGTTTTCATAAGTGAGGAAGAGACCAAAATGCCAGTTATACCAGTGCTGACCTTCAGGTGGTATCAAATTTCTTGTCATCCATTTGTGGCTGTGTAACTTCTGCGTGACACTCCGTCTTCTGCTTTCAGTTTCTGAATGAGGGTTTTTCCCTGGTGGCAGCAGTTTGAAGTTGTGTTCCTGCTTTTGTCAGTGTCATCTTCCTCCCCTTAGACTTTATTCCCTATATTTTGATTTTGCGTCTGCATTTGTGAGTATCACAAGGAGCCATTAAACACTTTGAAGTCAAGGGTGTGCTACCAGGTTTCATGCAATACTATCATACATTTCTTTCTTCTGGTCCCAGTAACTGACTTCAAATACAGAAGAAATGAACCTGTCTTGAACATAAGAAAGCTGACTCCTGATTTAAGAGGACTTAGGAGGAATCCAACATGTGCTGAGATCCTAAAGTTAACTGAGATAACTGTAGGTGATCTCCACCATGACTTGCTTAAGAATCACTTCCAAATCAGAAACAGGACATTTCAGTAGCTCAGAGCTACAATGGTGTGTCATAGCAACATTTGCTCTTTCCTCTTAACTTACTGTATTTCATATTTGTTACTGGGGTAGCACTGGTTATAGTGTGCTTCGTTTCAGGGAGACTGTTCTCATTCTGCAAGTATGAGCTGCTTGATCATTAGCTCCCCAAAGCAGCAACAAGACTTAGAGGTTTACCCTAAGTAATTGGATTACAATCAAATAATGTCTTTTCCTTTCCTGTCTTGTTTAAGTCGTTTGTAATAAAGTTTTTCCATTTAAAAGGGCTCTCAGCAGCAGCCGCAGGGAGGCTGGATGTTTCTGCAGCGTGAGAAATTTCAGTATGACGACCTATAGTCATACTGAAATCGACCAGATTTAGTATGACTCAAGTGTAGGTAACTTTTTTCAAGGCCATTGTTTTGGCTGATGATACTCCCCTCAGGTTTTATAACAATCGGAGAATTTTATTTTAAACCATGAGGTAATATCTGCGTCATATGCCATAAAGTACACTGTGGTAATTTCATCTAGGGAACTAATTGCTTCTGTTTACTTCATGCTTAATGTGAGATGTGGAGTGATGCCCTTGGGTTTTAAAGGTCTACTGGCACACGTGCACGCACACACACACACACGCACACACACACACACACACACAGAAAATTAGGATTTCACTGTGTTGCCACAGAGGTCAAAAAAGTATAGTCATCCTGTGTGGCTGCTGCCGCGACAGACAAGACACAGTGTTATAGATGGAGAGCACTGAATATTTTGAGGCAATGAGAAGAAAAGTTCCAAGTACTGCCTGGTCAAAAAAACCCACTTTCTACTTGATAGTGTCATCTACAGCTTAAGAGATTGTCAAGAGGATAATAGTATTAAACTTCCTGTTAACTTTTTCAAGGAATGGTTTGAAGATTAGACTTGCTTAAGAGGTCCATTTTCCTGAATGTTTTTAATGTGAAATTTTCCAATATAGGTAGTAGGCTGGGATTGAATAGATTGTGTCTGAGAATTCACATAGATGACACTACTGATAAATTGATTTTTGGACACTAAAAGACATTATGGGCCATTCTCAGATGAGGTAGCCCCTACTTCTTTCTCATACTTTGCTTTCCGGCTGTGTACATCTAATAGTGAAATTGTATTGAATTTTGTGGTTATGTGACTGTACAAGCAAGTGCTCTTGCTTCCTAATATATCTAAAAGCTAGTGTTTACTAGGTGAATGTTACTGAATTTTGTCACTCATCAGTCAAATAAATTTGCCCAGTGGGGCTGGAATATGGGAAGGAATCCCTCCTTTGAGAGGTAGCTGCTTTTTGCAGCATTAGTGATAGTGAGTGATGCAAACTGTTCTGTCTTCTGTGAAGAAATGCCAAAATACATCCCTTTGCATGTTACGTGTTTCTCAATTAACCCGTGTAAATGTTTAGCTGGGTTATTTGACTTCTTTCTTTACACATATCAAACACAGGAAACAGTGCAGCTCAGGAAAATGCATGCTGTCAGATTCCTGACTGTAGTTTCAGACACTGAAGTGAGGAGAGGGATTCCTTTTGAAGGACATTAAGTTAATAGCTAGAAACATGACAAAATTATGGGAGCTATAGACTGTAGTTTTTCATAGCACTTACGTACTTTTGTTTATGTTGGAGAGTTTACAATTTCAGAAGAGGAAGAAGAATGAAAGCTGTGTTGTCTGCTGAGTAGAATGTTAAGACAATCTGTTCCTAAGGGTAACACATGTTTTTTCTGACCTTATGTCAGTCACAAACCTTATTTATAATTAGTTTGAGTGACTACTTGGAGCACCTCTCTTAGCAATATAATTTTGTTTTCTAGTTCCTAATGTCAGTGATTAGTTTGTTTACTCATTCAAAAATATTACCTTAGGTAGATTATTAGGGAATACTAAAGTAATAAAAGAGCTGCTATGTCAGATGTCTTTTTTCCATATATCCTCTCTCGAAAGTGTACCACCAGAATCATCCAGACTTGAAAGTACTTTATGGGAGTAGCTGCACTCTACTGCTCTTCGTTTCAAGAAGTCTGTTCCTTGTAAGGTTGTTTGTCCCATTTGTAATGGGTTTCTGACTGCATATTCTGTGTTTTATAATGTCAGAGTATTTGTATGTATTATAGTCAGGGTTTTGACAACAGGCATTAACTGTAAGACTTTGATTTCTAACGATGTAGGCACCTTGTGCAAACTGAAGAGAAAATAGTTAAAAGAGACGATCCAGGTGTTTCTTATGTCTCTTTAGAAAGGATTTGAGGTAAGGGAGAGAAGCTTTGCTGTCCTAGTAGGTGTTTGAGAAAACAACTAAAATAATAACAGTGAAACTTTTTTTTTGTTTAAAACTGATTCTTGGCTGAAAAAGAGGTGTGATCAGTGAGAATAAGGTTGAATTTTACTACATATTAATTTATCTAGAATTAGCTATAAGTGTTATCCTTGCAATCCTGAGGAAAGTTTTTTTCAAAAAAAAGTCTGTTAGTAAATGCATGACTTATCATCCTGTCTGCTATCTAGTGAAGTAAACCTGGTTTTCACCATATTCACGTTACTTAAACTTGTAATACAACAGTATTGTATTAAAAATTGAGCATTCTGCATATTTCTTACACTTCTGAACCTTCTGTTTTGATACTCTTATTTCCAGGTTGTCTCCCTTCAGGGTATCCGTGTTGTCCACACAGCGCAGTCGTGTAAGACTAGAAGTTACTTTTTCTTGAAACTCAGAATTAAAGTAATTAGGAAAGTAAGATGGTTCTCTTCAGGCTATTAATATGGTTTCTCATTGTTTAAGCTGCTTAATTCTGTGATTATTAATTGTTAGGTAAGGTTCTCAAAATCTTCTTTATGTTCCATTTGACTGATTTTTATCTTTATTGATATTCAGTATGCCTTCCTGTCTGTCTTTTGAAATATATTACTTGTTTTTCTTGTAATAACAAATTATCGGACCTACTGGTTTTTTCGAAGTGCACAGCTCAACTATCCCAGTGATTTCTGCCCCCCCCCCCCCATTCATAAGTGTGGCTTACATGGTCTTCCAGTGTAGTGCTTTTTCAAACACTGTGTTGGTTTTCTCAAACACTACAGCAAAACTGGGCTCATTATTTCCTCAGGTTGTAAGGGAGTGGGGTGGTAGAAATCTAGTTTTTATTCAGTTCTGCCTTCGTAGTCAGATTTTCCTCTTCCAGGAGTTCATTCCTTTTTGTTTATTTTTTTGTTTTTGCCCTTCTATTCTGTCATTCTGGGGTTGGAATGATTCTTTTCTGAATTTTTTGATTGAGAAAATAAATTATACGTTCATTTTATTAATATTGGAAAATAATCTTTAAAATTGTACATCTGCACTAACATTCCTCACCATACTCGTATGGAGAGTGGCTGGGGAAATCTTTACTTTTGTTCCCAGAATTTTGTCTTTCCAGTTCTAGTTGTTCTAGTAACAGCTGGGAAAAGTGTTAGAGGGTATGTTGCAAGGTCTCAGTAAATTGAACAGGCTTGGGTTTATTCTCACATGGAACTACTATGTGCCTTAGTATTTGAGCATTTTAGGAACCACAGCCAACCATCTGACCATAGCCAAGAAATACTGGAATTTTTACTTCGTGAATAATGCTTTGCTATGGAGACCGTCTACACAGATAGAAAATCTCAAGAAATCCTTGCTATGCTAGTGTTAGAAATACTACAGGGAAGAATTAGATTAGAGGTAGATAGAGACATCCTATAGGCAATATTTATTAAACTCTTATGATTATGCTTGCTGTTATAGCTCCTTTTTTCACTGTTTTTTGCCAAATGCCCTAGAAACATGGAAACCCAAGAAACTTCACAGCTGTTTTAAATTTAAAGGTTTAATTGTGCCATATAATCTTCATTACAACTGTACCAAATTTATGCTAGTCTAAAACATTGGTGTGAAAATGTTTGTTTTCTCTTGAGTGTGATCTTAGGATTTTAAAAGTAACTCAATAAATGAGAAAACACTTTCAGCATATGTTCATGTCTCACAGTAGTCCTTTATTAGAGCTTCCCAGAATGGGCAAGAATTAATTTTCACTTAATTCTTGAGGTTAAAATACCACATTTGTTCTCTTTGTATTTTGGTTTACCTACATAAGTCCTCATATTCTTATCTTGTGATTCTATGCTTAAGTATTATTGTTGCATATTTAAGAGATTAGGTTTTAAATTAATGTGTGATTTTTACAAATGGCATGTTAAACTTTAGGAAAATGAATGTGAGGTAGTAGAATTTTCTGATATGAGTGTGATTTTTTTTTCCATATTTAAGTAAATTGTGGCATTAGACACATTTGAGGGTACAAGTTTACTGGGAAAGTACTGTTTATTTATTAGTATAGTGATGAATAGTGGTACTGAGCTTAACATACGGAGTTTAACTCTGTGCAATTTTCAGCCTAACTCAAAAACCTGTGGCAAATACTGCTTCTGCTGTTCTGCCTGAGGTATCAGTTACGGACTAATGTAAAGGGTTAAATAGCTGCTAGCATTCACCATCAGCCATAAAAACATTTCTCTGTGTGTTAAGGCACAGCAGTAAAAACTATCTGTATATCTATATATCAATATCTATAACCCTTTGCAAAAGAAAAGTGAAATGTGGCAAAAGAAATCTCATTTGTTTTTTTCTAAATTTTGTAAGCTTGCATTTCTGATCAGCTGATTAGAGGAAAAACGCACTCAGTGGAGAGTCAGCCTTCCTTTTCCTCCTTTGGAAAACAGTGTCTGTTTATGAAAGGGGATTTTGGGAGTGTCTTTTGGTAAGTGATTTTCTTCTAGTCAGGCTGATAGGCAATTTTTTTGCTTGGGTTTTTTCATGAGCTGCTTCCAAGAACAATGGTGGAGACGTTGATGATGACAGTCTTTGAAATTCCTTTGAAATTCAGTGCAATAGGAAAGATCTGTTCTGAGTTGTATAGAGGTGGGAACGATAATATGAGTCTGAATTTAGGGAAAAACATTTGTCCAAAGCTCTCCCAGGAAAAACAGAAGCTGAAGACATTTTACTTTCAGAAGAGAATAGATTTTTCAGATCAAGATTAAGTTTCTATGATTTTTTTTTTAATATTGACATGGGAACTTATAAAATGTTTACTGGTTATTTTTATGATCCCATAAGTACTTCTTACTTGATTATTTCACTGTACATGTAAATGGTGTCTATTTTTGATCTATCTTCCCTAGTTTCCTGATGTTTAAGCACTATTTTGGTTTCAGAGTTCAAGTAAACTGAGTCTCTGTTTACTGTGTTCTACTTGTTGTCTTCTACAAACTTTAGGAAAGGTATACTGTAAGACTTTTGGAACTGATTAGTAGGTCAAACATAGCTGTCTTAAGATTTCAGTAGCCTATTGTACAATAATGTGATGTTATTTAGGCACTCAATAAAATAGGCATGATGTCTGTAGCTGTTTTTTACTTTGTCTTACTACCTGTAGGTGAATCAATTGTGTTTTTTGTGCATTATTACAGTTAAAATATTAATAATTAATATAGGAGAATGGTATGGTAATTCTTCTAGGCAGAAGTTACACAACATAAAGGCAAAACCTCAAATGTTAGCTTTTCTGTATACACTGAATTTGGAAACAACACGAGCAAAAAAGACTTAGGAAATGTGGAGAGTTACATCATATGAAACTATTGTTTTGATAATGACTTGATCCCAAGCACCTGTCTTTGTATGATGTAACTTCTGTTGTGCAGAATTTTATAATTAGGATCTAAAAATGCTGGTGAAAGAACAGGCTTTATATTTAACTTTTGTAAGTAGGTAGAGATACGTTCTATTACTTAGCCATTAGTTTATCTGAAGGTACACCCACTGTTAAACTGTTGCAGTTCATGCTGCTTTAAACAAAACAATCAATAAATCTCCCCCCATCCCCCAGCCCCCCACATCAGTAGTAGCAAACTGGTGTGTTAGATTTAATAGAGGGCGTAAAACAAAGCAAGATGAACTTGCTTAAAATGTGTCCGGTTTCATTGGTGGGCTTTCAGTCAACTGTTCAGGAATAGACGTCCTGATTTAAGGCTATAGTCTGTCAGTCTCATGCTGTTAATGACAGTAGTTTTAGTATTTCTTCCTGTACTAAGTTGTAATGTGTGATTTTCCCAAGACCTTGAAATTTTCTTGTTCACTATAGGGAAAGGCATGTTGTAAAGTGGTAGAGCCATACTTTTATTAGTAAGAGTAGGATTTAGCCATTAATATTTAACAATGCTGTTTGATAAAGGTATATTAATTCAACTGTGAGTGCTCTTGCTAAAGTGCCAGTAATGATGAAAATATAATTTAAGATACATCATCCTCTGCATTGTTTGTTAAGAAGGAAGAATGAATAATTTTTATAGCAGCTGTTTATTTGTAGTAGACTAATTTAATTTTATCTGTGAAATTTGTTCTGTGAACTCATGTAGTACTAGCTAAATAATGGGAGATTTTTATCTGCCTACACAGAGTATGAAAAAGGAGCTTCACTTTAGCATCTTTTAACTTTTTGTTACAGGCTAACTTTTTTTACAATTAGCATTTTGATCATGTCTATATTCTGCTGTTTTTCCAGCACATGTGCAAATACAGGCTTTAGTATCAAGTGATAGTTGCCTCATTCAGAGGACTATAAGAAAACAGTAGTGTTAAACTGAAAAGCGTCTCAAATTTGAAAAGGTTTCCTTCCTGCATTATTGGGATTTTAGTTATAGTGCTGTCATAAATTATCGAGAAGTGCAAATAGATTTACTAAATTTTTTTTTTTTTCTGAGAAAACTCACAGAGGCTATTTTTCCCATCTGAGAAGAGACAAATTCTTAGTCTGTATTTAGAGGAAAACTGTATTTTAAAAAGTGTATTAGGTCAGATTTTATGCTTCTTATCCAAAGAACATTTAAAAACTTTTACTTCTGAAAAATGTTGTCTGTGACTTTCTTTTTACTGTTACAGGAGTCATAATCATTGGTGTTGTTGGTTTTACTTTTCAAGGTACCCAGAAAATGGCATAATAGAAATGGACACAGTTAATCTTCGACCCCGAGCAAGAACCATTCTGAAGTGGAGTGAGCTAAAAGTGGGTGATGTGGTGATGGTTAACTACAATGTTGAGACACCAGAAGAAAGAGGATTTTGGTTTGATGCAGAAATTACCTCTTTGAGAGAAATCTCAAGGACTAACAAAGAGGTTCATGCTAAAATTCTGCTGGGGTAAGATTTGTTTGACCAACTCAGAAAATCTCTACATATCATATGAAGTGTGTTTGGTTTGGTTTTTTTATCTGCTAGTCACCACTACATTAATTTTAATGTCATACTTTGATTCCACAGCTGTATGAATTACAAAATTACAGTGCATGGTTTTTACAGTGTGCAGACTTAACTGTAAGTCAGAATTTTTATTTTTCCTGAGATTGCTGGAGGCAACCGTAAGGTTTTATGTATTATGTGTGATTCAGATTGATCAGAGTGTGTTCCAGTAATTTTTTAGATAATTGGGAACCCCTAGGTCTCACTGAATATGAGTCATCTCTGACAGTTTGAATAAGTCTCTGAACTGGCTGAATAAATTTTTAAAGAATAAAATATTTATGTAGTATTATAACCTCTGATAAGTAAAGCGTGGAGCTGTGGGATGTGGGAACTGCAAGTTTTCATTGTGACTGAGATTACCTGAATATCTTTGCTTTGTTTTACTATTTCATTTTAAAACTTCCATACAGTTCTTTAGGAACAGTGTTTTCTGGAGATATCCTTAAGATACTACTGTCAGTCGGCTGTGTTACTGCCTTCTTAGGGATGAACAGATGACCAGTGATTGATTTAATGTTGTCATGTCCCAGATTTACTCGTGAGCGTTATCCTTGTTTGGGAGTGTATTCCTGGAAATGAATTGGACTATTAGCATACCTTGTAGTTTTCTTTACAAGAAAAGAGAATGTTGTATCTGTAGGAAGACACAGTGTGGGACATGGTTACTTGGGAGAGACACACAGAAGTCTCTGTGAGTCAGGTCTAATTCAGTACTTTGTGTAAAAGTACAATCTTACCTAGTACTGGGAAATAGCGAAGACATTGGCTTGGTAAAGCATGCAAGTAAATGGAAGTCTGTTTTGGGGGTGGTTTTTAATGTTAGAACTACGGGAGTTTTATTAGGCAATCTCAGTGCATTATGGTCATCTTTTATTAAGTAGAGCAGGCACACGGACTTGTTTTGCAGGCAAAGCAAAAAACCCTCAAACTTGAAATACAGAGCTAGAAAAAAATTAGTAGATGCTTTGAATTATTAACTTGAAAGAGAGAAGAGATTAAGAAATGGGGGACAGTATCGATGGAGAGATGGAGATTTTCATTGTCGTGCATTTAGTGCAAGTGGCATTTGGTGAGTCAGAGGTGGGTGTCATGACCTTCTACAAATAGAACTGTCCAGACAGCAGTTTACATGAAGTTCAAATGTCTGTTGATAACATTTTTTAAAACTGTTGCGGATTCTTTCAGAGTTTTCCCCATCTATTAAAAACAGGATAATCAAAATACATTTTATATTGGCAAAAGGAAGCACCTGGTGACTAATAAAAAAAATTCTGGTTGGAACTCTATAGGATAGTCTTTTCTATATCTAAATAAACTGATAGTTACACTTCAAACTAGATGTTAAGTTCAAATACTGGCAATACTGTGGTAGGTACAGTAGGGTTCCCTGTGATACTTACACTTACTATCCTCTGAAAGGAGTTGGGGGAAAATAACACAGTTGACAAGTGCCTATTCTAAGGTGACGAATTTAAGTCCATTTTTCAAATTGAGTCATATTTCATAGCATTTTTGTCCTAATTAATAATTCTAATTTCTTTTAAATGTTGATTGTATATGCAGTAATCAACTTGTTGCAGAGAGTAAACTGAGCCTTTCCATTTCTTAAATTTATCAAAGAATGATTCTGTATCACCTGTGCTACTCAACTTACTCCTCTCAATTAGTAGTAAAAGAACAACACAAATCTAGTATTCATAAATTTGTGTAAGGAGCATACAAAAATGATTGCTTTGAATTTCAGGCATGTTGTTTTGCAAATTAAAAACCAACCTCAGTGTTTCATTGTTTATTAATATGTAATATAAATAATAGAAAATATATTAATTTAGTTTAGCATTATAATGCAGTTATTATTTTAATCTAGAATAATATAATTTATACATTTCTTTCCTTTGATATTGATATGTGATTGAGTTCTTAACAATATGTTAGCATTAACTATTTGTCTCAAATAAAGGTGAAATTTATTTTGAATTTTGTATGATTATATGTTCATGATTAATTGATTGTATGCTAATAACTAGTTTTTTGTGTACTACTGAAGAGCAACCTTAGCAAGCAGTAAAGGGAAGCAGAGGTCTTAGGGTGGCATCGGATATATTCATCGCTTGGACTTTTTTCCTTTGTGGTATTATATCAAAGAGACTTTGTATAAAACAATTTTGTATGCGATATTTAAAGGTTTGATTTATTGATCTTGGTTGCTTTTGACAAAGATTTCATGAAGCTGCTGACATAATCACAGGAAATAACAAGAGTGTGCTGTTTGTAGTCATGCTTTGAAGCTAGTAGAACATACGATCAATACTTTTTTTGGTGCACCTTTTGGCACATGTGTTTGTTTGGTGTTACTGTTACTCATGTCTTAGTCATAACCCAAAGGAAAATTCTGTACAGTCTATCATCAGTAGTTCATCTTTTGGAAAATATGTATGAAACAGAGAATATTACCAAATAGAGGATGAGACTGAACAGTGGAGGTAAACATCATTATGCAGCATAATTTACCACTTATTATTAATTCTCATTTCTACACAATTCACATTGCAGCTGAAATTTGTAATTGTAGGACGTATAAAACATACCAGCAGGATTTTCTGTGTCTCAGATGCAAATACTAGGGAAACAGCAGTGCTTTGATCATGGAATAGGACTTTAGGTTTCTCATGACTGTGTGTGCATGCTTGCAGTTCAGCATCTCTGAATGTGAGATTCTTATTTCAGAGTATCTGTAGTACCTCTGAACTGATTTTAACTGGCAAGGTGCTGCATCTCCGGTTTCAGATATCCTCTGTTTTTCTCTTTGGGGAAAGTGTCCTATTTAATAACAACAACACTTGTTTGTAATCCAGAATAATATGACTTGTTGTCTCTGAGTCTAACTGTTCACAATTTAACCTTAGAGCCAGCAGATATATTGAAATTCACCATACCAAATCAAACCAAAGTAGATCAAGTGATGCTCTGTGTTTACTCTTTGCTGGAATTGACGATAGAGACAAAATTAGATTTTAGTTTTCTTCAGTAAGCCCATGAAAGTCTGAGTTTAGCAAGGACTCTGTCAATACCAAGACTTGTATTTTCCTTAAGCCTTTGGAGATGTGTAAGAATGTAGATATAAATTATGCAGAGTGAACGGAATTTTCTTCTTTAGATGAGTGAATGTTTAATGAATTTGATGTCTTTACCTATGCAGCTGTAAAGGAATGTAATAGAAGGGTCCTAAATTTTCATGTTCATATCTGTCATCTTTTAGTTCTGCAGGTTTTTGTATGAGCCTTCCTTTTCCCAAAAAAGAATATTTTTTTTGCATATTACTTTCTCTTAATTTTTAAATATTCTTATTGTATTTTTCTTGTAACCTGCAAAATCTGGTGTTCGTCTTCCTCTTTTTTTTTTTTTTTCATGGCATGCATTCATATTTATCATCTTACTACTCCTTTTATTCATATCTAGCATGTTTTATTCTCAAAATGCAGTATGATATTTTTTAATTATCTTTATGCTACCTGTACAGATTTTACTTCTAACTTCTCTCTTTACTTCTTTTGGGCAAGATTTTCCATTTACAGTGAACTTCTGATTTTTTAAAAAATCATACATATATTTGTTTTTACAGCTTTCCAAAAGCACAGAAATTAAGCACTTTACAGAACAGTGAGGTATTCTGTAACAGTGAATGAAACAAGCTGTGCATGGGATTTTTTGTTTATAATTTCAAGAATTCTTGTGCATCTGTGAATTTCTGTCTAGTAAAAAAAGAGATTATTGGTAGTTGTACCTTGTTTTGACACTTAGGAAAATAACAGTACCATACTTCCTATTGCTCTCAGTATATATTGTGATAACCATGTCAGAGGTGTCATAATTCGGTAGATGCCCAATAGCGTTGTTGTCATAGTGTTTCTTCTTTAGGTCTGGAATTTTTGTCAATGTGGTTTATGTCTTACTAATGCTTGCATAATTTTCTACCCAAAGTAACATCCTGGTTTATTTTTTTATTGTAGCGTCTTTGACTGCTGCTGGTTGATCTGGGAGGACATTGTTTTGATACTGTGTGAAATATTAGCAATATTTATTTGGACCCATTTTTCAAATAACTTTCATGCTGTATCAGCAGGTATCCTAGTAATAAGAATTTTAATTGCTGAAGACCTTGCCTGCAGCTTTTTTGCACAGATATAAAAGTGGTATATTTCTTCTAGGCAGCAAAACTAGTAAAAAGGTGAATTTGTATCTCCCACTTTCCTCTTCTCCTTGTGACTTCAGTGGAGCTGGTCACCTCCTTTGAAGAAGAGAGCTCTTGAATCAACAAGACTGTTTCAAATCAAGATAGATTCTGAGAGGCCAAGAAGCCTGCTGGGATTTTTGATGATGACTCTGTAGAGGTTATGCCTAGAACTTTTTAAGCATTTCTTTGTACTGCTTTTCCTAGTCTCTACAGCTAGAGATTGCTCTTTTTGTGATACACAGCCTTAGGGAATAATCTCACAACTCCTAAAAGGAATGACTTGACAACTAGAATGTTTTGGATACCACTTAATTAACCCTATTGGACAAAAGAAATGTTAGCTGAATTGGTGTGTTAGTATAATTTCCTGTTTGAACTTAGAAGTGAAGTTTACTGGAAATAAAACTGTTCCCTTTTAAATTCCAGATTAGGTTTTTAACCTTTCTTCAGTTGTGATTTCAGTTCTGAGGAAAAGTCAAGAATTAAAAAATACAGTGGACACAAGGACAGAATATTATTAAAGAGACTTCTGAGTAGTGTGGAGTGCCTTCTGTTAATGATTCAGGTGTACAGGACAAACTGCTCAGGAGATACTGGAACATCCTGTAGTTCCTGGTTTCTAGAGAAAGGTTGGTATCTAGGATTTATTGTGACTGTCAAATGTGAGGTATCTGACTGAGAATAACTCATGAAGAGAGCATGAGCGGAGCAAATCCTGTAACGATTCACTGTGGTACTTGTCCTCTTTGCAAGATCTTTATGAGATACAGTACCTTGATTCAGCAACTATGGCATCAAACTCTTGGTGTTGATACGGGCTGAGGATGAACAGATCAGAGCAGCCCTGCTGAAAAGGAGTTCGGGGTGCTGGTGGATGAGAGGCTGGACATGACCCAGCCATGGGCACTCACAGCCGAGAAAGCCAAACGTGTCCTGGGCTGCATCCAAAGCAGCGTGGGCAGCAGGGGAGGGAGGGGATTCTGCCCCTCTACTCTGCTCTGGTGAGAGCCCACCTGCAGTGCTGCATCCAGCTCTGGGGTTACTGGCAGGGGACAGGAAGGATGGACCTGTTGGAGCAAGTCCAGAGGAGGCCACCAAGATAGTTGAGGGGGGTAGAGCACCTCTTCTATTAGGAAAGGCTGGGAGAATTGGAATTGTTCTGCCTGGAGAGGAGAAGGCTTTGGGGTGACCTAATTACAGCCTTCCAGTGCCTGAAGGGAGCCTTCAAGAAAGCCAGAGTGACTTTTTACAGGAACGTGTAGTGATGGAACAAGGGGCAATGTCTTCAAATTGAAACATTAGGTTTAGAGCAGATACTGGGAAGAAATTTTGTACTGCGAGGGTGATGAGGCATAGGAACGGGAAAGCTGTGGATGCGTCGTCCCTGTTAGTGTTCAAGGCTAGGTTGGATGGAGCTCTGAGCAGCCTGGTCTAGTGGAAAGTGTCCCTGTCCCTCCTGGAATTGGAACTAGATGATCTTTAAGGTCCCTTTCAACCCAACCATTCTATGATTCTATGAAAGAGTACATTTTGAGAAGTATTTGGCTGACTTATTATAGATATCCTTTTCATGTTTCTTTCTCCTTTCCCTTTGGACAAAAGTTTCCATTTTACAAACACTCCCTAAATAATGTGATGGACATGTTCTACGCAGATCATAGCTGTTTCTCCACACTCTTTACCTGCATGCTTCATTGTTCTGCCTTAAAGAAGACAAATCTTCAGGAGGTTCCATTGAATAGAAAGGATTTGAAGGATTACTATTTTAAGATTTGCTTGTCCCTAATTCTTTTCTGATATAGAATAAATATTTTATCTTCATACTTCCCTTTTCCTGATTCTTAAAAAGGGAACATAAAAAGTAAATTACTTGTCCTTCATGCCATTTCCCTGCATATTGCCTGATTTTAACTAGCAGTACGGGGAAAGTGATACTTGAGTGTTTCAGGCTGGTTTCCCAAAATGGAGGGAAAGTAGACTAGATGCTTGTAAGTTGTGTTTAGTCTTTTGGACTGTGAATACACTGTTCTTTGAAATTCCAGAATTGTAGTGGCAAACCAAGTCTGCCTTACAGAGAGAGCCCAAGAGTAAGTAGCCCAATTATTTAAGATCTTTTTAGTCCTGCTAGTGAAAAAGGTAAGACTTTGGAGGGCAAATCATCCAAAGGAAAAGGAGCAAGCAAGTCCTGTGGATCAAAAGCTAGTTAAATGCACAGCTTATGTCAACAGACGTTTGACTTTTAATAATACCACTTTGACTTTTGTCCCTGACAGCTGGAGAAAGGCAAATGCTGCATCCGTTTTAGAAGAGGGCCAGTCAGCCTTATTTCAGTCTTTGGAAAAAAGGGGACAGTTCCCTTGAAGTGCTGGCCAAATGGTGATGATTTGGAATAGCCAGAGTGAAATGTTTTTTTCCAAGAGCAAATATTGCCTTACAAGCTCATCTGCCTTCTGTGATAAGGTTATTTTCTCTATGGCCAAGGGTAGAGCAAAAGTTGCAATTTAGTTCGATGTGCAAGTGTGTCCCATAATATCCTGTCCCAGTCTGGTGATTCCTGTAGTACACTTGAGAGGACGGACAACCAGGTGGGTTTAGAAAAAGAAAACATTGAATTATTTGGCTCAGAGGGTAGTGGTTAGTAAGTTGCACACTACCTGGAAAGTGATGACAAGCAAGGAATTGCAGGGTTATATCCTGGGACCTGTACTGTTCGGTATCTTGTGGCAATACAGTGGACTCTTGCCAAGTTTGCAGACACACTAAATTGGTGGAAATTCAAGGGTGGTACTGCCAGGCAGAGAGACCTGAACAGGCAGAGAAGGAATGGATGGCAGGAGACTCAAGAAAATCGAGGTAAATAAATGCAGTTTTCTTCCACCTGGGAAGGCACAGCCCCTTGAAGCAGTACTGACTGGGAAGTAGCCCTGACGAGAGGGATCTGTGGGTCTTGGTAAGGAAGCAGGGTGAATATGAGCCATCACTGTGTAATGAAGATTAACAGTATTTGGCCTGTATAAAAAGGATAACTAGAAGATTGGGGAAAGTGATTTACTCTCCTTTACTAAGCACTAATTAAACTGCATCGAGAATATTCCACTCACCTACTATTCCACTCACCTCTAAACACACACTCCCTCATCTAAATGCACAAAAGAGAGACACATAAACTGCAGTGAATTTCAGCAGAGGGGCAGAAAATTGATTCTTTGGATTGCATCTAAAAGCATAACATTTCAATTAATTATGTATTAAAACATAACAATAACAGAAAAAAGCATAAGTAAAAAGTGTTAAAATTTCAAATATTTTGGCTGTCATAACCATTACTGTAAGATAAAAGTATATTTTGAAGGTGAAGAATTGGTTGGCTTGGATCTTGAGGGTTTTGTTTGGTATTCCAGAACTTAAACTATATCTTCAGTATTTGTAAGTGTCCTTTCTCTAATAAACATGCAGACTTGGAACCACAGAGTCTTTTGACTTGCTTTTTAGGGGGGTGATATTTAGAAGTGTTTTGAAGTTTAATTTCTTCCCACTGAGGAAAGTAAGTCCAAATTAAGTCCAGAAGTCCAAGAAGAGGAAGAACAGAAGAAAACAAATTGAAGTGCAAAAAGGCGAATGGTGGGTGGATGGGAAATAGTGGTGAGCACAATCTTAGGCAAAGCATTATGAAAATAAAAAAAGAAAAAAGAAGTGGTGTTGAAACATGTATACATTTAAGAGAAACTTTGAGGATGGCAACTAGCTCCTGAGATTGTTCAAGCAGGATCAGCCAGAGCAGATTGTCTAGGACTAGGTGTAGTTGAGGTTTTAATAATGTTATGGATGGTTACTCCACAAGCTTTCTGAACAATCCACTGTAAAAAGAAAATTCACTCTTGCCACACAAAATGCATTTTTCATGTGGTTTTGTACCTCTTGCCTCTTATCCAGGCAGTGGACTAGTTGGAGGAGTCTGGCTCCCTGATTATACACATAGGTGAGAGCCGTCCTCACACAGCCCTTCTGTTGTCCAGACTAAACACTTTTGTCTCAAGGATGTTCAGTCTGTTAATCATTTTTGTATCCCTTTTCTAGAACCACTCCTATAAACCCATGTCTGTGTTCTCTGGGCAGCCTACAGCTGGCCTAACTAATACTGAGTCATGAACAGCATTTGCCTTCCCTCTACCTGCTGGCAATGCTGCTCTTAATGTACTCCAAGAAGCTGTAGACCTTCTTTGGTTGCAAGGGTACATAACTGGTTTATGGTCAGCTTGGGTTTTTTAATGTTCCTCGAGGTCTCTCTCTACCAAGCTGCTCTCCAGTCAGGTGGAGACACTAATCAGGTACTGGTATTCCCTCTGTGTGTGACTTGAATGCTTCTTTGTTGAACACGATGAAATTCCCTTCTGTCCAACTCAATGGTGGCAGAGGCAACTAATATTCACTTTCCCAGGGACTTGAGTTGAGGCTGATTAGTGCCATCAGTCTTCCATCTTGAAGATATGAGTGATATTTCCTGTGTTCTATTTCACAGGAAGGTATAATCATCTTTCAGTAACAGGACTAAGAGTACACTAATCCAAAGAGGCAGCTCCCTCAGAGCTCATGGGTATGACCTGTTAGGGCCAATAGACTTCTGTATGCGCTGTGTAAATGCTCCATAACCTAGTCTTCCACTGAGGCTAAGTCTGCTTTGGCCACTCCTCCTACTCTTGGGGACCTCAAATTCTTAAACACTGGTCTTAGCATAAATACTTGAGGCAAAGAAAGTGCTGAGTACCTCGGTTTTTCTGTGTTTATTGTCATCAGGGCCCCTGCTATATTTAGCAGTGGCCTCACATTTTCTCTAGTTTTCCTTTCCTGTTTTTATAGTCGTAGAATTTTACTCCCCAGATTCAGATCAAGGTAGACCTTAGCTTTCCCAGCTCTATGCCTACGCAATATGACATACCTCTTCCTGCCTCAGATCCCATCCCAGCTTCCGCCTCTTACACATTTCCTTTTTATATCTGAGCTCTTATTCATTTCTGCAGGCTTCCTGTTGCCTTTTATGTCCTGCACATGGTGATAGACCATTTTTGATCTTGGGATGATTCTTAAATATCAACTACTTTTACTGGGACCTTCTCTACAAGGTATCTTGTAGGATTTTTCCAAGTAGATCTCTGAAGAAATTACAGTCTATTGTCCTGAAATCCAGGGTCATCTTGTACTTTATCCTTCCTTTAAGGACTTTGAACTCCATCATCTCCTCACTGCAGACAAACTTTGATTTCCCATGACAAGTTCTTCACAGTTTTTATGTATCAGGTCTAGCAATTTGCTTCTCCACGATCAGTAAGTTGTTACCACTGCACTCCAGAAATTCCCTATATTGTTTGTGTTCTGCTTTGAACATTCTAGCAGATGCCATGGTGCTTCAAGTTCCCTGTGAGAACAGAGCCTGTAAATATGAAACTTCTTCCAGTTGCCTGAAGGAGTCTTCATATATTTACTCCCTGTAGCAGTCACCTATTGCAACATCACTGATGTTCTCTCTGCTAACCTTGACCTATAAGCTCTTGACTGATTTCCTGATCTGCCCTCATATAAGGGACAACTCCTCTTAGTCTTCCTAGCCTCTTCTTCCTGAAGAGCCCTTACCCATTAGTCACAGCATTCCAGTCACATGAGCTATCCCACCATGTCTCCATGATCCCAATGTTGTCATGGAGCTGCATTAATTACAGAGACCTCTGTAATCCCCTTTGTTCATTGCCCATGCATTGGTGTATAGGTGTTTCAGGGAGGCGCCAAAGTGTGCTTTCCTCACTTGTTTGTTGGAGAATCTCTCCCACAGTTAAACCCACAAGTCTACAGACATGTGGATTTATCAATATAAAAATAATAATGAGAGGATTATCAGAGATTCCACACAAACATGTAAGACCTGGAAAGGCTGTATTACCATTATGTAATGGCCATTGGACACTTAAATGGAGGATTTGATGTCATGCACTAATGAAACTGGAAATCATAGTGGAAGCATTTACTGTAATTTTTCTGAAGAGAATTGGACAATATAAGGAATGAAGACATTCCAAAATAAGCAGCTGCTCTCTAAATGCCAAATTAGTTTTTCTCTCTAGGATTTTTCTGACTTTCAGGATTTCTTGGTGAATTAGATTAATCATGTTCTGAGCAGAAGAATCCCTGGATGCCAAGTTTTTTTTGTTACAGTGATGCTGTCATATACTGTCATATATTCAAGACATGATAATAAATTCGTTACTAACTTTCTAGGCTAGAAATGTGGGTTTGGCCTTCTTTGCAAGCAGTTCTCCTTGCTTTTGGTTTGATATGGCCATTCTTTGGAAATGTCTTTGTGATTCCATGATTCTGTGCCATATTCTCTTTATTCTCTTGTGATTTTATGGTGGACACTTCGTGGGGGTTTTTTTGAGGTTTTTTGTTTTGTTTTGTTTTGTTTTTCATTTTTTGGGTTTTTTTTGGTTGGTGTTTGTTTGTTTGTTTGTTTTTTTTGGGGGTTTTGGGGGGGGGTTTTGATTTTCTTTTTTGTGTGTGTTTTGTTTTGTTTTTAGTGGTTGGTGAGTTGGTTGGTTTTAAAGCACATTATATTTTGGGGGTTGTTGATTTATTCACTTAGATTTTGGGGGGTTTGTGGTTTTGTGGTTTGTAGTTTTTAGTTGGTTGGTTTTGGTTTTTGCTTTTGTTTTTTGGTTTGTATTTTGTTTGTTTGTTTTTCCAGGGTGCTTAATATGTTTCTGTGTTTTCAGGACTCTTTCTTTTCTATTCTTTGGTTTTTTGGAAGGTCTTTTCATCCTGACAGTATCTCTGAGTTTATTATGAAGGGAGGTGGTGCTTCTCATGTCTTTGAGTTGAGGGTCTCACTCAGTCTGGCAGGATTCACAGATTGGTCTCCTGTAACTCTGTCTAAGCTCGTGATGAGTGTGTGCTGCATCTACTCACTGAATTGCAATATAATTTAAATCTGGATAGAAGTGTTTAACCTCCTCTAGTAAAAATCACCTGTTTGTATCTTTGGTTCTTCCTAGCATGAAGGAACTTGTTGACTAGCCCAGATCCTTGGAATGATGTCTTGAGCAGACCTTTAGCATTGTTTCTGTGCACTGCAGTTTAGTCTGCAAACACATAGATAAGTCAACTGAGCTTAGACCATGCCCTGTGATGCCAAGCACAGCTCTTTTATCTTTGTTTTTCATGTCTGAATCTTTTGATGTATCACCTTTATGGGTCATCAACCTGCTTTTTTACCTGGTTCTTCGTGGACTTTTAGGTGTTAACATCTAGTGTGTTTGAACTTGTATTTGGACGCTGTAGATGCCCACTGAGCATTTGTGATAGTGCCAGTCACAGACTCACTGAGTACAGGAAGGGAGCAGCTGGGGTGGTGGCAGTGGTGTCCCCTCCCCGATGGGACAGGGGCGATCCTGCAGCACCATGGACAGGGTCGGGATTGGGGCGGGATCAGGGCCCCCCGGAGGCTCCACACCTCGGTGTGGTCCGTGGCGTGGGGCAGGGATGTGCGCAGTCATGAGCACATGACAGTGTTGCTGGCTGTTCTCTCAGGCCAGTTCTTTCCCCAGGTGCTCTAATGTCCACCTGCCTACAGCTCAGATGCTAAGGAGAAGAAGAGAATCCCTGTGTCCAAGTCTCTGCTTTCAGAATCTGGCATCTTGAACTATAATATATTGCTTTGTAAATGATCAAGCGTCACACCTACTGCTGACATTAAAAAAAAGCAATATCCTGGCTAACTTGTGTGTATGTCCACAGTATGAATTTGTAGGTCTGGCAGTATATGTGCTTTGTTTTTAAAGGCATTAAAGATTCATTGGTCCTCAACATAGCCTAGAAAATGTTAATTTAATTTTTTTGCTGTTGTTTAAATATTAGTGTTATAGAAAGATAGTAATAAAATCTTTGCATAGTTTGGAAGTTGTCATGTGTCTTTATCTTTACAGTGCTTGTGTAATAAATGGAAAGTTGAATGAAAAGCAGAGCTAATACTGTCTCATTTTGTAACTGTTCTTTTTTATTTTACTGATAAAACAAATATGTGTGGAATATTTTGCAAAAAGTCTTGTAAATACTCCCTGCCTTTTTGCTTGTGTGCAATAAAAAATAAAAGAACCTCTTTGTAATTCAATACAACCTAGCAGAATTTGCTCAGATTGTCAATGTAATATGCTGTCTTAGTGGGGAAGATTTTGTCAGTTACCTTTGAAACAAGCCTGTTTAAAATCAAATCTCCAGTCAATCACTTCTAAGGAGATGATATTAAAAATTCTAACAAGCATTTTGAATGGTAATATTGAAAGACTGTGTGATTTTTAAGAAGTTATTTACCTATGGTTTGTTGATGCAGAACAGAAAGAGTTGCTGGCTGAAAACTTTACAAAAGCAGAATAAAGGCTGATTGATGTAAGGCTTGTAAACATAGTGTTGCATATGAAGAGATAAATACTGAAAATGGTAGTAAATCTGGTGGTTTTTATTTGTATATTGTTTGTTAAGTGAATGTGTATATTTGGAGAGCATAGCCAACATTATATTCTGTTAGGTTTTTTTCTGATCGTGGCTGTTTCTCTACTGGCCTGGCCAGTACCTTTTGACATTAGCCATAGAGACTGACTGTGAATTAGTTGTTTGTGGTAAGCATGACAGTGTGAATAAGGTTTTGCTCTTAGAGAGCCTAAGGATAAATCATCATTAGACACTTTTCATTATTATTCTTTCATTGTGGTAAGGTGGTAAACCCAGAAATTTCCAGACAGAGGTCTGACAATTGTCACTGAATGTCTCAGACTGTAAGAAGTGATAAAGTTCTCTAAGCATGGTAACTGTTCAGCAGCTTTTATTTTCTGTGAAACTGACCTTTGAAATATCCAGGATAATGCCCACTTGTCGCATATCTAGTCAACTGTGATTTTGGATGTCTGAAGTGTTTTGCCACCTGAAGGTTAAAAAAAAAAGGAAACGTGGGAAAGTGCAGATATAAGAAGGTTCAGTTGAAGGTTTCTCTCTAGCTTTGTCTAACCTATCTCAAAGGAAAACTTACATTAGGAATTCTGCTGTGTTGAAGAATCTGGCTTTGTTTTGGGATTTCATTCTTTCAAAAGATTTAAAGTTCTTACTTGAAATAAACATCCCATTTACTATGCATATTGCCAAATCTAATTTTTTATATGGTAGGGTGAAGAAATGAAGAAAGGTTATATGTTTGACAGCATAATGCAGCCACAATTTTATTAGATAACCATAATTTTAAAATCATATGATTGTTATTAAAGCACTGAATCTGTACTGTGGCAGAAGATTTATTCTTTTACGAGCAACTAGCTGAGCAGATTTTTTTAGCTTTTATAAGGCTTAACCATTTATTATTAGCCATCATTTTCACAATGTTAGTTCGTCTTCCTCTATAGTTCCAGATATGCAGCTGTGACATTAGTTGGAAGATACCAGCCTTGTAATGTTATTTGATACTATTTGCTTACTTCTTGTGTAACTCATAGCAGAAAATCAAATATTTTCTCTGGTTCAAATACTGAATAGACTTTAGGAAAAACTTAGCCTGAAAGTTGCTTTCTAAGTGTCCTTATCCCAAAGGAAAGATACAGGGCAAAAAGAGAAGGAATGTCTACCATGATCTAGTGTACGTAATAGAGAAATTATGAATTTCATCCATTTAATAAGTACTGCCTAGATGTAAGGAATAGTATTGCTAGTCAGTAGGATTGCCGTGCTGTGAGAGAAAAACATGCCATACAGCTATATTGATTGTTTAATTATTTCAACAGTTCTGTGTTTTCCAGTGTTAATTAGAGGAGTTGTTTTATTTAGCTAGCTAAACTAAAAAAGTATGTTGTGCTTCAACACTTTCAGGTGGAAATAACATTTTTTGAGGTGATACTTTGTAATAAAGTTGATGATAACAGCCTGTGCTTCTGCATACTTCACAAAAACTTTGCTGTTACCATTTGGAACATTACATCATTGAACCAACTTATGTATCTTTTCATGGTATCTCTTAAGGAAACAATGGGATAGTCATTGTAGTTAAAAGTACTTTTATAGTTCAAATTGGCACCAGTGGAATTTACTCCTAATTAACATTCTACTGAACTCAAGTTTGGCTTGTTTCCCAAAAATATGAATAGCAAGTGTCTAGATTTCTGACTAAAGCTGTATGGTGTTTTGCCACCTTCCTTCTTGAACACAGACTGTATGCAGAGAATACAGAGAATGAAATTTTTTTTTTTAATAGCTGTTTTTTAGTTTTCTGGGGAAAATGTGGGGAGGGGTGGAAAGGTGAGTTAAAGTAAAATAGCTCTAAACCATAACACACTGTAGAGAGAGGAGAGGAAATGTGAGTTTTTCCTAGATGCAATTTCACTCATACTAGGGATAGTAGTTGTAGACTACACACACAGTTAAGATTTGCAGGACACAAAAATCAGTGAAAAATAGCTTAAATTTGTCTGAAATTTACTACAATTTGAGAATATCAGTCATTAGTAGCTGCTACATTAAGTATAAAATTTTACATTAACTATGTTAAAGAAGTCATAATTCTGTACTTTTGTTTTGAATTAGATTCACATCTTTGAGTTCCATTAGAAGTAAGTCCTAGAGGAGTAACATTGGATAGGCAGTCAAGCAGTGTTATAAGTAAGGAAGGTTCTAACACAGATTTATGGCATTAAAGAATGTCAACAGGAGTGTTCTGTTTTGTTTTTAACTTTAAATAATCTAGGAATAACAAGAAATATAGGACAGTTAATAAAAGACTCTCCAAAGTACACAAAATAACTTGGGAAGTACTGGTGCTTTGAAGAGTTTGTTGATTCAGTTTTCCTGCTAAAGGAATGTTTACATCCTGTCCTTTCTGTACTTGCATGTATTGTGCCTTTGTGATTGTGAGTTGCTCAGTATTGTGGATAATTCAAAGTGTCTTTGCATGCTAAACCTAAGAGATGTTACTCACAATGGCCAGAACTGCTTTAAAGTACTATCCCCTTAGGGTGCAAACGAAGTTTATTCTAAATACATTATTTTCCTGATCAGGAAAGCAAACAGTTCTTTATCTGATGGATGTATTTGCATTGATGCAGCATTTGTATATTCTGTTAAAGTAGCCTAAATATTTGAAATTTACTAACATTTGCTGTTTATGCATGTGACCAACAATGGGGAATGTTTTTCCTCCAAAAACTGCTGGGAAAGAAAAGGTCAAAATAAATACAGGTGCCTATGTAAACAGCTGTTGGTACACTTAAAAGGCAATTAGAATTGATCAAGACACTGACAGAGTCCTCTCAAGCCCGGTTCCATGGAGACCTAATGCGGTGCTCAGGGCCATGAAAAAGTGGTTGGTTGCCACTGTTTTTCCCTGGCTTAGTTTTTTCTGCCTTAGTTAGGTCATCATGTGTCAGAGTCCAAGAACTGGTAGTCAGCACAAAGGAAGTGGTGAGAGCAGATAAAGAGGTAGAGCAGAGGACCACAGATTCCAGAAGCCTGATGTTCTGTTGTTGCAGTTATCCTTATTGAATACGAATCTAATATCTTCTTTGCCTCTCTGTCTGTAGTCTAATTTTGTTTTGCAGACTAGACCTTTTTATAGGGATCTGCCACCTGGCTGGCTTTCTTCAAAAGTGTTTTCAAGTCACCTCTGTGATAGGTTCTTACAGATACCCATCAGTATTTTATTATACTGAAAATTCGTGCTTACTTCTAGATCAGGTAGTGAATTGAAAGTAGTAAGAGAACAGGCAGTTGAAGAGAGCACAGTATCATCCTAAGGAGGAAGGAAAAGGGAGTGCTTTACAACTATTGGTGTCATTATGGCCATTTCTTCCTAGATATGTTTCCATTTGCATTACAATCTGTGTAGATACAAATATATTTTAGCAAGAGTAGGTGAAAACCTTTACATTTAATATTTTCTAATTATTTTCTAAAAGTCTTGTGGCATTGTTGTTGTGGAGTCTTGGAGTATTTGTTACTTCTAATCACTGAGATTTTGCACTGAAACCTGACATTAGCAGGACTATTTACAGTATATAATTCAGAACAGTATTGTATGTGCCTTTCTAGAGTTGAGAAACAGTTAAAAGTCTTTTGAAATTTCCTGCTGCTCTTCTTGCTCTATGGGTTCCAAGTATTATTCTGTCTTATAGGTCACATTTCTGGTTTGTTTGTGATACTATACTTTTATAATAGCATTTGAGATGCTGTATTCCAGAGGATATGGTTTTGTCTGGTCTACTGTGTTCGGCCAATAAAAACATTTTGAGGTTTTAGAGGTGAAATTAAGCCATATTGGATAACTGCCAATAAAGACATACTGAACTGCCAGACAGTCTGAGGATAATGGAGTACTCTTTTCTTTAAGCAAGCCCTAAATCTGTGTTTTATTTTTTTCTTAGGAGTTACAGTGCTAGACTGATTTTTGTGTGTGAATTGAAATAAAGTATCCTATCAGTGATAAAAAATGCTACTTATTTGTATCTTATTGCTTAGGATTCAAAAAGTACAGAATCTACGTCTGAGGAACTAAGTTGAATGTACTTTTTATTCTTTTTGTTTTTCAGAGGTCCAGAAGACACAATAAATGATTGTAAAATCCTTTTTATAGAGGAAATGTACAAGATTGAAAAGCCAGGAGCCTATCCATTGACATTTGGGGATGGAGATTTCAAAAGTATGCACTTTTAAAATTATTTGAATATAAGTACAAATGGAGTGATGTTTCTTTAGAAAATATTAGCATGCAGAGGTAGTAGTAATAATTTTTTTGTGTTTAAGAAAGTAATTGCATTGAATCATTTTTACATTTCTATTTTAAAAATATAGTTACTCTAAGATGATTATATTACTTGACATATTCAGAAACTAGTAACAGCTTAGTGCTCTCAGTCATAAATGGTGAAGAAGGGAAACAGCTGATAATGCTCTAAATGAACAGTGCAGAACAAATTTGCAGACTCATTTAAGTTCCTAGAGAGGTGTTCAGGTCACCAAAAGTGCTGTTGCAACTGACATGTAATTTAAGCTTTTAATAAATTAAAAAATGCCAAAGATAGAATTAGTTGGTAGTAATACACTTTAACTCTGTCATTATGTCGGGGGGGGGGAAAAAAAAGGTAAGGAACTTTGCACTAAAGCTGCTTGTACCATGAAAAAAAAAAGGGATAATTAGTGTTTCGATTAGTTGACCCTGCATGACCTTCTAAAATAATTACTATGCCAGACCTCCTTAACCTCCTCACTACCACAATAAGGAGTTAGTGGCAGTTTATCTAAAAAGCAGTGTGGCATTTTATCCTAAGTTTGAAAATATATTAAAGTTAGGAATGCTGAGTGTTTGTGATAGCAACACTGAAGATTGAACTGCAGGTCTACAAGTAGGTATTAGATATAATTATATATTACTTTCCTGACTCCATGTAGTTTTTTAGAACCTTTGTAGGTGTCTCTCAGTGCACAATGAGTGATTAATGTTTATTTGTTCTCTAAAAAAAAAATTTCTCTGTTTTTCAAAGGAGCAAATACCATTCCCTGTGGTATTCTTAAAAGTAAAAATGTAAATTTCTCAGCTTGTTATTAATTTTCATTATTGAGAATTACTTCCCTTAGATTATTAAAAAGAGAAAATGATCTGCTGTTTTACTTTTTCTTGATCACATTAAAAGGTCTTTGCAATATCTTAAAGCATGTTTTGATTTAAAAAGATTGCAGTGTGCAAAAATCGAAAATCTTCAAATACTGGTTTGTATTTACATACTATTTATTTTGCAAGAATGAAACGTTTTAAATGGCGTAAAAAATTATGGCAGTTCATTTAATTCTTCCCTGCAGCTACTGTGTAGTGAATTAATTTTTAAAATTATGTGTCAAGGAAATTAATGATTACTGTATTGCTGACAAGTTTGTATACAAAATTGTCTATACAATGGTGCTATTTGATCTGACATGAGTATTTACTTATCATAGAATCATTTAGATGACTAAAGACCTTTCAGACCATCAAGTCCAGCTGTTAACCCAGCACTGCCTGGTCCACCACTAAACCATGTCCCTGAGTGCCACATCTACATGTTTTCTGAATGCTTCCAGGGGTGCTAATTCCATCACTTCCATCATTTCCATCACTGGGTGACCTCTTCCAGTGCTTAACCATTCTTTCTGTGAAGCAGTTTTCCTAATAGCCCATCTAAACCTCCCCTAGCCCAACTTCAAGCCATTTCCTCTTGTCCTTTTGACTGACCCTCACCTGGCTACAAACTCCTTCCAGGTAGTTGCAGAGAGCAATAAGGTCTCAGGTCACCTGAGCCTTCTTTTCTCCAGGGTAAACAACCCCAGCTCCCTGAGCTGCTCCTCATAGGACTTGTGCTCCAGGCCCTTCATGAGCTTCACTGCCCTACTCTGGACACACTCCAGCACCTCAATGTCCTTCTTGGAAGGAGGGGTCCGAAGCTGAACACAGGATTTGAGGGCCGGCCTCACCAATCTGTACTTTGTACTCTGATTGCCACTCTAATTGTTTCAGAGTCAAGACCTTCATTGTCTATTACTGCTCCTTCCCTCCAATGTTGACAGTTGTTTCTTTATTTGCAACCTTTTTGCTTAAACTGCTCAAATATTGATATCTGTATAGAGATTTGCATCTCTGTGTATGTTTTATTTCGTTTTGTTCCTGGTCCAAATCTTATTAATTTCAGCATATTGTTTATAACCTTCATAAATAAATATAATTCATAAATACAATCTTTTAAAGTGTAACCATGGAAAATAAATTGATCTGGGAATTCAGCCTTATTTCTTGAACTGCACTTTTTCCTGAAGCCAGCATGCACCACACAACCCTGTTCATGTGATTCTGTTTTTTTAGCCGGGTCAGCTGTTTTGCCTTTGTTCAGGTATGCAGAGAGCACAACAGTTGAACTGTATGCTACAACCGCCAGTGTAGCCTTCCCTTCTGGACTGTATTTACAACCCCATTTGTACTGTGTATTATAAAAAGTTAAAAATACACTGCTCCCTTAGCTTATGTACTATGGAAAGATGCAGAATTCTATTACAATAATGGCAGATGAAATTAAAATCATTATTTGGCCTTAAGTATTCTATGAGATTGTTATAAGCACAATCAGCAAATACACGGACTATATTTTTGTCCATATTAAGCTACTGTCCATGCCCTTGTCAAAAGATAGAATGCCTACTATGGAAATAATCTTCATCAGATAAACAGTGTAGGCTGTCTCTGCAGAAAAACTCTTTTATTTCTTGAGCATGGTCACATAATAATTAGGTTTTGTATGTGTAAAGTGATGTCAATATATATTTAGCAGTTATAATTAAAAATTAAGTAGTCATTTTGTAATTAATTAATGGAAGTAAAACTCTACAACAGAGGAGAGGAATAAGGCTAAGCCTAATAAAAAATTATATTAGAAATAAAAAAAATCTAAGAAGCAACATATTTGTAAATATGTTACAAATATTTATATGCAATATGCAACTAAGACCTAGGTATCGACATATATTACTTCCATCAGAATCCAAACTTGTGCTATGATAACTCTTCCTGCAAAAAAAAGATAATATGAAATTATATATGCAACTAAATTCTGCATTGTTGGTTGAGGTGAACAGACCTGTCTTCATGTGACCAACAGTGCAGCAATAGTTAGTGCATATGACTTTACACGTGGTTTAAAACAGAAATGTGAAAAATGAAAGTCATGTCATGAAAATGACAGTTTGCAGTTTGTTTATATACTGAAGAAAGCTGAGAACTTCACATATTGTTTAACCCAACTAAAATATGTAGGTCTTTTTTTGCTCTTTTCCTATTAAAAAAAGATATTACTAACCTTTTACCTAAGAAACTGGTTTGGTAACTGAAACCAGTTGATTACATAGGCCTAAACAATGTGTGGTGCTAAGAGATAGAGAAAAACATGCCGTTTCATGTTGTTCAACTATTGGGTTTCCTTAGAGAGCGTTCAGTCATCACTCTTAAAATTTTTCAAAGGAGTTAGCAGTTATGTGGGATTCCTTAGTCTGACTTGAATTGGTGTTTATACCTTGCACAGACTGAGTTTAACGTAGCTATGCTGGAAAACCCTCAGATTTGTTCATCAGCACTCGTAAAATTTTTCATTTATCTTCAAATGAACCTTGGGAGAGAAGTCTCAAACTAATAGAAGATTACCTCCATTTGGAGAGCAGGATAAGTCTTCTAGGCTACACTGTACTAGAAGCAATATTCTCATAGATTTTGGCGCTTTTTAGAAGTATGTATGTAAGTGTACCTTTGCCTTTAAGACTTTGCAAAACAGTTGCTGCAGGTCACTTTACATGTTTATTTCTCAGATTTTCCAGTCAGGACATCTTACTAAAATTTCTATCTGCAGGTGCTAATCTTCACTCTATATTCTTCAGTTTTAAAGTCTTTTCTCTTAAAAATGATTCAAACAGCAGTGTTTTAGTACTTCTAATCATAGAATGGTTTTAGTTGGAAGAGACCTTTAAAGATCTTCTAGTCCAACCCCCTGCCATGGGCAGGGATATCTTTCATTAAATCAGGTTGCTCAAAGCCCTGTTCCACCTGACTTCGAAAGGTTCCAGAGATGGAGCATCCACACCTTCTCAAGGTAACCCATGCCAGTGTCTAATCACCCTCACAGTAAAAAATTTCTTCCTTGTTTCCAGTCTAAATCGCATCTCTTTCAATTTAAAACCGTGCCTTGTTGTCATTATTGTTGCTGCCTGTCATTACTGATCTTGGTAAAAAATCTTCCCTTGTCTTTCTTATAAATCGCCTTTAAGATTGAAAGGCTGCAAAAAGATATCCCTAAAGCCTTCTCTTGCCCAGGCTGAGCAAATCCATCTCTCTCAGCCTTTCTTCATAGGAGAGGTATTCCAGCCCTCTGATCATTTTCATAGCTCTCCTCTGGACCTGTCCTGACAGTGGTTGGAAGGAATATCTGGGGAGCTACAGGTGTGGCAGCGTGACCTCAGTGCTGGGGAAGGTCATGGAGCAGATAATCTGAGTGTCATCACATACTGTGTGCAGGACAACCAGGGGATCAGGCCCAGCCAGCAGGGGTTTGTGAAAGGCAGGTTCAGCTTGACCAACCTGATCTCCTTCTATGACAAGGTGACCCACCTAGTGGTTGAGGGAAAGGCTGTGGATGTTGTCTACAACAACATTTACTTTTCATCTACAACATTTACTTTAGTAAAGCCTTTGACACTGTTTCCCACAGCATTCTTCTTGAGAAGCTCTTTGCTCATGGCTTGGGCAGGCACACTGTTCACAGGGTAAAAACCTGGCTCTGTGGCTGGGCCCAGGGATTGGTGGTGGATGGAGTTACATCCAGCTGGTGGCTGTCACCATTGGTGTTCCCTAGGGCTCAGTACTGGGGCCAGTTCTGTTTGATGTTCCTTATGGATGACCTGGATGGGGGGATGGAGAGCCCCCTCAGTCAGTTTGCAGATGACACCAAGTTGGGTGGGAGTGCTGATCTGCTGTAGGGTAGAAAGGCTCTGCAGAGGGATCCAGACAGGCTGGATCGATGGGCCAAGGCCAGTGGTGTGAGGTTCAACAAGGCCACGTGCTGGGTCCTGCCCTTGGGTCACAACAACCCCAGGCAGTGCCACAGGCTGGGGCAGAGTGGCTGGAAAGCTGCCCATGGGAAAAGGACCTGGGGGTGCTGGTGACAGCAGCTGAACATGAGCCAGGGTGTGCCCAGGTGGCCAAGAACACTAATTAACATCTTGGCCTGTACCAGCAATAGTGTGGCCAGCAGGACCAGGGCAGGGATTGTCCCCCTGTACTTGGCACTGGTGAGGCCACACCTCGAATCCTTTGTTCAGTTCTGAACCCTTTACTCCAAGAAGGACGTTTTGGTGCTGAAGTGAGTTATGCCATGTGCCTGGGAGTATTGATTATATATTAGGAAAAATATCTTCATGGAAGGGGTTGTTAAGCATTAGACCAAGTTCCCCACTGAAGTGCTGGCTTCACCATCCCTGGTAGTGTTCTAAAGGTGAGTGGATATGGCAATGGAGGACATGGTTTAATGCTGAACATGATGGTGGTGCTATGTTGACAGTTAGACTTGATGATCTTAAAGGTATTTTCGAACTTTAATGATTCTATGATTTTATGATGAACTGCACTGCTCAGTTTAATGTCATCTACAACCTTGTTGAGGGTGCACTCAATTCCACAGAATAGAATTGATGTAGATAGATGTACATTGATGTAGATAGAAAATGATAGTGTTCCCAGCATAACCCTTGAAGAACACCACTCCTTAATGGTTTTCACTTTTACATTGAACCATTGGATATGGACCATTTGCTCTTCAAATGCAGCCATCCAATTAAGTCCTTATCCATTTAACATTTCATTCATCAAACCCATGTCTCTTCAGTTTAGCAGCAAAAATGTAAAACAGCTATGAAGCTAGAGACTATCCCAAAGGAGTGCCACAAAGATGGTGAAGGGCCTTGAAAGGAAGCCTTATATGGGACAGTTGAAGTCACGTGGTTTGTTCAGCCTGGAGAAGAGGCAACTGAGGGCAGTCATCGCAGTCTACAACTTCCTCATGAGGGGAAGAGGAGGGGCAGACACCAATGTCTTCTCTGTGGTGACCACTGACAGGACCCGACGGAATGGCCTGAAGTTGTATCAGGGGAGGTTTAGGTTGGATGTTAGGAGAAAGTTCTTCACCCAGAGGGTGCTTGGACGCTTGAACGGGCTTCCCAAGGAAGTGGTCGCAGCACCAAGCCTGGCAGGGATTCAAGGAGCTTTTGGACAATGCTCTCACACACATGGTGGGATTCTTGGGATGTCCTCTGCAGGGCCAGGAGTTGGACATGAGTGGTTCTTGTGGATCCCTACCCATCTACTACCCATCCATACCTATCTATCTACTATAGAATATATGATATTCTATAATTCTATGATTTTATGTTAAGAATATTGTGAGGGTCCAAATCAAAGGCCTTACAGACAGGTAAATGACATCTTTAGTACTCCTTTGAAAATTGGTGCATTCTGTGTATGGTGGAGGGCCACTGTGCCAATCAGGCACTCTTTGCCCTTGGTGAAGCCATTTTGGCCATCTTTAACCAGTCCTCTGTCTTCCACACGTTTTGACATGTCTTCCAGGAGTCTCTGCTAGATCTTACTGGGCGCTGAGATGAGGCTGACTAGTCAATAACTCCTAGGTTCCTGCTTTTTAACCTTTTTAAAGAAGGTTGAAATACTCCTTTTTTCTCCAGTCACTGAGAACTTACCCTGACTGCCCTTGACTTTGATACATGATGTGACTTTATCTGTGATGGAGAGTGGCTTAACAGCTACATTAAACAATTCTCTCAGGACCCTGGGATTCATCTCCTTGGGTGCCATGGTCTTGTCTATGTTCAGGTTCTCAGATGATCTTGAACCTGATGTGGTCTTACACCAGGAGTGATTTCAATTCTCCAGTTCCTCTCTAGAGATTCGGGGACTTGAGAGATGTGGGAGGAGTGATCGCTAATGAACACTGAGGCGAACAAAATTGCTGCATACCTCAACCTTCTCCATGTCGATTGTCATTAGTTCTGTCCTATTCTGGGGGACAGAGGGGAGGAGGGGGTTGTGTATGTACATTTTCTTTAATCTTCCATTTCTGACCAACACGCCTATAGAAGCCATTCCTACTATTCTTTGTATCCCTTGCGAAATTCGACTCCAACTATGCCTTAGCATTCCTAATCCTGTCCCTTCAAAAACCCGACAGCACTTCTGGT
>VWPU01013139.1:0-17627 GCA_013398955.1 Callaeas wilsoni | reverse complement strand
GCGGCGCGGGCGGAAGCGGCGGCGGGCGCGGGGCAGGGCAGTGGCGGTCGGTGCTGCGTCCCGTCCGACCGCCGCGACCCTCGCCGCGGCCATGGCAGAGCCTCCGCGGCCGCAGCGGAAGCTGTCCCGGGTCGGGGAGAGCCTGTACCGCGTTCTGGGGCTGCAGAAGGGCAGCTCCCCCGAGGAGATCAAGAAGGCCTATCGGTACGGGGGGGGAGGAGTCGGCGGGGTCATCCTGGGAGCCCAGGCATGAGGGTCCGTCCCGCGAGCGCGGCCGGGGTTCTCGTCCGGATGGTCCTGGCCCCATCCCGGCGGTCACGGTCGGTTCTGGGAAATGAGGCTGTAACCCCGTGCCGCGGGTCCTGGTTCCATCCTGGGGGTCTGGGTCTGTCCTGGGAAGTGAGGCTGTGACCCCATGCTGGGGGTCCCCCCGCTGCACCCCACAGGAAGCTGGCTCTCAAGTACCATCCAGACAAGAACCCCGATGACCCAGCGGCAGCCGAGCGGTTCAAGGAGATCAACAGCGCCCACGCCACACTGAGCGACGCGGACAAGCGCCGCCTGTACGACCAGTACGGCTCCCTTGGCCTCTACGTGGCCGAACAGTTCGGCGATGATGCTGTCCGGCACTACTTCCTCATGTCCAAGTGGTGGTTCCAGGTGAGCCCGGCATCATCCAGCATCCATGTGGCTGCCATGGTGGGGCTGGCAGCTCGAGTGACCTTAGTGGGTTGCTTTCCTGCTAGGCTGGTGGTTTGAGTGGGCTCACAGGACTGGTGTGATGGGCCAGGGACTTGGGTGAGCTCACAGTGCGTCTGTCCCTGACACAGGCACTGGTACTGTGCTGTGGTGCCCTCACCTGCTGCTGCTGCTGCTGCTGCTGCTTCTTCTGCTGTGGGACGTGCTGCCCACCCAAGGAGGATGAGTCCTACAAGTACGTGGACCCCAAGGACCTGGAGGCACAGATGCGCGCAGAGGACAGCGGTAAGTCAGGCTGGAGCCCAGCAGCTGGAAGCAGCTGTGTTTGCTTTGTGGGAGCTCTGGGGTCTCCTCATGTCCGATCTCATGTGGAGGACAGAGCTCTGGCTCAGGGCTTGAGTTGGTTTTAGCTGCAGCTCTTATTTCCAGCCAGCCCTTGATGTTTCCTGTGTTGGCCAGGGCTGGTGCTAGTGATGGAGGGAGCCACTGCATAGGCCATGGGTTCACCTTCTCCTTCCCTCTGGGCAAGGGCCCCCTGAAGAGGCTTGACGTTTAGAGCCCCTTGGGCCTGTGCCCTTTGGGGCACGGAGCATGGGAAGAGCAGCTGTGATGCAGGCCGGCTCTGTTCCCTGACACCAGCCATACTGGTGTCAGTGGGGCTGGGTGGCTCCTGCAGGTTTCCATGGGGTTGGGGCACTCCCACGCAGCTCGGAGTTTGTCAGGATTGTGGGAGCTTTGGACTGTGGGAGCCCTTGCGGGGCCGTTGTGAGATTCCTGTGAGCAGGATGGGCTGAGCCACTGATATGCAGTTCTTCCTTTCCAGATCCTCAGATCCCTGTTGTAGCACAGCCGCCGCCTGCCAGCACGGAGCCGCGGCCGGCCAGCACCAGGAGTGATGCCTGAGGCTGGCCCCATCCCGCCGACTGCCCCAGGACTCGAGGCGGGGATTCTCCTTTGGGACTCTCACTTTCTGGGACCATGGTCCCGCCCCCCAGACTGGCTCTTCAGTCTCGGAAGGGATAGAATCTCAGGTTAATTTGGCCAGCATCAATGCACAGGCTCCTGGGCCCCTGCTCGAGCTCCAGGGCAATGCCCCTGCATCCCACCACTGGTGGTGGCAGTGGCCTGGAGCCCGTGCTGTTGTGACTCCCTTTAGTGCCTTGCCTGTGCCCGTGTCGGGCATCAAGCACCAGGCACGAACAGGGACGCTCCAGGCTGAGTTCTGTAGCTCTCGCAAGGGAGCTGAGCGCATCCAAGACCATTAGCACTGTAACCTCTGGGGCTGGGCTGAGCCCGCTGCCCCCCACATGCAACCCTCCCAATGGGTGCTGGGTGCCAAACGCTGCTGCGGGGTTGGGGGACTTCTATTTGTACCCCTTTCCTCTGCCCTGTGGGTTCGTCTGGGTTTTTGTGGGCACCATTAAAGGCTGACGGGAGGGGAGTGTGTGTCTGCGTGGGCTCTGTTCAGGGCTACTGGAACACCCCGCAGCAGGATCTGCCTCTGCCTGGTGTTGTCCATGCTGGGGGCTGTGCCCGTGGATCCTGTGGGGTGGTGGACTGAGTGGGGTGTGGAGTAGGCAGGTCATATCCCAAGTGGAGTGAATGTCACTTGTCTCCTGTCACCCACCTTGTCCCACTTTCTGTCCCTGCTGCTGGCTCCTACAGGCTCTGCTCTTCCCACTCCTTGCTGCTGCAGTCCTGGAGCCCTGCTCCCCACTGCCCGGCCAGGCCCCCTGCTCTTGCCCTGCTCTCTGGGGAGCCATGGCCCTGTGCAGGGGTAGGACTGGCAGGGATGGGACCGAGGGGGACGCAGTGAATCCCTTGCCCTTTCTCCCCGTCTGTGGTCACCACCTCTGCCTGCAGCTGAATGGGCTCTGCCTCACTCCCTAAATATAGACAGGGTGCCAGGGTGAGTGAGAATGGGGCTGTCCTGGCGCCAGCCCCTCCACCCTGCTGTTCAGGGGGGATGGCACTGGCCTGGGACTGTGGGATCTGGGGGACCCCAACCTCCCCCAGCCCTGCTGCCTGCAGAGGGGGATACATAGTCCCCAACATGACTGCCAGCCCTGCAGCCCCTGGACCAGCCAGCCCTGGTCCCCCGGAACATCGGCTGCTCCTCCTCCCCTGGCAGGGGATCAGTGGGTCCCGGATCTCGGTCGGTCCCAGGGAATCAGCCGGTACCGGGACCAGCCGGTCCCGAGGGGAGGGCAGGAACGGTGACTCAGTGTCACCCGACGCCGCCGACAGCTGCGGCCCCGGCGGGGCGGGGGCGGCTAAAATTAGCGCCGGGGGCCGGGGCCGGGGCCGAAGTCGAAACAAAGCGGGCACCGGGCGGCCGGAGCGGAGCCTCGGTACAGAGCCGGGTCGGGCCGGGACGGGCCGGGACCGCGGCCATGAACTTCGCAGTAGGGCTGAAGCCGCTTCTGGCGGAGGCGCGGAGCATGGAGAGCCTGGAGAAGCAGCTCATCTGCCCCATCTGCCTAGAGATGTTCTCCAAGCCAGTGGTCATCCTGCCCTGCCAGCACAACCTCTGCCGCAAGTGCGCCAACGACGTCTTCCAGGTGGGACCCGCCGGTGGGGCGGGGGGAGGCACCGGGACCTCCGTCCCTAGGACTCCAGTCCGACGGGTTGTGGTCCCGTTATCCCGGGATCCCCGGCCAGCGAGGCGGAGGGGCGGGTGGCACCAGGAACACCGGAATCCTCTTCACGGTGGGGGGGTCTGTTCTGGCACCGGCAATCCCGGCTCCGGGATCAGCCGCTGGGACCTCCGGCTGGGCTGCCCTCGAGGCCGCTCCTGGCTGGCGGGGACGGTGAGCGGGAGGCAGGGGCCATGTATGTGTCCTTGTTTGTGTCCACACCTGTGTCCATGCTCCTGCCCGTCTCCATCTCTGTCTCCGTACCCATGCCTGTGCCGGGGGGCTGTGGGGCGGAGATCCGTGGCGACGGGAGTTGCCAGGGCGTGCCAGGGGTGCGGGGTGCCGCCGCCGTGACCCCTCGCTTACCCCCAAGGCCTCCAACCCTCTGTGGCAGTCACGGGGCTCCAGCGCAGTGCCGTCGGGCGGGCGGTTCCGGTGCCCGTCATGCCGGCACGAGGTGGTCCTGGACCGGCACGGGGTGTACGGATTGCAGCGAAACTTGCTCGTGGAGAACATCATCGACATCTACAAGCAGGAGTCGGCCCGGTCTGGAGGCGCGGGGACCCCATGGGGGGGGGGGGGCGAGACCTTCGGGTGGCAGCGAGCCCACCGAGAGGGCTGGGGGTGGGATCTCAGCAGGAACTGGGGAATATCCTTAGGGCTGGGGGTGTCTCCGGGGCCAGAGATATTTCTGGTGCCAGGAGTGTCCCTGGGACTGAAGGGTCCCTGGGAAATACAGGTGTCTCTAGGGCTGGGCAGGTCCTGGGGCTGGTGCTGTCCCTGAAGCTGGGGTGTCTCGGGGGGCCAGAGCTTTCTCTGTCCATGAGGCTGGGGAGCCCCTGGACGCCAGGGTGTCTCTGAAGCTGGAGGTGTCCGTGGCACTGTCTATCTGACACCCTCAAACCCCATGCAGACCCCTTCATGCCAAGGCTGAGCAGCACCTCATGTGTGAGGAGCATGAGGATGAGCGGATCAACATCTACTGCCTGCGCTGTGAGGCGCCCACCTGCTCCCTCTGCAAGGTGTTTGGGGCGCACAAGGACTGTGAGGTGGCCCCGCTGCCAGCCGTCTACCAGCGCCAGAAGGTGGGGGGCCCCCGAGGTTGTGGGGGGCCAAGGGTACCCACACAGCCACCCTCACGCCCATCCCCTCTACTCCCAGAGTGAGCTCAGTGATGGCATCGCCATGCTGGTGGCGGGGAACGACCGGATCCAGGCCATCATCACACAGATGGAGGAGATCTGCCACACCATAGAGGTTGGGACTGGGGCGTCTGGCCCTGGGGCTGTGCCAGTGAAGGGATGTGGTGGGGCTGGGAGAGTCAAGCCCTGGGGCTATGCTGGAGGGAACACGGTGCAGTCCCTGAACCTGTCCTGCAGGAGAACGGTCGGCGGCAGAAGCAGCACGTGGGGCTGCGGTTTGACGCGCTGTACGGGATCCTGGAGGAGCGGAAGAAGGAGCTGCTGCAGACCATCGCAGCCGAGCAGGAGGCCAAGCTGCAGTGTGTCCGTGGGCTCATCCGCCAGTATGGAGACCACCTGGAGGCCTCCTCCAAACTGGTGGAGTCAGCCATCCAGGCCATGGAGGAGCCCCAGATGGCCCTGTACCTGCAGGTCCTGCCAGGGGAACAGGGAGAGAAGGGGACAAGGGGGCTGTGTGGTAGTGTGGTGGTTCCCTGAGGGGTGTGGGGCTGCCTCACAGGTCTATACAGGGGGGCTGTCCTCGCCCAAAAGGATCTATGGATGCCCCTGGCATGTGCAGAGGTGAACCTATGGTGGGGATGATGTCTAGGAGACACTGATCCCCGCTCGCTTTCCTCCACAGCACTCCAAGGAACTCCTGAAAAAGTGAGTGGGGAGTATGGGGGGGCAAAAGGCCTGTGGCTGGTGGCCCCCTGGGTGCTGGACCCTGTAGCTCCCAGGTTGTCTCTGCCCTGCAGGATCACAGACATGTCCAAGGCATCCATGAGCAGCCGCCCTGAGCCTGGCTACGAGAACATGGACCACTTCTCCATCAACGTGGACTATGTGGCTGAGATGCTGAGGACCATTGAGTTCCAGACAGGTGCCTCTACTGGGGAAATTGCTGTCATCCCAAGGGGCACTGGGACTGCCTGGGGTGCCCAGCCCTCTGACAAGCAGAGCGCCCCCCACCATGCACCCTGTGTGGGGATCCCACACAGGACTGGGCATGTGACCCCCACCTGTAGCACCACCCAGGGACCCTGGAGGGTCAGTCCTGCCCCAAGCTCTCCCTGGTTCCCACAGTGGGCTGGTCATATTCCGCCTGGGAGCATCCTGGAGTGTCCTGCTTGGTCACCTTCCTCCTGGCATGTCCTGGTGTGTATGCCTGTATTGCGGGAGGGGGAGAAGGTCCCACCTGAGCTGTCCCCTGCCCACAGAGCCACTGGGCGAGAATGAGGGTGATGGGCCTGGGGACGGCAGTGAGGCCGCAACAGAGGAGGACCGACTGGACAGCCTGGAGGTGCCCGAAGCTGCTGAAGGTGAGCACATGCCATGCCTGCCCAGTGCCGTGTCCAGTGCCATGCCTTCTTGGCTGCGCCATGGCCCACATGCAGCAGCATGGGTCCTTCAGGATGCTGGGGTATCACTGTCTCTATCTTGTTCCCTCTTTCCCTCTGCAGATGTGGGGCCGAGGCAGAAGCCAGTGAGTTCTCCCCATGGTGAGATCCTCATGGGAAGTGAGATGGGCACAGCCATGGGGTGCTGTGGGGCAAAGGAGACACCTCCTGGGAATGGGGATGAGGATGTGGATGAGAAGATCACACCTCAGGTTCCCCCCAGGCCATCCCTGTCTCCCTGCTGCAGGGAGAGGGAAGGGGGTCCTGGGGTCACAAGGCTGAGGCTACTTTTCTGCACAGGTCAGCACTGAAGTGAAGCCGTGGGGTACTGCTGGCATCCCGTCAGCTATGGCTGTCCCTGTCACGCCTGGCTATGGCTGCTCTGTCACCCCCGCCTCGGCTATGGCCATCCCTGGCACCTCTGGCTCGTGGCCATCTCTGGCACTCTCAGGCGAGCTCCATCCCTGCTGCTAGAATTCCCCAAATGGGCGCTGCCCCTCTCCAACATTAAAAGTGTGTGAGGACACGTTCTCCCGTGTGGTGTGTGGGTGGGGTGGAGGCAGGGGTTGCCCCAGAGCAACTCTGCACTGGCCCCACAGGGTCTAGCCCAGCGCAGCCCCTGCCCCATCATCCCAAGAGTGCCCCCAGGACCTCGGGCACGGGGCTGAGACCCCAGAGCCACAGTACAACTCGGGAGCTCTGAGCCTTGGGCCCTGTGAGTGGGGCTCTGCCCCCTGCCCACAGCCCCTGCTGGGGGGCGAGGATCCTCAGGTGGCCCCCAGTCCTGCCACTCCCGTCTGGGTGCTCGCAGCAGCACCATCCCCTGGGTGCTCCGAGCAAACACTGTCGGGATGAGCTGGCTGAGTACACACACAGCCACATCAGCGCTGGGTTGAGCCCGCGCCCCCTGAGCCCAGGAGGGTCCCCCGGGAGGGCCGCGGCAGCCGTGGCTGCGTCACCCGCCTTATCCCGTCGCCATGGCGGCACGGCCGACGCGGCCGGTGATGCACGGGGCCGGGGTCCTCGGGCTGGACGGGTTCGCTGTGGCTGGGCTCCGCTGGGGAGGCCCCCGCTGTCACGCCCTGCCCAAGCAGGGCACAGCAAGGGCTGAGCCCTGTGGACGCCCCAGCAGCCGGCAGACCGGGGCAACCTGCAGCACGTCCAGGGACCACCGCGCAAGCTGGGGGCTGAGGTGCAAGGTCCCGGAGGCCGGGTGACACACGGGACATCTCTGCTCTCTTGTGTCCCCGAGCTGTCACTCTAAGCAGAGGCGATGCGGCTGCCAGCGGACCAACCCCAGCGCCCAGCCCAGCTGCTCCCCGCCACCTTCTGCTCCTTCACACTCCAGAAATGTGCCTGGGAAGGCTTGGGTGATCCCTGGAGAGCAGGAGGGGCTGTGGCTTCTCCATGCCTGCACCAGACGTTCGGGGATGCAGAATTTGCCTTCCTCCACCCCGCTCAGGGATGTCCCCTTATCCCCATCACCCTCCAGAGGTGACTGAGAGGGACTCACAAGCACTCAGCAGCCCCTCAGCTGGGTGCCATGGGTGCCACCCCAGTGCTTGAAATGCTTCAGGAGACCCCCACCTTAGTTCTCTTCTGTTCTGGGCAATTTTCTTCCTTGTGCTTTGTGTCCAGATGCTCATCACCTGTCACTGCCCTTCCAAACCAGCCTGTTCCCTGAGCAGCCCCCTGAAATTTGCTGATGCCTCTGCTTGTCCAGTTAAATTGTACCTCCACCTGCGATTTCAGGAAGAGGTGATCTGTGCACTGAGCATGGATTCTAACACAGACTGCTCCAGTTGTTGTTCTAGAGTGTCTCCAAAAAGCATCATTATTTCTCTTTATTGTTCTTCATAACTGTGCTTCCAAAGGCCTTTTTCTCCGTAAGAGGCATAATATTAGCATTCCTAAGGAATGTCTTTTCACTTTCCCCCACAAAGGCAGGTGGCTTGTCCACCTACTGTCATCACTTACCCAACTATATGTCACATTTGTAGAATTTTGTCCATTTTATTGGGTTTGTATTGGGTTTGTGCGGCAAGGTTTTGGTAGTGGGGAGATTACAGGGGCAGCCTCTGTGAGAAGCTGACAGAAGCTTCCCCCATGTCCAAGAGAGCCAAAGCCAGCTGGCTCCAGGATGAACCTGCTGCTGGCCAAGGCAGAGTCCATCAGTGATGGCAGTAACATCTTAGGGATAATGTATTTAAGGAGGAAAAAAAGAGTTCTTGTGTAGAGGTAATTGCAGCCAGAGGGGAGTGACGGTATGTGAGAGCAACAGCCCTGAAACCTCTCAGGTCAGTGCAGAAGGAGGTGCTCCAAGTGCTGGAGCAGGGATTCCCCTGCAGCCTGTGGGTGCACAGAGGTAGCAGAGACCCAGCTACAGCCTGTGGAGATCCACATGGCAGCAGAGACCCACCTGCAGGCCCTGGAGGAGCCCATGCCAGAGCAGGTGGATGCCCACAGGAGTCTGTGACCCCGTGGGAAGCCCATGCTGGAGCAGGGTCCTGGCAGGGACCTTTGGACTCGTGGGGAGAGAAGCCCATGCTGGAGCAGGGTCCTGGCAGGACCCGCGACCCTGTGGGGGACCCAGGCTGGAACAAGCTATTCCTGAGGGACTGTCCCCATAGAAGGGACACACAGTGGAGCAGTTTGTGAAGAGCCACAGCTCATGGGAAGGACTCACGCTGGAGAAGTCTGCAGAGGACTATCTCACTCTCATACAGCAGCAGGACAAGGACTCCTCTCCCTAAGAAGGAAGCAGCAGCAGACACCACATGGTGAACTGACTGTAACTCCCATTCCCGTCTCACTGCACCACTGGAGGAGAAGAGGTGGAGAATTAGGAATGAAGTTAAGCCTGGGAAGGAGGGAAGGATGAGGGGAAGGTGTTTTTAGAATTTGTTTTACTTCTCGTTACCCTACTCTGATTTGTTTGGTGATAAATTAAAATAATTTTCCCAAATTGAGTCTGCTTTGCCCATGACAGTAATTGGTGAGCTTTCTCTGTCCTTATCCTGAGCCATGAGCTTTTCTTATATTTTCTCTTCCCTGTCCAAGTGAGGGGGGAGTGATGGAGCAGCTTTGGTGGGCACCTGGTGTCCATCCATGGTCAATCCATAACACATATAATTCCAATTACCTTCCTCTTGGCTCATGTTAAACCCCGTGGAAAACCCTTACAGGGTTTTGGGGACTTAAGGAGCAATGTGTCCATTTGTACAGAATCATTCATGTGCCAGCATCAATGTAAAGTGGGATTACTGAGCTACAGGAATCATTTTCCTCATCCAAGTACTTTCTCCTTTTTCAGTGGGAGTTGTAAAATTCAAGACCCTTACCCAACATAGGGGCAAAAATAAGATTTAAATCTAAGATTAAAATCCCCCATTCCAAAGGTTCCTTCACTGATTGTGACGCTGGGAAACCCAGCAGTTTTACTGCTGGAGTTTGAATTTTCCTGATCGATTGGACAAGCTGTAAAGCAACAAAATTTTATATAATGGATGACCATAAAGTAACGACATATTATATAAGCACTTCACTTGCAAAATTAATTTACATAAACAGAATAAAAAAATTAATGAACATACTTCTATGTCCCCAGACAGCTGGAACTTCAGGTTTCCCATTTGGTGTGACTTCCATGTGTCTCGTCCAGACCCAGGGACTCTTTTCACACATGCGATGGATCCAGGAGTCAATTCCTGTCCTTTTCACTGCAGTGTATATTCTTAATACTGTTGGGAAAGGACCTTCCCCTATTTCTTGTAGAGTCTCATCCTTTCATGTTCAAACATGCACCACTTCTCCAGATCGAAAAGACTGTCCAGGGGTACCCAAGGGAAAGGTGGGGCCTCTGATTCAAAACCTGTGAATGGGGATAAAGGTGGTGAAAGAGAAATTAAATATTCCTTTGGCTCTGCTTGTCGCCTTGCACACACCTGATCTCGTGTGTGGTTACAAGGTTACGCAGGAATGCCTTCCAGTCTGGTATTTCCAAAGCGCTCCTTCCTGCTTTGACTTGGGGACTGACACATAAACTCTTGTAAGAGCCAAAGATGATGCTCCACTCGAGCCTCTCGTTGTAATTTGGATATTTGCTTCTTTGCTGTCTGATTCATCCTTTCTGTCTCTGCACCGGACTGTGCGATCCCTGAGATGTGTAGTTCCCAAATAGACTGTGAACATTTGGACACTTCCTGCACCATTTCTGCTATAAAGTAGGGTCCATTATCTGAAGAAATTCCTTCTGGGACACACAGTCTGGGTATTATTTCTTTTAAGAAATCCTAATCACTTCTGTGCTCTGGTTGGTGCAACAGGGGAAAGCCCTGGTGTCACAGAAAACTGAGAAATAAACTCTCCAACCAATTTTCTAGGTTAGAAAAGTAACATTGCTTTATTAGGAGTGCTGGATGTGTCGGAAATTCTCCTCAAAACATGCATGCCCAGTAACCTAACAGACCAGGTTATATTCCTGAAACTAATACATATTCATCACATTTCCTGAATACAAGCATATATGCTAATTATTTCTGAGGACTTATTTTTGTATGGTTCCAGATCTTCTGATGAATCTTTTCTCTTTGAGAGTATTTTAAATATGTGGTCAGGTCATGATGTACTTCTCTTTTCATTCTTTGTTCTGACACAAAATCCTTGATCTCAAAACTAAGATATTGGCTAGTACATATTCATCACTAATACAAGTAAATAAGGAAGCATTAGCTGGCACAAGACTTAGTCACAGACAGCTGCCTTTCCTAACAGTCCTGGGTGTGGGTCGTCTGATTTGATGTGTATTGTTCTTTGAACAGGTTTGGCGCTTTTTAACAATGCTTTTTATGATACCAGTTATTTTTATGCTCAAAACTTGAGGCTTCGATGCTTCTGCCACAGACTCTATTCCCCAGGGAGCTCCCTCGTGGTTCCTCTGCCATCTTCCTCATAAGGTGTTGGGGATTTATTACCTGTTTCCTGAGTGTAATCCACCATCCTTCAGGGCTATTTTCAGGATCTAACAAGTCTGCCACTTTCTCAGCTTCAGCCTGATAATTGGCAGCCTCCTTGTCCAAATGCCCCTATTTGTTGGGTAAGACCAGCAGGATGACCCCACCAGCAGCCTTCTCGACCGCTTTGTCAGCCAGGCCACATCCAATATTCACTGGGGTTTCTCTGAATGGATGAGCTTTACAATGCATCATTGCCATCTTTTGAGATAGCTGCATGCCCTCTAACAGTCTCTGTATTATTTGTCCACGTTTCCTGGGGGATCCCTGAGAGGTTCACAGCCCTCTCTCTTTCCAAATGGCTCCATGGGCATGGACCAATCCAAAAGCAAATTTTGAGTCAGTCCATACAGTTACAGTCTTATCCTGTGAGAGCTCCAGTGCTTTGTCACTGCAATCAGTTCTGCTTTCTGAGCCGATGCGTTGAGGGTCAGAGCTTTGGCTTCTATTACCTCATGCTGAGTTACCACTGCATTCCTGGCTTTTCGGATTCCATCTTTCACAAAGCTGCTCCCATCCACGGAGAGTTTGCAATCATCTTCTTCCAGAAGAGTGTCCTGTAGATCTTGTTGACTGGTTTACACCTGTTCAATGGTGGATTCTGCATTCCAAGGCCATCCTGAAATTCTAGACGCCCATACTAGCGAGGTGATAGCATTGTCCACTTCCTCTGATATTTCTGCTTCAGGTTCAGGATTCTGTAACAGATAGACTTGGGCCTCCCGAGGCCTTTTCTTTGGGAATATGAACTGTTTGGTAACATCAGCCAACGAGAAAAGTGGTTGATGAATACCAATAAACATTTGCATTAATTATATCTGGGTGATTCTGTAAAATCAATTTGCCAATGTTTCTCAGGGGTTATTCCTTGTTTTGTGCTTCTTCTCTGTATTTTCTTCCCTATTTCTGGATGATTAACACAGCAAATGGTAGATTTTTACTACTCTGTCTGCAAAACTTTGCAGCTTGCATCCAAAGAATTTTTTGCTAAAAGCAGTGATGCATCTGCTCCTGTGTGTGTCTCTTGATGCAGCCTTTTAAGTTGGATTTCCATTATCTCCAAGAGCTGCTTTCCAAGCGTTTCCCACCATCCTTCTTTATTTTTAGTGCAATTAAGCTGTTCTGCTCATTGTTCCTCTCCTTTTGTATAATTTGTTGGAGATGAATCTACACGGGTTTGTGGAATCAAAGCTCCTTACAACTTGGTTTCCTCAATGCAGCTTCTTCCATTGCTGGATCTGCTCTTTGATTTCCCTTTACAATTTTTGGATTCTTTTTCTGGGGGGCTTTGCAATGTATTGTTACGATGTTCTTTGGTTGAAGAACTGCTTTCAGTATCTTTGGAATTTCAGCTATGTATTTTTCTGAACTCTCCTGTGAGAGTTCCTTGCTCTTCCCAAACTGCTCCATGAGCATGGACTGTGCCAAAGGCATGTTTTCAGTTGGTATAAATACTGACTTCCTTTCTTCAGCTCAATGCCAGGGCCCAAATGAGAGCTCGCAATTTGGTTTGCTGGGAAGAGCTGTTCAGCAGCAATGGGTTGTTTTACAATACCTCCATGGTAGCGACCATAGGGTGCCCAGATTTCCAATCTCCATTTACCATGTCACTTCTGTCAGTAAAGACCTGCAAAGCTGGCGAAGCAAATCCTTCCCCAGGAATGGCAAAGAACACTTTGGCATGCAGAGAAAGTAATGGGGTCATTTTGTGTTCTCAGTCGTGAATTCCATAGGATGTGAAATGGTCTGAAGGATTACCTGCTCCTGAGGAATTTCCTCCCTATTTTTGCTTAAAGGTCCTTCACGATAACTACAGAATTAACGGCTCCATTATCCACTAGAAAATCCAGTGTTTCATTCCCCAGCTTAACTGGAATCAAAGTACTGGCCAGGGAAATAGGAGATGCCTCTGGTTCCCTTCAGCCCTGCCTGATTTCTGCATCTTCTGGTTATCCTTTCTGTCCTTTTGTAAGTCGAGGACGCTCCTTTTCCCAGTACCCTTCCTGTCTGCAACGGGCACCCTGATACTTTGGAGAGGTGTTAATCTCCATCCTCACCCCCAGCCTCATCCCTGAAATCCATCTCGCCCTCTGCCTCTTGCCTGCCCCTGACAATGGATTCAGTAATTTCTCTTGGCTCTTCTTCTCTTCTACCTCTTCCCTATCCTTACAGGCATCACTTGGGAAATAAGCATCCCCTCCACTTCTTCTCTCTTCTGGAGTTTCTTTCTAATACCAGGTGCCAGCCACCCAACAAAAAGACTGTTAAATCGCATCCTTCTTCCTTCCCTTGCCGGATCTGAATCCATCCATTTGGGAGCCCCTTCACACAATCTTTCATAAAAAGCCAGTGGAGACTCCTTTGCTCCCTCTTCCCTTCATACAACTTGACAAGGTGTTTTGGTCTCTTCACTTTGTCTTAGAATCCCAATAAAATAATTTTCTAATATAATTTTAGTGCATCTCACCAGCACTCTGATTGAGATCCCACTATGGGTCGTTCTTAGGATGAAATTTGTGAGAATTTGGGATGCCATTAACCTTTTGATGTAATCCTATTTTCCTAACTCCTTCTTCTCAAGCCTTTTCTAAACTGCCCTCCATTCCTCATGGGGAAACAAATATTCCAGGAGAGCCTGGATGTCCTCCCAGTTTGGATTATGCATTGACATCATGGTTTTAATCACACTACACATTCCATCAGGTTTTCTGTGATATGACCCTGCTCGCTGCTTCTGATTCAGCAAGTCTGAAGTGTGACTGGCACATGCACATCCATTTCCCTCAGGTCCGTCTGCTGCCCTAAATGTGCTTGTAATACCGACTTAGCTTTCTCCCTGGTCCTACGGGAAGCAGGAGATGAATCAAAACCACTGTTTCATCGCCAGATACACTGCCCACCTCCAGCTTTGATACTTGTATTGGAGGAGCTGCCAATAATTGGACTTTAGGTTTTTGTCTCTTTTATCTTCTTGTCCCATACGATAAATATCTTTCCCCTAATCCTAATTTTTTCATTTCCCAAAGGATATATTCCCTTTTGATACTTTTGAATCTAAACCACTAAACCACACTTTTTCCTTACTTTACTAATTATTTCTTAAATTGAAAACCAGATCTACATCAGGGACTTCATCCCCTTCACTTTGCCTCCTACGAAGTAACCTCAACTGTAAAATCGTATTATATTTTAAAGACCTGTTGTTTTCTTGCCTTTTTTCACCATCATGTAATTCAGAATGAGGCAACCATTGATTACAGCATCTTTTCAATTTATCTTGAGTCATAGGATCACCTTAACTCTTCAGGATGCATCCTAGAGGAGAGCAAAATGGAATTTCTACAGATCAGAGGAATCCATTTCAGTTGTGGAATTTCCAGTCTTTCATACACTATTCCAATGGAGACATCTAAATCCCAGTTTTTACATCATCAGTTTCGCATGTGAAAATGTGTGTGTAAACATCAAAAATCTAAGAAGTGCATCACTAAATTGTAGAAACAAAATATTTTTTTCTTCAGCTTATGCAGAGCCCAGACTCCAAATTCTGCTTCTTGGCAATTTCCAATCACCCCCTTCACCGAGGAAATACCTCTAGAATGTGTTGTGCCATTGAGTCACTGGTTGTCCCAGTGTTAGGGCTGGTCATCCAAAGTACCGATCACAAGGTTGGTGTGCACTGGAACTCGTCCTGCCCAGCCCCTTTGCATGCAGTGGCCAGTCAGTCCGGGCAGGACACTCCGGCTATCCCATCTGGGTCATCAAACACTGCTGTCCCAGCTATGGGCTTCCTGGTGTGCATTGATAATCCACAAATCAAGGCAAGGGATTTCTGCTTTTGTTCCAGTTAGTGCAGAGCCAAGAGCTGAGGGTTTCCCCAAGGCTGCTCCCTGAGCATCAGAACTTTGCACTATTTATATATTTAAGCAAAGAACCAGAATTCATTGGCTACCGATTACAGAACTCTTATTAATTGGGACTCAAACTCCTCTTTGCTGGGTGGATCTCCCTCATCACACTGATCACTCCACAGGTGCAGCTCTTTCCTCCATTTGAGGTGGGGTCCATTCTGAGTAGGTGGTCAGTGAGTCAGTGATTGTGATCTCCGGTTGCTGGAATTACCTTTTCCCCAGGTACTGCTGAGTCCTGCTGACGACACTCCTGGTGCCTCTCATCCAGACAGCCCATTGCTCTTGGAATAGTCTTCTCTTTTCCTTAAAAGAGAGGATTAGCTGGGCCTACTAGGTTCATGATGTAATTACTAATCACAATTGTCCAACTACAGCTACTGAGGGGCATGAGGGACAACAAAATCCTCAGTGGTGACACTGAGTCAGGGAGGCAGCAGTGACATCCTCTCCCAGCACATCCAGGTGGACAACAGCCTGCTGGCTTGGGGGGGATGAAGGGAGGGGAGAAGTCCTCCCCTCCATGAAGTGTGGAGAGCTGTGGATGCAGCATCCTTGCCAGGCCGGGGCTTCCTGGGGCAAGAAGGATGTGACATCTAGAGTCCAGGGAAGGGTCAAAGCAATGCCAAAGGGACTGGAGCATCTGCTGCATGAGGAGGAATTGGAATGTCTTGGGTATCTCTGTATATACTTGCTTAATGGTAGGGAAGGAGGAGGGAGTCAGGCTCTTCCCAGTGGAGCCCTGTGACATGACCAACAGAAACAGGTACAAACTGGCCTCCAAAGATTTGGGGTTTTTTGCAGTGAGGCTGATCACACAGGGTGCTCGGAATAGGCTGCCCAGAGGGGTTGTGGTCCCTCCATCTGGGAAGCCACCCACGGCTGCGTGAGGGGCAAGACGGCCCTAGAACCCCACCAGCCCCAGCCCTGCTCACCAGGGTTGGCTGAAGCAGGCTGTCCAAGTCAGCGTCCCATCTGGTATAAATATCTCCTAGGAGGGATCATCCCACTACAATCCTTCTTGACAGCATGGCCTTGGAGCTCCAGGGTACTCATACTCTGGTGGAATTTCTCCTCTCAAGTCCCAGTGGACACAGCGTGAGCAGCTGGAGCAGGGCCTAGAGTGGGGAATCTCCAGCCTTGAGCTCATTCCCAAAGGCCGTGTTCCCCAAGTCCTTTGCCCCTTGGAGCAGCCTCCTACCAGAGCCACTGGGTCACTGAAAGCAGCTCACCTGAAATCTGGGGGCTGCACACCCTGCCAGCACTCTGCTGCCTGCACTTCTGCCTGCCCTGAGCACTGACCTCCACTGCTGTCACATCCCCACACAGTTCTTCCCAGACACACCATCAAAAACATTATTTCCTGCTCCAGCCCTGCCATGCTGCCCTTCCATAAGGTATTGGGATGTTATCACAGAATTTTTGGCTGGTTTAGGTGGGAAGTGACACCCGGTCCCCCCCACTGCCACAGGCAGGGACACCTTCCACACACCAAGCTGGAGGCCTGGTGAGGACCAGAGCCACCCACAAGGAGGCTGAACCTCCCCCAGCTGCCTCAGAAGGCTTCATCCCTGTCCTCTTGGTTGGGGGCCTGAAACGCGGCCCACCACAGTGCCCCCCTCCCCGCCCACGACTCCAGCCCTGACCCACTCAGCACCACAGAGGTTCCCCCCACTCCTGGTGCTCCCACATGGGTGGCCATGTCCTCCCACAAAGGGCCTGTGTCTGTCCCTCCCCCAGCTCCCAGCCTCAACCCCCCTGGGGGTGGGCTGCTTCCCCTGGGGAGGGACTGCTTCCCGGCTCATGTTCCCACCTGCGGTCAGGTGGATGCAGTCCTCCTGTGCCTGGCTCACTGGTGGTGAGGACCCACTCTTCCCATCCCTCTGCCCTGTTTGCTTCCTACTGCTCCCACACCTGGGGGACTGTGATCATTTAATCCCCCTGAAGAACATGGTGTGTCACCTCCCAACCCAGGAACACACACAGCCTTGCTCCCAGTGCTGGAGGGTTTGTGCTGCTGGCCCAGCTGCTCCCACCCAGCCCTGGCCCAGCTCATCCTGTCTCCTACTCCTGAGCCCTTTCTCGCTTTCCAGTGAGCCCTTTCCCTATTCCCGGTGAGTCTGTTTGCCCCTTCCTGGTAAACCCATTCCACCACTCCCAACGAGTCTGTTTCCCCATCCCTGGTGAGCCCCTTCTTCATTCCCACTGAGCCTATTCCCCCATTTGCCATTCCTGGTGAGCCCATTCCCGATGAGCACATTCCCAGTTTGCCCAGTCCCTGGCCCTGCACAGCCCCAGCTGCCCCCACCCCGCACTCGCTCACGCCTCGGGTTTCCACCACGTTTTATTACAAAATCCGTGTGGACTGGGACCGGTTCCGCTCCCACTCGCCCCAGAGCTGGGGCTGAGGCGGGTTCAGCCCGTGCCGGTGTTGGTGCCGAGTGCCCTACAGTGCAGAGGCCGAGGCGGTGGCTGGGGGCCGGTGCAGCCCCAGGGTTACAGGGGATTCGGGGTATCCGGGAATTCCGGGGGTGGGGTCAGCGCCCCACGGCGTCGAGGATGCGGCGGTTGGAATCGGCGCGGGCGCGCTGGCTCTGGGCGCGGGCGAGTAGCAAGAGGTGCCGCAGGAGGTGGAAGGTGAGGTCGATGGAGAGCGGCGGCTCATCCCGCCGCCCTCGCCACGGCCCCGGGGGCGGCGGCGCCAGCGGCGGCCAGAGCGGGTGGTCCTGAGCCCCGGTCCCGGCCGCCGGGATGGAGCCGTCGGTGGTGGCGGGGCGGGCGGCGGCGGGCG
>VWPU01013137.1:0-179044 GCA_013398955.1 Callaeas wilsoni | reverse complement strand
GGGGGAGCCGGGCGGGCAGGGCCGGCCACAGCAGCCGGCGCGCCCAGCGGGGCCCGGCGGGGCGCGGCGCGGCGTAGCTTGTAGCGGAGCACGGCGAGGCGGGGGCAGCCCGGCGGAGGCGACGCCGCTGCCCGTTCAAACCCAAGGTCCGGCCGGCCGCTGTCAGCTGGCGGAGGGCTGCCGTCCTGCCCGGGGCCGGCGAGCCGCTCTCCCCGGGCGCCGGTACCGCCTCTAGGGCAGCGCGTCCCCGCAGCGCGGAGTGCCCGGGGCTCCAGCGGGGACCAGCGCTGCGCCGGCCGCTCCCGCGGGCCCCGCTGTCGGCGGGACGCCCCCGGCGCTGTGGGTTCGCTCTGTGGCGTGTCGGGAGGACGCGGTGCTCGTCAGGCCTCGGCGGCCAGGGCCGTGCTGGACTCGGTTGTCTGAAGCGGGCAGAGCGGGGCTGATGCTCTGTCACAGCGTGGCGGTGACTCCACGCCTCTCCGGAGCGGCGTTGACTCTTGTGACGGCCAGAACAGGCGGCTGTCTGGGGTGGTTCTTGTTTCACTGGTGCGCTTTGGGGAACCGGTGTGTTTTACCTTGTGGAGACCACGGTTTGGGATCTGGGCGTTACGGTGGGTATGGGATTGCACGTTTTCGAGAGGGTGCCCGTTGGAGAAGGTGGCTCCAACCTCATCCTCAACCTGTTTTTCTTTCTCAGGTCATGTAGAAGAGCAGATTTAATGTGAAGATGGGACTCTTGGTGTTTATGCGTAACCTGCTGCTAGCCCTCTGCCTCTTTCTGGTACTGGGATTTCTGTACTATTCTGCTTGGAAGTTGCACCTTCTCAGATGGGAGGATTCAAGTAAGTAGGAGCACGGTGCAACTGTTTCTGGGCTCCCTAAAACGTCTGTTAAATAGTTGCAATAGTGGTGAGGTGGTTTTGATTTAGTAGTATTAGAGGGATATGATTAAGCCCACTCAAATGCTAGAGCTTTTAGTATGCTTAAGGGGTCGAATTTGTGACTACCTAATGCTCTTTATGGCTTTACTTTTATTACTGGGTACAAGAGCAGGTTCATGCTTTATAAATCTAATATTAGAGATCTCAGCTCTTGGAATATTCTGTTCGTTTATGATTCTTAATTGTCAAAATAAAGAGTTTGTGTGTTGAGGCTTTTGTTTTCTGAATCTTCTGTATGTTTTAAAATATCTAAGACAAGTTTGGTTTTTTTTCTGGTAAATTTTGATTTCTTTCTGTATTCATATATGCTGGTTATCTCATCATCTTACTTTGTCCTTCAGAAATCCTCATCTTCCATTTATCTTCCATGTTGTTATCTGCCAAATATCTGTCATCTAAAGGATGTCTCTCAACCTTTTTAAGTCTGAAGAGACATCTGACCTCATTGAATACAATCTGATGATTGTACTGTGCAGTTAGGCCGTAGAAGGTTACGGTTGCAATGAGACAGAAATTAAGCGGAAGTTTGCTCAGTTGCTGCTCTTATTTTTGTTTGTGTTGATTTTGCCTGCATGCAAGAACCATTTATTGAAAATATAAAAACAAGAAAACAATTCCCTCCTCTCCCGTACTGCCCAAAACACAAGCCAGACTTCCTTGCAGCTGTTCCACAGGCTGTTTCAGATGTCTCAGAGCTGGCTGTTGCTCCCTTGATCAGCAGCTGAGAAACACTGATCCAGAACTGACAAGAAGCTGCTGGTCAAATTTCTTCTTTGCTGTATTGCGTTTCTGTGCATGCTGAGAGAGGTTTCTGCTGCAGTGCTTCTTAAACTTAGCATTTTTCTACTTCTACTTGCTCCAAGTCTGTTGTTATGTGCTCTTAAGAAGTTTTGCATGGTGACAGATGACGACACTTGTGCTGATGCAATGATTTTGACAGGAGAACTACTGAGGTGCCTTGGACTAGAACAGGTATTGTAAGACTAAATTTGTAAAAGGAGATGCATAGTGTCTTTCTGAGCAGGGATTTTTTCTTCAGGTTTGTGCTTCAGAGAGGGAGTTAAAAATCTTGATTATGAGTTTCTGAAAAGTAGCACTTTTGTTGACAAGGTGTAGAAAATCCTTCCTGCATGAAAATAAGTACAGTTGTGGTTAAAAGAAAAGTTTTGCTGTATCTGCTACTACATGATGATATTATGAAATTATACCACCTGCCATCCTTTGCTTCCTTCACACCACCAGGAAATCATGTTGGACTTCCCAAGGCCTGCAGAAAAACTTTTCATGCCACAACTTGTGTGTGATCTTTGTTACAAATGAGGAAGCAGCTATGTGTTTATGTGTTATGCTCCAAGGTGCTGGGAAGGGTTCTAACTTTCTCCAGTCCTCTTCGGATTTTGTGCTTTTAGCTTTGTATGCCATTTGTTATTTTACACCATGTCAGTCCCTGGGGAGTTTTGTGGTAACTTTGCATTGCACTGCAGTGTTGCAAATCTGTGTGCAGACGCTGTGGATTTCTAAAGATGGAACACTTTTACCTGGAAAGGTGACTCTTAAGTTGCAGCCTAGTTAGAGTGATTTCTGTTGAGTGCATTGGCTGCTTTTGGGTACCCAGGATGTTCTGACAGGAGCACTGTGAGGTAACATAACAGACCTGTGGTTTGGTATGTGTCTCCTTTTTTCTAATCTTTTGTGTAAAATGTGTTGTTCATTTATTCTTGGAAGTTGCAGTGCTTGCATTAAGCTTCTTCAACATGTACAAAGTGATGATGTTGGCTTGAGGATTTAGCTTACTGTTCTTTATCAGTTGTCACAATTGGTTTAGGCAGTACTGTTGTTCCTTCTAGACACTTTTGTGGATTGTGTCTTAAATATCGGATGAAGTTCCTTGAAATATTAGCATAAGCAGCAGGCTAGTGTAAAGGGGCAAACATTACTTTTGAAACAGTAAAGATGGTACCTGTTTTCAGTTGGTCTTCAGACTTTTGTATGTATCAAAACCCATTTTATTTATCGTGTAATTTAACACAGGAGGAACTTAATGCAAATTTAAAGTACAAATTCAAAAGCCCATATTGGGAAACTTGATATGAAGAGTTAATGTTAAGCTTCTATAAATCAGCGTTTGGAACCAGTTAACAAATGACAGATTCTAATTTCTTATTTACCTATGATTAGTCTTCCTTGAGAATGTGTAATATGATACAATGTATAATGGGGCAATTGTGTTTGCTAAGGGGAGCCTTGCTTATTTGTGTGATAACTTGTGGTTTTATTTCCTGAATTACAATGCAGTGTGTGATCTTGTAAATTTCCTTAAGGTTGATATGATAAGGCTGATGACAAAACTAAGTCAGATGCGTTAGTTTTGGGGTTCTTAGTAATCAAAGATTATTGATTTTGTGTGAGTTATCTTCTTATTAAATTATTTTCCCTTTTCATGTGACCAGTGTCTTTCATCTGTTTAGTAGTGGCTCCCTAGCTTCAGCAGTGACCTTCATCTTTGTTCTGTTCTTTGTGCTAGAGGAGGCATGAAACTAAGCTGATCCTGACACCTGACACCTTTGCAATCTCTTCAGAGACTGGTTTTAGTAAACTTGACACCTGCGTTTAATAATGGAAACAAACAAATTTGTTGTAGAGTAGGGTGGAAAACACTTGATCTGCTTATTTGCTGCTTATATGGTTTGTTCACTTAATGTTTTAGAAGGTGCCTGTGCATATCATTGTCATGGGTGAATTTGAATGGTAACTGTGTAAAGAATCTGGTCTCTCTGACACTTGGATCTTTGTGTATTTAGCTGCTAAAGTAAATGAATAGCTAAATTATTTTGTTTATATGTACGTCTGACCTCTACAAGAAAGGAGGCTGAACTTCAAAATACGCTGAAAGGTACACATCGATGTTTCTCTTGATGTTCCCTTAACATTAAATGTTCTCCACTTAATGTTAAATCTGTCCTCTAGTGATGCCTTAGTGAGTACTTCGAGATTATTCTCCTTCCTGTGTGACTCTACACTTTGCCATAATACAAAGGAGAATAGGAAATAATTAATTCTCTAAGGCTTATCTTTACTGTGACAAGAATAGATTGAATTCGGCTAATGTGAACTAATTAACATGGAATTAAATTCAGCTGCTTCTTCCATTCAAGACAAACCTCCAGTGATTGCTACCCCTCTCTCATTCTTTAAGTGAGTATCATGACTGGCTACTCTTCCCCAAGCCTTGTTTCGTGTCAGTGGCAGTATATTGTTAGTTCTCAGAGGAGCAGCAAAGTACTAAAATGAGGGGTGTAATGCTGAATGCAAGGAGGGCCCTTGAGTTCTGGTGATTGTTGGGAGTATACGAGCAGGGCTTAGGACAGAGGTAAGATTTCCTTTCTCTCTTTCCTGATGTTTGTAATGCAGCTTCAGTCTCTGACAGTAGTGGTAAGAGACGTGCACCGTCCCTGCACGTTCTTCCCAGACGGGCAGTAACGATGGATTCTGCCGCTCTCTGATGAAGTGTTGAGTTGTGTGGAGGTGTGCTGAGCACGTACAACTGACAATGTGATGTGGAAATAAATAGTTTGTAATCAGTTTTAGCTGTCCTGGACATTCTAGAAGGAACTTAGAGGAGCAAATAATTGTACCGCTGTTCTTTGTGTTTCTGGACACTTGGTTGTTGTGGAATTCTTGCATAGTAATGGTAGTGATAGGAGCAGGCTTTGAAGGTCTGAGACAAGCACTTCAGCCTCTTCCCTAGTAACTTCCCATCCTATTCCTTCCCCTTCCCTGATGCATTTGGCTCTGAGGAGGAAGGAAGATGTTATCTGAACCAGCGTGAAGATCCAGCTTGTGGAATGGTGCACTGTTGTCTTTGAAAAGTATAGTGGGAGATGGAGTCTTGCTGACAAGCCCTCTTAGGTTTGCTTTATCAGCTTGGAGGAATGCATTTTTATGCATAACAAATTTAATACTGATGTTTGTTACTTAACCTGATATGTGTGTAGCTGATTTTGCAACTTCAGAATGAATGTATTGTAAGGAAGGCATGCTTCCATTAAAAAGCATCCTGGCAATGGAAATATTGGACCCATTCCCCAAGGCAGCTTTGTCTTTTTCCCTCTCTCTCAAAGTATTGAAATATACTTGGGACAAGGACAGTGTGATGCTGTTTTCTTGTTCTCTATTGTATTTCTCTCTACTTTAGCATTGAACTAACTTAAAGAAATGTGTACTCTGCATGAAGTACTTTGCCAAAACCCACGTTAATACAATTTGAGCTTGTCAGTTTGAATGCGGTTTTTGAAACATCTCCAGGTATATTCTGTTGATGTCTCCTTAAAAAAATCAAGTCACTATTCTGTCATCTGTTGCTCTGTGTTATTTTCAACTCTAATTCTGGAAAGGCGGCCAAAGAGATAAAGCTTTGGGAAGAGATTTTCTGAAGGTATTTCAGGACCCTTATCCTTTTTACTCCTTTTTTTTTTTTTTTTAATGTCTGTTTCCAAGGGAACTGGGGAGACATAAACAGGCAAAACTGACTCACTTCTGGTTGCAGGTTTTTAATCTGCTTGTATTTCCATGGAAACCAGTCATGCAGCAAAAAAGGCTGAATTAATCAAAAGCAATCATACCTTTATTATTAATATAAATACTAGTTTATCTCTTTCAAAGTGAAATGGTACTTTTGTCAATTCTTGCATTAGGGTCTAACAATGTACTGAAGAAATGGATCTTCTTGCAAGGGTTTGGAAAATGTGTGCCCTTTCTCAGGTGGCTAAAGCCTCATGGATGTGTGGTGGTATCCAGGGTGGGTACAGCTTTTGTGTACTGGGTTACTGGGGGTGTCATTTGTTCTGCGTCAAGGGAGTGGATCTTATGTACACTGACATCTGACTTCCTTCTGTTCTTTGTTTAATGAAGAACCAATGAAAAGACATTCATTTGGTGTGTGAGCAACTAGGCCATGGAGACAAACTTGTCCTCTTTGTGGAGAGAGTCACGTAATGGTTTTGTGTTCTGCTGTCACTGTCCTACTTGCCTTTGCCAGAAGATGGGAATGCAGGAGTGCTCCTATAAAAAATAACAACTCCAGGCCAGCTCAGCTTGGCACTGGGAAGCATAAATCTGATGAAAGTGGTTTGAGCTGGGATGGCTGAATTGATGGTTGAGGGAGCATATTTTTTTACAAGGCAGTCACAGTGCTGTTGTGAGGGGTAGCAAACAAATGGTGATGGTAACAATTTTAATTGCTCTCTATCTATGACGTTAGCTTTAGGGGTGCGTGTGTGTGTATTCTTTAAAGCAGACTTTATTGCTGTTGCCTCTGCTTCCCCAGCTGGAAAGCCTGAGAGACTAACCTTGTGGGCATTACTTTTTTAAAAAAGACTGTTTTGGACATCATTGTGCATCACTCTAAGCTTCCTGAAACAGTTGCTTTTTTTTTTTTTTTTTTGCTTTGCAGGAAAAGTCTGGGTACAGCACTGAGATGGATTATTGTGAATTCTTTAATGTTTGAGTTATTAGTAACTTAAAGGTTTGTTTCCTCCACTCAGCTGTAGCGTGCGTTAGTGCTGTCATTTCTGCACCAAAATTGAGAACAAATGTTTAGAAGGTTCTCCTAACATGGATTCAGCTACAGTTTTAAGGATCTCTTTGCAAGTTTTCAGATGCTTTAGGTATTTGAGGATCACACTGATGCTTTTTTGAAATGCTAAAAATAGCAAGTAATGTTATTGAGGCAGCAGTGAATATTAGAAACAAAGATGTAAAAATAAAAGTTAAAGCAAGGGTTGTCTAGTAAAGTAGCTTAACTTTTCTAAGATTTCTCATATTGGGCTGAAGTATTCCACTTGTGTTCAGCTTGAAACTTAAAGCTATAGTGTACTAACTATGGTGGATAATTCTCTTATCTGTGCAGAACACAGGAAAAATTGATTTGGTGCCCAGAAATTGTCACTGCTCAAGTTACTTTGTGCTCCCTCTTAGCCTGCCAGAAAAAGGAGCATGGCTAAGCTTAAACTCCAGCAACTCCAGGACACTCAGTCGTGGTAGTATCTTTCACAGCTGTAAATTGTGCCAGCTATTTCTCTCTTGGCTGGAAGCTGATGTGTGTGTTCCTGATTGCTCTTGCTCCGGCCGTTGGATGTAAGCGCACAGAGCTGCCTGCCCGGCTCACCCGGAGCAGCTGCCTGTGTGCCACCAGGACAGAAGAGACAGTCTGCTCAGGAATGTGAATCAGAACTTACGGGAGTTAAAATCAAAAAATTCACGAGTGCCTCTCTTTCTTTAGGAGCCAACACATCATAGGATAGCCAAGGAGCTTAGGGGAGTGAAAGTGCCTCATCTTTTTCTGATCTGTTACTGCCTGTTTAGTGAAATACCCAACGTTACTTTATGACTCTGCTGTCTCTCCAGGAATTTTGAGTGCTGCTATAATGTTAACAGTGTGGGACAAAACTCTGCAGGGGCAATGGGAAATGATGCATGACAGCTGTTCAGACAGGGAGCAAGTATAATGTGCCTTGTCCTTGGGATTTCTCCAGAGGAGGAAACTCCCTGAACACTCTTCTGGCTTTAGGAACATATAAGGAGCAGGTTTAGTGAAGGTCATTAAGGCCATAGCACCCTAAGCATGTTGTAGCTCGGGGAGTGGCTGTAACACTGTACTTGCACTATCTTCATTTTGGCTTTTTTGGGTTACTGTTTTAGTTCTGGGCTAGTGCTGACTTTTCAGCAAGATTGAAAAGTAAGGTGCAAGAATACTTCTCCATCTCCCTACACACAGCTGGGCCTTAGTTTTGCATTTTGAAATAGTAAGTTGCTCTTGCTTCTCTTGACAGCAACTGTCTTGATGCTGTTTGAGTCCCTTTCTATTTCTCCCTCCCTCCATTTGTGTCATTAGCTGATGGGTACGATTGAGGAACTTGCCCAGTTCAAAAGAGAGTGTGTTTTTTGTTTGTTTCACTCAGTTGACCTCAGCCTGATTTTGCTTCACTTGCTCAATACTTGCGCATTTTCTCCCTGGCCTCCCCACAAATTTTTTGGGAAGGGTATGTTCCTGTGACTTTGGATGGGTGGACTGGGAGAGTGTTCATAAGGAACAATGTTCAGTGCCTCACATGCAGCCAAAGCTGTGTCCTCTGATACAGATTTCAGAGGTCAAAGTCAGCAGTTTTCCATATTCTGGAAAGGTACATTGCAGTGAAAGCACTTTACCTCTGGTAGCAATTGCTCTGCAGCTGAGTGCTTTCAGAGGTGAAAGGATTTATTCATCTCAGCTGACTGTGAACCCCTTAGCAATGCGTTCAGCTGGAAACAATACCTCCTTGTGAGGGCTGTCTCATCCGTGTTAGTGAGTGGTTCTTTGCCTCTCCTCCTCCTCCTCCTCCTCCCCACCGTGCATCCCCCGGCACACAGAGTGCTCACCTCTCCATCCCCCGGCACACAGAGTGCTCACCTCTCGCCTGCACCATTGCAGCACTGGCTGTAGTGATTAAGGTATTGCCAACCTTGATGGGAGCTCCTCCCCACCACTGATTTGATAGAATAGATTGCACTTTCTCCGTTGACTTCGATACAGTCAGGCTGGCTTTGGGCACCTTCCGTGCTCATTTCAATTCTGTTTCGCATCAGTTCTACTGACGTTGGGACAAAGGAGGTAATTTGTGATTTGTCTCGAGTTGGACAGCCGCTGCTGCTGTCATCTGAGCGTGGCCTTGGTACTGATTCTGACCGTGCCTGTCACACTTAGGGATGTTTTTCAGAGATTTTTCCTAGTTTGTTACCTTCTGTCAACATTGTCACTATAACATCTCATTTTTTGTCATTGCAGTCTGAGTTTACATCACAGTGTCAGGCTGAGGCAGTAAAGCAGCCAAACAACCTGGGTATGACTTGCAAGGACAAGTACACTTGGGTCATGAGGTATAGCTCTCTATGAATTATGTATCTCTTCTGCACTTCAGAAGGAATGTAATTGTGCATCCAGGCAAGAAGTAATTTGTTCTGTGTGTGCATATCCTAAATAGATGTTTGAACCTGAGGTAGCTGATTTCAAGTGGTTACTCCTTCATGGCACTGGGTGATTATATTGCTCTTGTATGCTTTGCTTTCCTGAGGAAGTAACAGTGTGTGAGGATAGTGCCAAAATTCTGGTCAGGTACAGAAACTACAGGATGTTTCTTCACCAGTTCTTGGTATTTTGCATAGCTGAAGGCCTCAACAATCCAAGAAATGTATACCTCTGAGTGTCAGAATTTACCATTTCTTGATCAGTTCCAAAAAAAAAAAGGGAAATCAGAATGTGTTAAAATCAGCTGTTTCCGTTTTTAAGTGCTTATAAACATGCATGTTTCTTAACTTCTTTCATATCACACTAGGATCCCTCCTACTTTAACTCGGTTCTGTTACAGCATGCCACTTTTTCACAGTTGTTACCCTGTGGGTTTCAGTGTTTGGACACTGACTAAATGTGAGTCATCAGAGCTGCAGCAGTGCAGGAAGTGTACCCCTTAATCACAGAACAAAAAGAGTTAATAATTACAGAAAAGTTTGACTGTTATCTTTTATAACTGCAATGAGTGTGCATGTTCCAAGGAGTATCTTCTTTCAAAGCACTATGAACAGATGCATGTATGCTTTAAAAGAAGTAGTGAAAAAAAGGTAGTACAGAAATCAATAAAAGCTGAGTTTTCCCAATATTTAAGTAGCTGATGGCTTCCTTCTTCTGAAGGCTTACCCTTACTATTGTGAAATTAATAATTTATAAGTGCAATTGCATCTTTTAGTCTTTGCTACAAGTTAATCAGTCTCAGAATAGCTATAAAATATTATGTAAATGTATTTTCCCAACTGTAATTGTGCCCAGAAACCCTAATAAAAAAAATGTACTGAGGCACATTTCTTAGGATGAAGGGTGATGAATAGGCTTGACTCAGGAAGGCAGAGGAAGCTGAGGCACAGGAAAGTCAAATTTTTCTACGTCATGCAGCAGCTCAAGGGCAGAGCTATGAATAGAATAAAGGTCTCAAGGTTTTTCATCTCAGTCCAATTGGCCAAATGAGACTCGCTGTCCTATAATTACACGTTCTACGTCTGCAGTTCGGGAGGGTAGCAATATGTTGGAGTTGCTTGCTTGGGACAGAGGTCATCTGCTGATGCTTGTAAAAATACAGGCAGTATTTCAGAGTACTGTATTGATAATAAAACGTGGTCTGCATTTGGTCTGCGCGTGGCAGCGCTGGTGGAGTGACGTAGGTACTGTAATTAGGGTATGATGTGGCTACTGGGAGTTGCTGCTAGAAGCTGCCTCAGATGCATCTGTGCAAGTGCCTTCAGAGCTAAGTGTACAACCTGAACTGTTGTGAATTCTGGTTTGGGGCTTTTCAGCCTTTAGATTTGCCCTTTCAAAGGCCCTGTACTTCATGCTTTCTAGCTGCTTCAGTACCAGGGAGTATTTTTTTAATAGTGGAGAAGTTCAATTTTGCTCGCCATATAGAAGCATGGGACTCTCTGTTCTTCTATTTAAACTTTAAAAAAATATATGTTCTGGCACAGACTAAACTTCTAGAATTTCTGCTCAAATGATGAAAGGCTGAGCTTTCAGAGAGGAATAATGAAACAGTTCAAGCTGTTTTAACCATAGCAATCACTAATGCTCTGGGTATAATTAGAAACCTAATTACTGTGAATTTACTTGCAAAGACTTTTCAGCCTTTTGAGACTTGCCCCACACAATTCTATCAGGTTCCAAGTGGAGCATGGGCGGGTCTCCATTAAGCTGCTAGGAAATTAGTAATGCTGCTTTTTTCTGTTAGCACTGCTGCTGTAATCTCTGTTTAAAAGTGCCTTATCTGAACAATGGAAAGGCTTTTATTATTTTTCATTATGATTCATTTTAACATTGTTTCCTATATCTTTGAGTCCAGAGCTTTTGTGTTTGGGTCAGGTACTTCATTAGAAGCAAAAGCCTGAGTTAATGCAATGTAAAGACTGCAAATTGAATTATAGTGGAAAAATGTGTTAATTCTGATTGAATTTTGTGATTTTGCCTCATATTTAACAGTGCTTCAAATATAGTTTGAATATTTCTAAACGTTTGAAAGATAGGTTTATGCATTGGTTTAGATTAGGTATGAGGAAGAAATTCTTCCCTGTGAGGGTGGTGAGACAGTGAAGCAGGTTGCCCAGGGAAGTTGTGGATCCCCTATCCCTGGAAGTGTTTAAGGCCAGGCTGGATGGGGCATTGAGCAACCTGGTCCAGTGGAAGGTGTCCCCTGCCCGTGGTGGAGGAATTGGAACTAGATGATCTTGCAAAGTTCTTTCTAACCCAAACCATTCTGTGATTGAAAAAGAGGCCTTATTCATATTAGAAAAACATTAAAGCTTCAGTACTGTATAACGATATATTACTTCTGCTTGCTGTGTATTTTATTTCCTACAAAGTTGTTTTTATAATTACAGCATATTGTATTATGTAACAGTTTGTCCTTCTATGAAATATAAACTGTGCCATTATCTGAAGGGACTTTAGGCTGGTATTTTTTGACCTTTGAATGTCTTGTTTCTTGATGTAGTACTAAAACTTTATTTTTTTTCGAAGAAGAATTAAAAATAGCTTGTAAACTAGAGCTAAGTACTCTTTATGCTGTACTCTCCTATGCAACTTACACTTCCTGTGTCAAAGGATGGGTGGATGGATGGATGAAGGACTAGAGAAATCTGCTGTTGTGTAGTGGATGTGCCACTCTTCTGATACAGTCTTGATGCAGAATTCCTTCTTAATGATTAACTCTGACTTCAGGAAATGGCAATTGAGAAGTGAGAACCATTAGAGCAAAAAACTTGGTATTCACTCATTTCTAGAAAACTTTATAATTATAGCATAAAAAAGAGCTAAGACAAGAATTTCTGACTGCAGACTTTAATCTAATTTCAGGAATTTAGGCCTACTTTGATTTTGTTTAATGTGCAACCATGTGGTCAAAAGGTTTAATGAAAACCCCAAAGTATCTTGGTGTTGTGTATTAATTGCTGGTTTTGACATAATTTTGTACTAGTGTAAGTATACTTTGCTCAGCAGTCGTGTGTTTGTTTGTGCCTTTGCGGGAAGGGAATTACCCCATAAGTAGCTTTACTTATCCTTGTCCCCATTCAGTGTTAACTAATCTTGGGATGGTTTCTTTCTTCAAGGACCTGTTTATAAAAATGTCTGAGACGGCTATATGATAAATTTTTACTTCTTCCTGTGTGAGCAATTTTTTTTTCATGTTTTATACTTGTCTGTTTCTATAAGCAATGTTTTTTTTTTTTTAAGGCACGTCACGCCTCATGCTTGAAGTGAAAGTTGTATGGATTTTTTTTTTTGTGAGGAATTAAGGTTTTTTTGCCTGGTTCTGTGCTCCTAATTTTTTTTCCCTGTTAAATACTTCAGTCTTTGTAAAGACTAAATAACATGACGGAGTAGGTAATGTGAAATAGGATTGCCCACTGGAAAGTTTCTGCTGAGTTCCTGGCTAAGCAGTTTCTGCTCCTCTGGCTTGCGTTCAGATATTCTAAAAAACTTGTTTGTGTAGTGAATTGGTCCAGGGAACTGATCCTGTGTGAAAATACAGGGGCCTTCTCTTCCCTCTCCGTCCAGCTCTGTAGGAAATGTTATTTTTGGTCCGTCCCGGCCAGACCGCCGTGCCTAAGTGAGGGCTGGTCCTGGGAGCTCGCGGAGCCCGCAGGTGAGGGAGGACGGGAGCCCGGGCCTGCAGAGGCGCCCGGCTGCCGCGCGGGGGCAGCAGAGGCCCGGCGCGCCCGCCGCGTCACGGCCCCCGCAAAAATGTTGGGGGAAAAAACCACGAAAACCCCCCAAAAAAAAAGCCCAGAGCATTCTTATTTCCTTCACAGTTACAGACTGGCAGCTGCCATCCCCTGGGTGAAAATTAAGAAAGCTTTCTGTGGAGTCATTTGGTATTACAGTAACTTAATTTGGAGAAACCTTGCTATTTATATCTGCTTGTATTTAACACTCTACTGTTGCCCATAGCTATTTTCATAATCTGATCAAGTCCTATCTTGTGATAAATTTCTGATTTTATCTCCTGACACTGCTGTTCAGAAGGTCTTTCCTAATTTATGGATTTTTTTTTTCCTTTTACATTCAGTTGAAATTCTGTATTTGCCCAAAGAATCTGGAGAGGTTACACAGGAATGTGAGGTTTTGAGTACCGTGCTTGCATTATTTCAGGGAGAAGAAAATGTAGACAAATCTAAAATTCTTAGGAAATCAGACTTTGTTACTTCATTTATTTACAAAACAGCTTGTTCTATTTAAAGGACTTCTGCCAGCTGAGGATAGAGAAGAAAAGTTCTTACTATTTAATTTTTCTCATGGGTTGGTGCCATGGACAAAATCCGGATGCTTCTAATCCTGAAAAATCGGAAGATCCAGAAAACCTGCAGATCCTTCTGCAGAGGTTGAAGCAGAGGAGGAGAATAAAGACACATTTGATAATTTGAATTGCTTTCCATCAGGTAGGATTTATATGGGAACTGAAGACGAAAATATGCTGCAGTCCTCTGACAGGTGATGATGGCATGTTTATAATTACTGAAACAACTACTGCTCTTAGTTTCACATACTTTAAAGAAAGAAGTAAAATAAAAACTTTGGGAGACAAGTTTGTGTCATATATATATATACAAGTTATAAAGTCTTTTATGTATATGTATATATATATACAAGTTAAAAACTTTGGGAGACAAATTTGTCTCATATATACATACATATATATATACATATACAACAAATGTTGTATATGTCTTATACATACATATATATATATATATACACACATATACAACATCTGTTGTATATGTCTCTCATGCTTCATGGCAAAATCTGGCTGGGTAAATTGTGCCCCTCTGTCACTGCGGACAGTCTCGTGTACGGACAGCTGGGCCTGCTCAGGCCAGAGGCACGAGCAGCAGAATATCTCAGAAAACCGACAGTGGCGTTAGCCGGTACTGTTGTTTCTCCCGTCCTATTCTCCTGTCTTCCTGCAGTGTGTGACTTTTGGTTTCCTGAGATAGATATGTTACCTTTTTACGTAATAGTGCCTGTTAATACTTTCTGACATAAACTTGTCTGACTACTTTGCAAGCGTATATGAGAGCTTCTTTTACCATCTTCACATGGTATTAAGCTTCCCAGACTAATGGTGTTGTCTGAAAAAGCACCCCTAATGCCTAGTTAAAACATAAATGAGTTAAGAAAATGGGGAGATAATTAATTTTTCTGGAAACGTTTGATAAAATTGCCCTAAATGAATGGCAAAGTATTTTATTTATGTTTTTTTAAAAAGATGATTAAGAATACAGGGTAGTGAATGTTTAACTCTGGGTAGAAATTACAATGAGGCTCTTAAGAATTTATCTGGATTCAGAAAATAATTTAGTATCTACATAGAAGTTGGAAAGACTAAGAATGTGTGACTAACCAAGATTTTAGAAAGCCAGATTAGGAAGGAGACTGTATAGTATTTCAAAATATTAAACTTATTTATGTGAACTTACTTGGGAAAAAAAAATTATAATTGAAGCTGTGCTTTTTCAAATGTTTCCTGTGTTGTAAGCACCTGAAAGATTAAGTGCACATACTGCATTATTTCTTTGAAAGCATCTAATCTTTGCACTTCTTAAGTTTGCACATTGTAACCATTGATATGAGGTCAGCTTGAAGATGAAAGTAGATTTATTCTAGTAAAGCAGGGTGAGACTGTGAATTAGTCTTGGGAACTATCAGAATTAGCCATATTCAGAAATAGAACTATTAGAAATATTCAGAATCTCCATCTCTGTTCTGTGTTGTTTAAAGCAGATTTTATTTTGCATCTCTCACCTGAGTTATTTGTATATTTCTGTCTGATTACATTTAGCCATTATCGTTGCAGGCTTAGTAGTAAAAAGAGCTCTTTTACTGAAGGTAACTGCAGTACACTCTTACATTTATATGCTTACATGTGTAATGTGTAAAAAGTGGGAAAAATAACCCTTCCCATCTTATATTATGTGCCCAGATATGGTAAGATAGAGGGAAGTAAACCTAAATGGATTAGTTTTAATGTTCAATTCTTTCAGGTTTAAAATACCTTTAAAAAAATCTTAAGTGTTTTTAAGAATAGAACAAGACTTCGCAAAATTAGAGGATAACAGTGGTTGGAATGAATGTAACTAAATTTCTAGTCCAACCTCCTGGTCAAAGCAGCATCAATTATTAGCTGAGACCAAGTATTTTTCCAGGTTTTGAAAACTTCCAAGAGTGGAGACCGCACAATCTTTCTGTACAGTCTTTTCCAATGCTTCCTTGTCTTCATAGTGAACAGACTTTTCTTTTCATCCAACAGCCCAAACCTCTCATTTCAACTCCTGCCCACTGCCTCTCATCTTCCCGCCATGTGGCACTTTGGGAACCAGGCTCCGTTTTCTTGGGAGCTTCCTGCAGGTGCTGGAGGGCTGCCCTTTGGCCTCCCCCAGGCGCTGCTTTCTGCAGGCTAAACAAGCTCATTGCCTCAGTCTCTCCTCACAGGCTTTGTGTTAGTGCCCTGGTGTTTGATCATCTGCACAATCCCTGCACAATCCCTTGTTTGTCTGTACCCTCCCTAGAGACCTGGCATGATGTAGTAGAACAGAGGGTTCATTGTCATTTGGAGTGATTTGGGGTTTTTTTTATATTTGGGTATTCCTGTCCCCATTGTCTTAAACTTTACTGCTGTTTTCTGTCAGTTAAATCATTCTGTATACTTTTGGGTATGTCACCTTCTGTTTCAAACACCTCTTTATTGTGCATTTGTTGCACTGGAGGTGCTCGTATTGGAGTTGGTTGAAGAAATGTCAGATCAATAAAGGGACACAACATGGAATGTACAATACTGAATGTATTGAATATACAGTAACAATGTAGATATTGGTGTTGCTGCCACAAAGGCCTTTCACTCCTCAAGGGGATCAGTCCAAAAGCAGAGTGATGAGTAGAAAAACAGACTTCGAGCACCCTCTCTGGACCTGTTCCATTGTGCTCTGGTACAGACATTTTTCCTAATGTCCAGTCAGAACATCTTAATCTGTAACTTGGGGCCATTGTCACTTCCTTCTTCTGAGGGACTTGCAAGATGGAGTGGGAATTGAGTATGTATTCCATATGCCTACACTTTTCTTTTGGTTTATAATTGTAGGTGTAAAGTGAGGACCAGAAGACAGTGTGAGAAGTAATTACCAAAATAATCAGGGCTGTCTCTTGAAATTTCAGAACTGAACAGATGAGAAGGTCAGTTAGGAAAGGCAGTGGCTGTGTGTGCAATACTACTAATTTAGGCTCTTAGTGCTTGACACACAGCTGTTTAGTAAGCTCAGAATAACAAAGAACTGTTTGAAAGAGGATGGCTGTTACTGGCTGCTGTGTAATCAGAAGCTGAGGACTCGTGTGAAGATGATGGTTGCAAGGGGGGCCAGGCATGTTGTAATTGGTTCCCTCTGGAGAAGGCAGTGCTGCTGAAAATAGCTGGATTGGGTGTGAACACTGCTGGATTTTAACGACTGCTGCTGCTGCTGTTGCTGCCAGCTATTAATGATAGGCATGTCTGGATTGTGACTAAAAATATGGAAATATCTGGAGTGTTGAACATGGGTTTGATCATTATTGAAGTGACTATAAATTTGGAGTTGTGACCCATTTCAGAGGAGATTGAGCACAGCAATGTGTGGGATCCAGAAGGAGAAGCATCCTTTAAGTCTCCCTTGTGTACTTACGTTTGGTTTTTCTAACAGTTTTGAGCATTTGTATTGCTTATTCAATAATGTTTCAACTTTCTGCACATCTTTCTTCAATTCAATTTTTTAAGTTCTGCAGTTCCTGTTGTAGCACAGATGTTGTTTTCTGAACTGTTTTTGAGGCAGTTTATTTTTTCGGTCAGGCATCCACACTAAGCTGTTTAAAGCTCTCCCATGAATTGCTTCGTTGATTCAAAACTCTGTGGTATAGGAACAGTGGAGATATTTCATTAATCGTGCAATAAGATATATGCTGGTGCCAACCATAGTGTTGTATGTTGTGAATTCATCTCCCTTTTGAGTCCTTTTAGCCATTGCACACAATTGTCTGTCGTTCTGCCTGCAGGGACTGCACCAGTAGTAGAGGTTGTCTCTTCCTCATAGCAGCTCCACTTACTGTCCTCGAAAGGTGAGATTTCCAAAGCTACTAATTCATAACAAATATCATAATTTCTTTTCTTTTAGTAGAAGTTGAGAAATAAGTGTACTCCTCTTCTAAGATATTTTATCTTATAATATTTTTATCAACTCCTCCTAGTGTGTGCTTCTGTACACTATAACACATTTTAATTAAAAAGCATTATTTGTGGTATTTCCTTTGTCCATGTCCAGTGGGAGTTAGTGGGATGAAGGTTTCCAGAAAGTTTCATTTTGCATTGATTGCTGGGTGGTTCCCTTCCTGCATCCTGTACAGTGTGAAGCCTCATCTCTGGAATGTCTGTCTGGTCCAATAAAATGTTTGGGAAATGCAGTTACACGGAATCACGAGGGGTATAAATGCCCTGCAATTACATGGTGAATGCTGGGCTCTGGCAAGATTATAAACACGTGGAGGTGCTTGCATATTGCAGGTTTCATCTTGAAGATAGAAGCAAATCCATGTTAATAATTTTAAATTTCTCTCTTCTTCCATGTTGTTTCTCCATCGAGGCAAATGTTTTTTGGCTTGTCTTAAAGGACGGGCTTGAACTAATCTCAAATTCCTAGATGGATGTTGGGCAATTGCACTGAGAAAGAAGTTAACTTTGTTGTGATCGTAACCTTCTTAGGACTTGGGTTGTATTGAAGAATAGTGTTTCTTTGGCGATAAACTAGAAGTCTCCTTATTGCTCTTCTAATGCTAGAAATGGTTGAAAATTAATTTTCTTTTTTTTTTTTAAGCACTGACAGCAGCAAGATGTGAGAATATCAGTCCTGAACAGTCAGTCTGTAGGTAGGAAAGGGATGGTGTTAAGTTCCAAAATAATTCTTTATGTTTTGAAAAAAGAATTAGTATTTATTTTTGACTTATTTTCATATTTATGTTATGTACCTCAGTGCCGTTATCTTGCATTTTTGTACTCCTGGCACTCTGTCATTTAGTCCAGCTACCTCACTGGCATTAAGAAACAACAGGGAGTGAGCTGGAAGTACAAGACAGTTTCCTTTCCTTCTATATAACATTTAGGTACTTTCTAAGATACTTGAGTAAATATTTAATTTGTAAACTGATTGTCCTATGCTTTTAAAAAGTGTACATTACTATGCTTGATTTCTAGTACTGTGTGGTTTTTTGATTATCTGATCTTAAATATTACTACTTGTTTTAGAAGTTGTATATTTTAATAATGGCTGTTCAAAATGTTTTCCTTCATAGGAAATTGTAGCAAATGGAAAGAACTATGGGAGGTCTTTCTCTGGGTCTGTAGAAAAAATATTTTTAACATCTTTTTGCCAACATTTGTCATAAGTACTCTAAAATATAATCATGGAGACTGGGTCAATCTGTCCCAGTGCTTAATTGTTCTTCCCTCTAGACAGATTTTTCCTGATGTTTAGTCTAAATCGCCTTGACCACAATGAAATCAATTGCAAGCTTTTCTGACTTTCACCCTCTCGTTTTAATTTTTTTTCTCCCCTCAACAGGTGTTTATGAATTTTAGATTAGTTGATAAGCTTCTCGCAGTCCTATTTTCTACAGATTTGGGCTTTATAATCTTTCTAGTGGAGAAATGTAAAAAAAAAATATTAAACAGTGTTCCTTCTAAATACTCTGTAACTTGTGTGTATGTTTCTTGGAGCATGGTACTCCAGCATATATTTCTTTGGAGGCCCTGTCTTCATGACTGCAGTAGAAGAACATGGTTTGCAGTTCATGCTTTTCAGTGCAAAGACATTGGGGTTTCAGGGTTGTGGTGCCAATTCAGATCAGCTTGCTGTTCACTCTGACTTGTTACACCACCATTGAGTCCCTTCGGAAGTACTTTGTTCCCTTGCCAAGATCAAATGTTTGTATACTTGCCACACTGGGAAGTCGTGTTGCTGTTGCTGTGAAATGTATGAAAATGTGGTTCTAAGTCTGCCCTGATGGAAAGACACAAAACCATCTTTGAAGCTTTCCAGTTGTGTCCTTTGGTCGAAGGCAACTGACTGCTGTCTCCCATTGCTTCAGAAGAAGACACTGAAGTGGGTGGAAGCATCTTGTTGACAATATTGTTAAGGACAACATGTTTTGTTCGGTTGCTTTTGGTTTTAAGCTCTGTAGACATTTTCTGTCATGTATCACTCTGCCCTGAAAAGCTTTTCAGATCAGGAAGTAGAGGTTTCTTTTCCATTGCAAGTTGTACAAGTTTGTTTCTTCTCTGTACTGAAGGAGTTTTATTTTCTTTTTTTTCCCCCTGTAGTTCTGGATTATACCTCAGTGTATTCATTCACAGTTCAATGTTGGCACAGTCATCTTAGCCATGTAATCTAGTTAGAGCGTTCCCTGCGCTCGTGTGTCTTTTCCTCCTTGTACTTGTTCATACAGGCTGCCTGTGGTGAGATGCCTGCGCTTCAGATCACACTTGGGGGCATGTTTTCCCCTGTAGTGCTCATACAATTTGTGCTTATCCTCCCTCACATTGCCTTCCACATCAGGAGAGAACAGTAGTACACTCAGTTTCTGAATTTCTCTGCTGATGATCATCAGCTGGACACTGTGAGGGTGGTGTCTCCTCAGGTTCAGGGCTTTTGCTGAAGCTTCATAGTGACCCTGCATGGATGGGTCTGGAATTTTCACTACAGGAGAAGCCTACAGGACTCTGTGCCTCACCTCCCTGTTTCTGCTCTTGCCGTGCTGCATCTGCAGTGTGATGGTTCTTCTTCCAGCATGGGGATGCTGGATTATCATAGGATATCAGAAATACAGGAGTCTTCCTGTGTTGTTACCCCTAGGGCCATTTGCCAGATGGGATGTAGCCTTCAAGCTGCTTTTTGAAAAACCTTGTGGTAGAATATTTGGATTTCTCTGATGTGTGGCTGTTGAATGATACACTGATTTTAAAATCTAAAACCCCCTTTTGGCTTTACAGAAATGATCCAGAAAATATTACTGCGATGTTGACTGGGTCTTGTCTTCCTTAGAGGATAGTCTTCAATTTATTGTCTTTTTGTTAATTTTTAAATTATTTTTAAGGCTAAAACTGTCTTTTTCTAATCACAGAAGGAGGTCTTGGGACAATAAACATATTAACATCATAACCAACCTAAAATCTGCCTCCGTAGTAGGAAGAAACCAACATATATAGAACATCTTTACAGGAAGTGAGATAATGACTTAAGCTAGGTAGGTGCTTTTGATGAACTGAATGCTTCTGATGGTCAGGGCTCGATGTCACTTTATGCAGTGCAACTTTGGAACAGCAGAGGGTACTCTTGGTGCAAGATAAAAAATGAGGTTTTTCCCACCGAGCTTGGAATTTTTTTTGCTCCTAATATGTTGTTCATTGGAACTGTTGACATGTTATTAGTTATTGTGGGATCACCGCCTTGTCTTCATAGCATCCATTTATGGATTTACTAAGTAGTTTTGTGGAGAATCCCCCAATTAAGTATGAATGTTTTCTCATTAGTTTTGCTGTCACAAAAAGTGCTTCAAAGATGTGTATTCTGATACAGCTTGTTTGTATTTTAGTGTTGTGGAAGGACTTTTCCTTTTTTGTTCTAGATTGAAGTGTTGATTATGCTGGAACTTTACAGAGAATTTTTCTTCTGGAGATAGAGTATTAAAAAAAAATTAAAGGTTTGGGGACAGAGTTGCAATAATTCCATCTCTTGTTGGACAGCCCTACTCTCTCCTCCTGTGTTTTATTTACCACATTCTTGCACAGTCTCTGGCTGCTGTTCACCAGAGTCGTGTTTTATTCGAATGTCAACAGGTGGGCTGTTATTTAAGACCTGCTTTTAAGGAATGTTACCGTTTTGCCAGGGATCATTTCAGTTCTGTGGAAAGGACCTGAGCTTTCCAAATCAAAGTTTCTAAGAGTACAGTTACATAGTATGTTGATTTTTGTGGTAAATTCGCTCTAAGTGAACTACATAGTAGCATTTTTAAGGACTATTTTTGGTGACTTTTGTCCCATACTTTTTCTGTGATCCAATTTACCACCTCCCCTCACCCTGTGAGCAGTTTTCATGGCACAGCTGTGCTGGGGGCAGTTGCAGTGATGTGCTGGGCCACACAGGGTGTGAAAATATCCTAAATTTTGCTTTGCTGCCAAAGTATCCTGCATGGCCTTGAGGTTGGTGTTAATTTGAGGTTAGAATTGGTAATCCCGATGGAAGTGAGACACCTTCATTTTGGTCACTGCTATATTCTGACTCTACTGTATAGTACTTATGCTTATGGAAATGGTTTCAAACTAAGAGTGTAGGTTTAGACTGAATATTAGGAAGGAATTATTTACTGAGAGGGTGATGAGGCACTGGAACAGGTTGCCCAGAGAAATTATGGCTGCCTCATTCCTGGAAGTTTTCAAGGCCAGGATGGACAGGGGTTTGAGCAACCTGGTCTAGTGGAAGGTATCCCTGCCCATGGCAGGGAGTTGCAACTAGATGTTTTTTAAGATACCTTCCAAACTAAATATTCTGTGATTCCGTGGAATTCTGGTACAGGCTTATTTGATATTAAGTTGACAAAATGAACTACTTCGTGAGTGAAGTTTTCTGCTTTGCAAAGTGATCTAAGCCACAGTATCAGAAGACACCCCTTGTAGGTACAAGATATTGTAGGTACAGTAGCAAACTCACTGAAGCACTTCGTGTGCTGAGTCTACCTCTCATCATGGTTTGTTCTCATGGGTAATTTTACAGGTCCTACAGTGTGATTTCATTGAGAGAAGACCTTATGTAGACAAGCTTGAAAAATAAAAATTCATAGGCCCCAATAACTGTTTTCCCCATCTGTCTTCATTCTTCTGTGTGTTTCTGGGGTGGTAGGATAGCTTTTAGTGATGGAATCTGTTGCGAGCAGGAAACCAAGTGTCTGGTTGGGATAGAGCTGCAGTGGAGGAGGAGTGGATAGAAAGGTATTAATGTGCTTTTGGACTTTGGCTGCAGGAAACACTGCTAGCACTGGCTGTAACTGTGTTTTGAAACCTCACTCGCATTCTTTGTGCTTCAACCCTAACCGTTACTTCTACAGCTCACCTTGAGCCAGCTGTTTCTGTTCAGCTGATGGCATAGCAAACGATGCCAGCCTGCTGCAAAACAGCAGAAGACCAAAATGGAAAGGCATTTTGCCAGTTTGACCTTTCAGCCAGGGGAGTCCTTGTGATGCCTCACAGGAGGGGACATAGGAGAACGGGCTGTTTGGGGCTGTGGTGGGAAGCTGTGCATCACTGTGTAAATTTTCACTAGCAGAACTCAGGGCATTAATAAGCCACCTGCTTGAAATCTTCTAAGGGATGAAATTTGATGGGGAAATTTGTCGGTGCAGGACACTTCAGTCATGTTGAGTATGTTGAACAACTGTAGAGAAACTGGCAGATCCTGAGAGCTAACTCAGTTCCTGGGCAGAGCACTCCAGTTTGCACATTGTATTTAACTGGCTGCTCCTCTTGTGAAAGCGAGTAGTAAAAACCAGTTTATTATGAGTAATAATCATGACCTCAGCAAGATCATTGGATTTTCACTCCTGGACTCAGATAGTAGCCATTAAGAATATATTTCATTACACTGGGAAGGAAATTCTTTGTAAGTGAACCCTAACCTTGTAGTTATTAGATTTACGTTGTGCTCTATTTGGGATAAATTCAGTTCTCACTTTTTTGATGCATTGTGAAGACTTATTGCCTGGCATAGTATTACCAGCAGAGTGGAAGGTTTGTCTTTTTTTGCAGTTGATTCCTCTGCATTTAATTTGTTCTGAAGCAGTCTCAGCTGAGGGGCAGTACTTGCACTAAAATCCTAAGACCAATACTTATTTAGAACAAGGGTGTTTCAGAGAGTCACAAAATAGTTGTAACTAGGAGGCACCCCCATAGTACAGATGTGGTTTTTTCCTGAGGTTTAAACAGAATTTCCTGGTTTTCAGTTTGTTCCCATTGCCTATTGTCCTTTCACTGGGCACCTCACCTCTGAGCCCATCTCTGCCTTCTTTAATACTTCCCATCAGGTTACATTACTAAGATTCTCCTGAGCCTTCTCTGCTCAAGGCTGACCAATCCCAGCTCTCTCAGCCTCCCCTCGTGGCAGATGCTCCAATCCTTTAATCATCTTAGCTCGCTGGACTTCTTCCAAAGTCTCTCTGTAGAAGAGAGCCCGGCAGTGCCCCAGCCCTGCAGCAGTGCCCCCCTGGTGCTGAGCCAGGGGAAGGGTCCCCCAGCCCAGGGAGCTGTTGGCTGCCTTTGTGACCAGGGCGTGTTGCTGGCTCAGTTCAGCTGCTCCACCCAGATTCCCAAGTCCTTCTTTGCAAAGCTGTTTTCCAGTAGGTTGGCAGCCAGCCTGTAGGGCATGGTTATTCCTCTCCAGGAGCAGGACTTTGCATTTTTCTTTGCTGAACTTCATGAGATCTGCCTGCCCATTTCCCCAGGCCTTTTCCATATTTTTTTCTCGGCAGGAGGCCCACATTTTCCCTAGTCTTCTTTTTACTGCTCAATTACTGGTAGAAGCACTTTTTGTCCCTGACCATTTTCACCTCCAGGCAGGATCTGACCTTCCCAAGTCTGTCTTTGCCCACTAGGGCAGTGTCTCTATATTCGTTCCCGCTCACCTGACCCCGCTCCCACCTCTTGTGTGCATTCTTTTTATATTTGAGTATTGTCAAAAGCTCCTTGTTGATCCATGTGGGTCTCCTGGTACCATTGCTTGATTTTCTGCACATTGGCTCTGTGATTCTTGAGCATGGTCGAGGTCATTCTTCAAAATGAGCAAACCCTCTTGCACCAGTCTTCTCCCAAGTCGCTTATCCTGTTGGTTTTTCTGAAGCTGGTCCCTGAATTCTGCTCTTGTGAAGCCCAGACTTATGATCCCACAACTTTCATTGTTTCCTTTGCCTTGGTTCAGAATTAAGGCTTGGTTCCTGGCAACTTTCCTGGCTTTAGTGTCAGCAATCTGCATTTATTGGAGTTGGCCAGGTCGGTGTTTTAATCTGAACTAGTGTTTATATTGGATATTCATACCTTGAGTGGACCAGACAGACCAGGTCTGGGTACATGCTAAGTGTTCCTGCAGAAGGCTAATTTTTTTTTTTGGCATGTTCTTGACTTATATTTACTGATCCATCTGTTCTTTATGTATGTTGGTCTCATGTACCAGTGCTGCTACTGATGCCATTAGTGTCTCCCACTCCAATTGCTGGTCACAGATTTACCTTAGAAAAAAATTTCCATGTAGTTAGATGTCGTTAAAATTACTCCCTTGCTAGACCCTTTCTAATTCCCTTAATGAGGCCTAAATTTGTACAGTCTGGCCATACCCTGGATTGTTCTGACATCATGGTATAACCCAAAGCATTTCTTCGTGGTAAACCTGCCCTATCCTGCATGTATCCACAAAAGAAAAACTAGCACAACTAGCCTAGAAATTATATAGGCTGTTCTGTTTGTTACAGCTCTAAAATCTCCTCAATATCCATGTGGTCATTTATAAGTTTCATATACCATGTGTATGGCCAAGGGATGATGGGATTCTGGCAAGTGATCTATCTGCTTTTTCAGGAGTGGTTTTCTCAGCGGATTTTATCTAATACCTTTTCTCAGGTTCTGCATCTTTTCCCAATACCCCATTATCTGTAAGCAGTGGCTCCAGTTACCTGTAAGCAGTGGCTGTACCAGGTGATTTTAAAGGAGAGTGGATACACCACTCTAAAATGCTGTACCTCAGACAGATCCTAGTTAGTATCAAGTATCCTGGTTATCACAGATGGTGAAATGCTGGCAAAAATGCTTGCAAAGTGATTTGGGAAGGCTCTGCTTGCTGTCAGTCACTACTGCCAAATTAGCTTAATTAAAACCAGCTGTGGGAAAGTGCTCTGCTGAAACTGATAACTTTATTTCCTTCTCTGAAGTGTTGTGGGCCCGGGGCTGGTGATAACGAGCTGCTTGGATGCAGTGAGGATCTTAAGGTGGTTGCAGTTCTCTTCCATATGTGCAATTTTGAAGTTGGCCCTAAATCCTGCTTTTGGCTTGCGTTTCTCCATATGGAGTCCTTGGCCTTGAGATGCTGAGGTTTGTGTATTGCCTTGAATAGCAACTACTATGGTTAGCCTTGCCATTTCTTGATTTGGTTTGGGAGAATTGGTGGGCATGTTTGTTTTTGTATGGTTTAAAAGGAATGTTAAGGTTATCCAGCCTGAGAAAGACGTTCTTTTATTACAGTTTAAAAACTTCGTAAAACCAAAGAACCTCTTCCTCCACAACCATCTCTGACTTTAAAACCCAACAGCTTAAGCCATTCAGAAACACAGTTTGCCTTTTCTGAGTGACCAGCAGGCCTTTGTGTGTTGTGAACTGTCTCATTGCTGTCTCAGGCTTCTGCAATATTCTTTATTTGTAGAATGCCCTACTCATTGCTGTCTCCCTTCACTTAATCCTCTCCTCTCTTTCCCTATCATCTGCTCACTTGTGCAGGCAATTTCATAGTCAAATTTAGGGCCAAAAAGTTGCCAACATTGATGACTTGTCACAAACCAGGAAAAGGCCTTTTTCTATTTCTGAATTGATCCCAGATCTGCCAACATCAAGCTGTTGGGTTTTTTTGCCAGTCAAATGAAGTTGTGTTAGATGAGGCAGCTGTTTTAGAATAAGGTTAATAAAATGACTGTTGCCTTTTATAAGGAGTTCTGCTAGTGGAGTAATCCAGAACTGGTGAAACTCTAAAATTTGTGAATCCCAGTGAGCCTGTGAAATCCTGGCTGGAAGCATACTTCAGCAGGTGGCTGGAAATGCTAATAAGGAATGGAGTCTGTTGTGGAGCGCTGTGGAAGTTTTGTCTTTCTGAGATTACAGTAGATTTTCTTTGTGGAAATTGACTTAGAAAGGGAGTTGTTCTTGGCATCTCTCAATTTCTGAAGTTTCAGCTTTTGGTGAAGTAGAGTTGGCAGTTTCACAGGATCTTCAACAAAAAAAAGAATCGGTGCTTCAGTGGTGCTGCTACTGCTGGATGCTGGATTACTGTTCTTAGGTAAGCTTATCCCTTGTCTCGATATTTTCATTAAAGTAGTCTATTGATGTGGATTGTTTTTTTCTTTCTGTTTTTGGAGTGAGTTTTCTCGTTTAGGTTTGTTTTCCAGAGGCATTTAGATTGCTTATTGCAAAGATGCAAGAGACTTTGTGGCTTTCCTGAATCAGGTCATCCAGTATGTTTGGGCGCAGTGTAGTTCTCTGGAGTTCTCTGGTGTTTTACTGCTTATTCCAGTTTTGCACACAAGCTTTGTGTCACTGTAACCTTCAGTCTGACTGACAAGGATCTTTTTGATAGAATTTATCCATGGACAGTAAAAGTTCTTGTAGCTGGAGGTAAGACTGGCATCTTTTTTTTGTCCTTTTCCCACTTAGAAGATGGGCTTCTCACTTTTAATCGCTGCTGGCTTGGAAACTACACTATGAGTTATTTTTTTTAAAAAGGCTTGCTTGCTTTGTGAAACACTTCAGTGAGGTGCTCCGCAGTTTAATTCCATTGATCCTAGACTGGAACCAATGTTTCTTCTTCTTTAACCTTCTGGGTGCTTTGGAATTGTTTTAATGCTTTTTTTGATTGGTTGTTGTTTTGGTTTGGTTTTTTTTTTTCTCACTGGCTTGTTTCTCTGCCAAGTGCTGATTTAAAGGGATTAATTGTATTTTTCTATGTGGTGTGATAGGAGGAACACTTTTCCTTTAGATTGTCTCCAGCTGTATTTGTCCAGGGGCTGGGTGGTGTGTGTGGTGATCAACTTCCACTCCTGCAGCTGCTATTTCAATAAGTTTTTCATTGTCTTGCAATTTCTGCACAGGGAAATGAGGCACTACTGACAGTATTCAGTGCGTCCCTGGGTTATTTTTCTTATGTTTTGATGAACTTTTTTTAAAAAATTAAAATCAAACATTTCTGTAAAAGAAAATAATAGGAAATTAGAATATATGTACTGTTCAGTTGCTGTGGTTTTTGTTTTCGGACTTTTTCTAGTTTGTTCTTTTCCTCTGAGTATGGGAGCTTTCATAGTCAAGCAGATACTCTGGGAACACTCTTTATTTCAGATTTGTTTGTGTCAATGTTTGGTTTAGGATTTGAAGGCTTTTGTGTAGACATAATGCCCTTTGGAGACCAGTTAACCAGTTAGTGTGTCAGTAAGGTAAAGACAAGCTGCTGCTCAAGCCAGTCAGCTTGGGAAGAACTTATGCTCCATATCTCTCTGTGTATGTCCAGTACCTATAAAATCACACACTGTGTAGGACCTCTCAAAATTTTAGTTTGGAAGTTTTAGCACGTTTTAGAAACTTACTAAGTTTTAGGATTTGATGGGCCAGAAAGCTCTTCAAATTTTGGAGTCAATTGTGGCAATGCTGTTAAAAGTTAAACCAATTCCCACAAACTTCCCTCTGGCCCCAAACTGCAAAATACGTGAGTGAAGAATGGATCCGTCTGACTTTCTGTTCAGCATCACCTTTCATCTTAATAAATGATCTAGGTCCTTGCAATGCAAAAGAAATTCAAGCGTGGTCATTTTCTAGACAAGATGCCTCTTAAACACTTGTATTCAGGAGATGTTTTATGCTCATACCTCGTACTTTACTCCTTCCTGTGATTTGTTTGTGCTCTGGGCAGAGACAGGAGAGATGAGAAATCTCACTGTAAAGCTCTACATATGGCCTCGTCAGCAGTTATTGTGGTAGTTGGGCCAGATGTTGTGTGCTTTAAGGTTTTGGGAAGCTTTTGACTACTGGCTAAATATCATAAGTTGCAGATCATTTTCAAACAAACTCAAGAATGTGAATTTCCTGATGGAAGTATATGTACTTCTGCTTTTGAGAAAGGAGAGGTTCCTGAGAGTTAGCTCAGAAAAGGAAAAGGTTTTTGCATGAGGGAAAGGGAGGAAAAAATAGTTGAGTGGCTCCAATAGGCAGAAAACCAAGACCACGTTATTAAAACAGTTGTTGTCCTGATTGTCATTAATTGTGTGTAGATATCTTCATTTATGTAAACCAGAAAATAATGTGCATCAGCCTTCCAGAGTTCTCTGTCAGTTGTGTGAGTATATGTAAGTTAGAGACACAGCTCTTAAATTGTGTTTTATTAAGGTAAAAGCCAATGTCCATATTTAGAAAAAGTGCTACCAGACTAAAGCAATTTATTTCAAATTATAAATGCTTTGTGTTTTATAGTATCTAAGCTAACAATGTATACTTTTTTTGCAATATGAAAATACAGAATTAATTTTCTCTATGCTGTGTAATTCCCCAACTGCCAGTACTCATTTTCTGTCTTGTCACATAGATTATCTTCAAAGAGAGAAATTGTACTGTTTTGTAATTTATTGCATGTTCCTCTATGGAATTTGGGCGTATGGCTGACTTTGTGCTACAGTAATAATTGAAACCAAAATACGAGGCTTGGCTTAGGAGATATTGAGCTCCTTAAAATACTGAGATTATGTTTGGGATTAGTTAAAGGACTTCTCATTGTCAAGAAAAGAACCTCTTGGATACCAGCTTTATTGGCAGAGTTTGGCCTGGGTGTTTTTATGACTTTATGGTAGTGCTGTACCTTCTCTACAGTTGTGTTCCTCAAAGCCAAGTATGTCTTCATTGAATGCCTGCAGCACCTTGATCTCCCCTTCTCCTTTGTCTCTGGGAGCTTCTCTTCTGGAAGGTGCAGGGTAAGAAGCAGATGTTGTTGGCCTTCCCCTGGAGCAGGCAGCTGTGATGGACACGGAGGAGCTGCACGTGCCTGATGCTCAGTGAAGCACCATGTTGGTCATGGCTCTGCGAAGTTACGTAGTAGATCCAAATAAATACTGATCTTATGAGCAAAACATACCAGCCCTTCCTGCTACCAAACAGTTATTTGGGCGCTGCTGAAGACAATAGCAATGTAAAATCCTTCTGAAGCATTTGCCAGCTGGCGCAGGACACCGCATCTTTTCATTCCATTCATTCATTGCAGAATAAAGAAAATTGGCATGCTCAGACCATTTTAAAAATACATCTGTTTGGAACATGAGTGTTGTTTCTTGTTCGGTTCGTTTACCACTTCATAACAAACGTCCTGATGAAAAAGGAGCAATGCACAAAACAGCAAGTGTAAAAAGGTTGGTTAGGTTCCATGAAATTCATAAAAATTGCCTAAAGAAATACTACTACATCTCTCAAGTTCAGTATCACTAAGAGAGCTGTATTTTCAATTAAATGACAGGAAATTGAGAGGTGATAGAGAATGACTTTTCTGTTTACAATGTAACCAGTAGACCTTGATGCCACATTGAATTCTCCAGACAAGTGATAATACTTTGCTATATCCATTCTTAGCTCTTCAAGCCTTTTATCCAAGGGTCTTTGGAAAAAATCAGATTGTTTATTTTTATGGATGAGAAACAATTTAATCAAAGGACTTGTTCGGGGCTGCATGGGTTATACCAAAATTACCCCTGTTGGCTGTGGTTTAGTTTGCAGAGACTCACTCAGAGCCAGCTGTGCCTGCCCCCCCTGCAGCAGAGCTTGTGCTGAGCCTCAGCGCTCCGTGTCGAGTTTCTCGGTGTGGAAGCTGGCTGAAGCACAAAAGGGACCTCATGTCCAGACAGAGTGGATGCCCAAGGAATTTGGGTTCAGATCTAAGCCTGGCTGTGAAGTCAGCTGTCAATAAAATGGGTGTTTTGGGTTGGCCGCAGAAATGGAGAAAGAACCTGTGGGCCTTCTTTAGTACTGTGCTTTATTAATTGGGATGGTATTTAAAGAGAGAGTGGCTAGAGCAACAATGCAGAAACTTTTTAATTTGTACAGTGCATAAGTGAATTACTGTTAAGAATGAGATATTTCGATTATAATGATCTCTTGATGTATGTTCTCAAATGAGGATGAATCTTCCCTCACAGATACCTTGCGTGAAACAAGCATCATCCTATTTCCACATCTCTGTACCACGTGGCACACAGGACAGGCATTCATATTTAGTGCAGCCTTGTTTTAAGACAATTTATTAAATCCAGAGTTTTTTGGAAATGTTCTTTACAATCAGATGTTTCCTGTTGCTGAAGATGTGTCCTGTTGCCAAGTGACTTTTCCCTTCCCATAAAGGGACTAAGTTTTGAACTTTGAACCTGGGTCTCCTATCAGCTGCAGACAGCTCTGGACTGAAACTCTGCATGTTTTGCTTGCCAAAACTTGCAGTCCCTTTATTTGCTGCTATTAGCTCTCACGTCTGTGATTAGGAAGTGTGCCTGTGCTCTGTATGTGTCATCTTTATATGTAATTTCTCATCTTAGATGTTGAAAGTGTTAGAATTATGCTGCTCAGACAATACACTTGAGATCATAACTCCTTGTGGTGTCTAAACCTAAGAGCACTACTGATTGTTTTTGACAGAGTATGTGTGTAGGAGCTGGGATTACCACTAAGAGTGGTATTATATGTGTTTCCTTTGACCTTTGCTGATGCTGTGTGAAGTGGATCTTAGGCAATGTCTTAATTAGTGCCTTGAGTTTTAACCAATGAATATGAGTCACTTGGAACATCCTTGAACTGTGGTACAAAAGATGTTATTGTAGTGACCAGTGCCCTTAACACAGAGCCATCTCGCTGTGTTCAGAAAAAGGTGTCAAGTAGGAAAATCCTTGGCACTATAGAAGAAAGGACTTAGTAAAGCAAAATAGACCAAGCTGGGGGAACAGGGAGCCCAACATTAATGCAAAAGTAGGATACTTAATAAGTTAGTAGGATGGCATTTGTCATTAAACTGAGTAAATTACTTAGCACTTCCCTAAATTCATCTTCAGCATGTAAAACAATGTGTTAGGAAGTGAAGGTTGCCCTGTCAAGTAGTTTTTAAGTGCAGGCAGTTATGTTTTACTGAATCTGAGGAAGGATATTCATGCTTTAGATATCTAAGTGAGATCTCTAAGACAGAACTGAAATTATTCAGTTCCTTTCAATTCTTTGGATATAAGAATTATTCAGTGTGTTGCATAGTCATGATAAGAGTGGGTCTTATTCAAAGTATTTTTCTTTGGAGCAGGAGATTTTCTAAGACAGATCTTCTTGCCAAATGAATCCCAACAGTAGCCTGTCTTTTGAGAGTGCACTGCTTTTGTGAGTTTCATTTCCTGACTAGGTGAAACATAAGATTAGTTTCTGTTGTTATTGATCTCTTTGTCAGCAAGTTATGAAGAGTTTCATGCATTCCTTCTCTGGTATGTAACGTTCTAGAATATTGATCTCAAATAGAAAATGAATTTTGATGGCTGTTGGGATATTTGATCCTATGCTTTTCAGTACTCAGCAGAAAAAGGGAGGCAGATGAATGACAGACCCTTAAGGATGTTCTTCTAATTCTGTGATAAAAATGAAGCACCTTATTTTTTTCTTTTCATTCTGACTCTGAATCAAAATTTTGTTAGGTAATATTACTGCACTTGCCATCCCCAGTCCAGCTGATGGAGCTCTGCAGGATATCTGGTCTCTGATCAAGTTCTGGAGGTATAAATTACATTAAATGTTATTAAATACAAGTTGTAGTTCTGTAGGGATCCATCGGCGTATCTGGAGAGCGGGGGTATGGAATGAGAGACATTGATTTTGCATACAAGAAAGCAATGCAGACCTCAGAGCTTGAGCGTCTGAATGAGGATGTGCCAAGTCACAGCCTTGTGTTGTGGTGTATTCTCGTACTCCCTGTTTGGCTTGGCCTGTGGAGTGTATTGCTGTAATGGTATGCGGTATTGAGGCTGTGTTAAGCCTTTATTATTAAACTCTTATAACTCCAGTGGGACTGACGGTTTGTGGTTTCTCAGGACCACTTCCAAAGCAGCACGCAATCATGTTGTTTTTCTTGGGGAAGTTACTTTATTGCCGAAGTCTGGTTTTGCTTTTTTTTTTTTTTTTTTTTCTTTTTAAAAAAAACAAAACAGTCCCCCCCCCCCAAAGAAACAGATAAGAGAAGTTATTGGTTCAGCTTCTTTGGTTTCCAATAGGTTGAGACAAATATCTACAAATCCTTGCAGGGAGAATCTGTAAAAAGCAATAAAAAGTTAGTGGCTTCTCGGAGGGACTTACTATAAAAATCTTTACTGAAATTTTGAAACAGCACTTAGGTAAACATGCAGTTTATATGCAGTTCTTGTTTGCCTGTGGATTATATTTGCTGTTCTCATTATGTGTTGCAACTGCTTGTTTTTCGGTTTGTATATTGCATTTTCTTCAATGGTAAAATCAAAGTAAGGACAGTATTTGTAGTGGAAATGAATCCATGTATTTGCTGCTACATGATTTTAAGAACTCGACACAACTGGGATTTTAAGAGCTGTTTCCATACATCTCTTCAGTGCAGTACCCATGTTAAATATTTATCTAGTGGTGTGCATGGAGTATGAAACTTCAGATGTTTTTCAGCATGGCTTTGTTTGTCTCCTACAAATCTGCAGTTTGTTGGTCAGGATCATAACTCATTTGTGAGGATCCAAATCTTTGTTTATTTTTCTGTTCAGAAACTAGAGCACTGGAAAAGATACAGCAATCTGTTACGAGTAGCACTTAAATACTTGTCTGGTGTCCAGAAATGCCCAGAGCTAAGGTGGACAATATGTGCAGCAAGATGGATGATTTAATTTGCCTGTCTTGGGGACAGGGGAGTGTGGTGCACAGTTAACCAGGCCCTGAGAAAGGTAAGGGGTCAGCAACACTTGAAGTGCATCCCTTGCCTCGAAATACAATCAGTCCACGTATCTGGATGTCTTAGCTGGACTGTGGGGTAAGTGCAGCAATAGATGTGGTCAGCACAGATTTGCAGGTGGGGTTTTTTTGAGGTTTGGTTTTTGTTTTGTTTTGTTTACTACCGAACAGATCTGTGCAAATCCAGTTGTGTTCCTTCAAAGGTGCATTCAGCACTGGGTCCTGTACAGAGCATTGTTGGAACTGAGTTTAAATTTGTTCCCAGAGCAACATTGAGGGTCTTTGCAGAGTCCGTCCTCGAGCTCCTTTTTCCTGAATGCAATGGGATCCTTGTGTTGGTTTCACAGCAGTGGAACAGGGTCTCATACAACACTCCTCCACACTCCAGAGAGGCTGTGATGGAGTGCATTCAGGTAGCCCTGCACAGCACCGTTTTGTGGGGGATGATGGAGCAGATTCGTATATTGGTCCGATTTGTGATGCTCTACTGGATGGTGGGAGTGCGGGGAAAGTGACCCAGAGCGTAGGTCCCAATGCAACTTTAACCCAAAGTTGACACAAAGTAACCCAAAACAACTTTGCAGTCTGGCTGGTGAGGTCTCAGCCATCATTATTCCTGGCACTGAGTGCTTTCTAAATTGAGTGAGTGCTTATGCTGTCTTTGCTTCTTCTGATGGATTGGATAAGATCCAGAATTACATTTGGATTTTGCTATATCTTGTTGTTTTGGGTTTTTTTTTCCCTTTTCTTTTTTAAGCTGCTAGAACCACTGAAAAAAAGATTGTAGTTAACATGAAAACAGATGTAAAAGACTGGCACTGTGGTGTGTGCAGCCTTAAGCTGTACATATTGGCAAGTTACTGTGTGTCAGATTTCATGATTTAGGCATAAAGGCTGCCCTTCAGTTAAGGCAGGAGGAAAAACATTTAAGCTTCTTTATGGAAGTAGGTATCTGAAAGGTTGGAGACTACTCCTTCAGGCATGAACACTTCCTGGCATCTAAAGCAAGGGTGCATGTAAGTGGGTATGTTTTACACTGTGTCCTAGTAAGTTTTGCAAGATGAAGCCTTTGAAGATTGCTTTTGAAAAGTAGAGCTCGCTCCGGGGCTTGGGGAAAGGCACTGGGCACAGACAGAGCTGCCACTTTGTCTCAGCAAAAAAGACCCCCTAGAAAGTCAGGAGGATTTTGAACTGAGTGATGACTGGAGGAGATTTGAAACTAGAAGCAAATAAACTTTTCTTCTTATATTTGTTGAAGCAGAACTCAATGTATTTGCAAGTAAATCTGGCTTGCTTCAAAGAAATGCTTATCTCCATCACCTTCTGACAGAAACAACCTGTAGCTCTGAATTTGGCTGGATGTGAGTAACCGTTTGGGTAGAAGAAAGCTGACACATTATTATCTTCTCAGCTTTCTTCAGATTTATAGTTTCTTCACTTTTGGAGTGCTAATACCAGAAATAAACACAGTGTTTTAATAAAGATCCATGTTTTGTGAAATTACTTGTGGAGGTCAAGGGCGAGTTGACTATAATACAGATTATTCACAGTGAATTTGACTAGTTGAAACTAATAGTAGCATGAAGGACTGGATTGGAAAAAGGGAGCTCTTACTCTGCTTGTAAATTGTTTTTTTATATGAGAAAGATAATGTTCTCAGTTAAGGGAATTAAACATTATACTATTTTTGTGGGTTGTGATAATAATATTAATTTGATGCTTGCAGTGCTTTTCAGCCATTCTTAGATAAGTCCTAATATTTCATGTGCAGTGTGAATGCAAAATATATTTCAGGAAAATTAACAGCATTTAAATTTGACCTTAATTACAAAGCAGTACTTTGTGTTGATAAAAATCTCAACAGTTTCTTAAAAGTAGAACCCCACAGAGATACTTTGGAATTGATGGCAAATGAAGTTAATGCAGTTAAAATGAATTAAACTCCTTGCTATTTAGAATAATATAATGACGTCTGAATTTTATTCCCAAAAGAGGAAATACAGTTGTTAAGTCCAGATGGATTTTTATTTTTGTTGGAGCAAGTTTTGAGACTAGTAATATCTTCTTTTTAATTTTTTTAGTGTTACTACCATAGTGCTGGATCTGATACAGCACAGACCTACTCGTTCTAAATTCTTTTAAACCCAGTCAAATTAACAGTCCTTTATTAAAACAGCAGTGTTTATTTTGAAAATTAGCGGTTTCTTATTGCATTTTTAAGAGTTGGAAAATAAGCACCAGGATAATGTAAAGTATAGAGAAGCCAAGGGCTCAGTCCTGTGTCAAGTTGTTTTCAGCTCTAACATGGTAACTGCCAGTGCCTATGATTGTAGCCTGCCCAAATTTCACGTGATGCAGCAGGAGCTTAAAGTCTTTTCAGTAGGCTAAGTCTTCTTGTGCTTGGGCTTTTTGCCTTGCACTGAGGGCTTGCACCTTGGCAGCCTCTGTGGTGCTGCAAAGGAAGTGTGATGAGTTGATCACATCTGAAACCTAAGTTGCAGAGAGAAGTGTCAGTGGATTCAGTCTATTCATTTAGGGGAAGATGAAAGGCAGTTCAGCTATTGCTGTGTCAGTTTAAGTCTTCTCAGGCCATAAAATTACTAATCCTGTTGTGGCGGTTTGTTCTTTTCTGTGTTTTGCCCATTGGCAATTTGTCTCTAAGTTCTGGGCCCAATTCTGCTCCACTGGTAGGGGAATAGAATTTGATAGTCTTTCTCCTTCAGTTAGGATTGCCATGAAACTAGATGGCAAGCCAGGAGGCTTACCACCAAGATAAATCTTCATTTGTCTCAAATAAGCATAAGGCTGGGGGAAAGCCCCATTATTGAGCATGATACCATAATGCAACTCCACTTGGAACAGAATACCAAATTATTACTGATAATTTTGCAAACAGATTCTAGGTTCGAAGAGTGGTATATGAGGAAAATGAATGACTAATAAAGGAGTCTGGATCATGGGGTGAGCTGAGTGCAAGCAGGCAGTAAGGATTTCTATGTGGCCAAATGTCAAGTTGCATATACAAAAACTAGGATTTTTAAACCACAGTTGAAGCAAAGGGTGCCCCATCGTATGAAACAGTGACTAAAAGTGTCGGGCATTAACTGGTGAGCAAGAGTTGTCACTGCAGTCATGGATAAAAGCATTGTTGTGATCCCCAGACAGATAAATAAAAGGGTATCAAGTAGAGAGGTTTTATTTTCTTGATGCTTGGTAGATATGCTGCATATAATGCAAAGGTGAAAGATATTGATGAATTGAAATGCATTGAGTTGGGAAGCCACTACTATGAGTAAAGATGAGGGAAACATGGTGAGAAGTGCAAGGAGCACAAAGTGCTTGGCTTAGCAAACCGTGTCAGGGAAGAGCTGATCATAACAGGTGAGGCCCCTAAGTGGGGAAAGAATATTGGTAATACATTTGGTAAGAAAAACTCTCTAGTCCAGCAGTCACAGCATGTTATGATTCAGTTGACTAAGCTTATTAGACATAAAATGAAATTCATTTCAATGAATTGTAGCTACTTCATTGGTTAATGGCACTGTGATTTATTGCACACTCCGTTGTTCTGCCTTTGCTAGATGCCTGTTGTTTTGTCTGGTTGGTGAAGAAGTTTTTCTGCTTTGGGTTAGAAGGGAGCACAAGGAATTGCTTAAGCAAAATAACAAAAAAAATGTTACAGCAAGAAATGGTGCTGAAAAAAAGGGGAAAATGAACTTGTACTCTTGTGTTACAGATTCAGTGGTTCTTTCCTTTGACTCCGTTGGACATACAATAGGCTCAGGTACAACATTGCCTTCTTCTCTATCTCCCACCTCATGACAAGGCTTCTACTTAATTGGACATGGTAGCCATGTTGGGAGGCAGGACACTGAGTCAGACTTCTGTGGGAATCAACCATCTAGCCAAAGAGTAAATAGGTCCTTTCCTAAGAGCAGTGGGAGTTTTAAGAGCCTTAGCGCGACACAAGGATTAACCTGCGAGACTCTTCCCTTACCCAGCGAGGAAACGACCTGGACATGTGTTGATGATGCAGTTTGTGCTTCTCTTCTCATGTGAAAAGCATTAAGATGATGTCACCCACCAGCTGAAGAAAAAATGTTTCATGCTACTTAGGATAGTTTCCCAGCTAAACAAACAGTTGAGTTATTTGGGGAAAGACATTAGGAATGCTTCCAGGAAGGAGAAGACGAAAGAGTAGTAACTTAACCAATAGGGCTGGAAATTATTTTTTTTTTTTTTTTTTTCCCTTGGGTGGAAGCTGACCAGCATTATCAAACCCCAAGGCAAATCCTTTCCAATCACATTTCCTTTGGAACCTAAGCATGACCTACAATTAAACTGAACCAGAAATCAAAAATTCTTTTGTGTCGGGGGCACTTCACTAGATCAGTAACTCTCCATTTGGCTGTGTGTAATGTGCAAGCTGCAGCCAAGGCACACCATAGTGAGCATGATACTTGAAGAAATTCAGTTTACAGTGTGTATATAATGATATATGAAGTGCAAGGGAAAGGCTAAGAATTGCTCTTACAACTTTAAACCCCTCAACACTTAAAAGATGGGGATCTTTATTGTCTTTCACAAAAGACAAAACCTTTGCTTGGAATTTTTTTTTTTTGTCTTGCTTGCCAGCCTTTCCTCTTAGGTTGATAGGGGGAACATGCTGCCTTCCAACATAGCACCTGTCTTCTGCCTGCACAGTTTGAAAGAGAGCCTGCTGCCTGACACTAACATCAAAGCTTGAACACATTTCTGATTTACTAACCCCTGAACTAGTGGTAGTAACTTACTTTGTTTAAAACACCTCAAACTTTTTCCACTCTCCCTGTATCTCCTCTAAAACTTACACCTGGAAACAGATCTATTCTTAGTGCATGATCTGATGTGAGTATCTCTAGGGTGCCAAATGGATATGTTGTTGTGTATATGGGGGAAAGAAACCCTCTATTAATTCTCTCTTACTAATTAATATGTCATAACTGAAGTGTGTTGTTGCCTGCCTCCTAAATTGGATGGTGGTCTCTTAAGTCTGCAGAAGTACGGAGGAAGTTGCATAGGTTTGAGATACCCTTGCTTGAATTTTAATCACAGATTTTGTATCTATGGAGTTAACCATAAATGTTACTACCAATAGGAAAGTAAACTTAGTAATGAAAAACAGTTCAACTGCTCTGTGTCTTTTGGAGTTCTGTTAATATGGAGGGTGGGAGACAGGCTCATGTGAGCCATCAGACTGCCTGGGTCTGTTTTAAAAGCGCTGGTCTTTGTTCTGTTTGCATTTTACAATTCAAGCTTGGATTGGTTAGGAATTGAGACAATAAGGGTTGATCTTTTGTAAACCCTTTCATTGCAACAAGACTGACTTCATTGAAGAAATGTGAAGAAAAGTCCTATATTTGAGAAGAGAGGCTCAGAAATGTCCGAGAAAGCTGTATGTTTATTGCTCTTGTGTTTAGTACTTTGCACTTACTGTGCTGCAAACTTCACCTTGCTCTGAACTGGTATGTGTAATGAGATGTCAACATGTGTGATGTTTGTCCAACTGAGGGATAGCTTTCCTTGTTGAACAGGAAGGAGAGAGAGAAAAACTGTGGCTCTTGTGCTTCCGCTGTCCATCCCATCTCACCTTGCTGCAGACCCAGGAAAAGACAGAGCCCAGAAAGAACCCACAGAAACCATGGCAGCTCCAGGCCCAGCCATTCCCAGTAGGTGATGTTTCAGCTAAAGTTATATGCTTTGAAACATAAAATTACATATACCTTTTTCTTTGTTAGTCAAAACCAGCTGAGAATAATAGTCCCCCTGTTAAGATTTCATGCTACTTAAAACTTATATTTGCATATTAAACAGCTTAGAAGTGCTCTTTGGTACTTGTTAGTCATGCCATGTGAAGGGCAATGTCTTACTGCAACTTTTGTATCATACTTGAATTGACTGTTTGTCCTTATCTTGGCTTTCCCCTTAACTTTGTCCCGCATGCAAGTCTCAGTTTTCAGAGATGCTGGAAATCTGTCCTTATGCAACTCAGATTAATGACACTGTCTAGGTTTTTCTGGATAAACTCTCTGAACTGAGTGTTCAGAAGTTCATCTGACTATGGAGCTTTAATGTAATGCTTCATAGGAGATTATTGGGTAGGGGACATGCAAGCCAAATGTGCTTTGAGTGAGGCTGAACCGTGAGGTTCATGCTGTGGTCCAGCCTTCACAAGTCCAGATGTTTTTGTGATTCTCTTCATGGCTGTCCATTCCCTTGAAAGATAAAGCTTGAGCAGCTGAGATTAGTGTTTGATGTGATGTCTAGGCCAGTGTTTCAGCTGAAACTGTTTCAGAAAGAAGGATATCATGCTCTGAACTTGGGGAAACAATCAGGACACAGGGTGTTTGAGGAGACCTAGATTTCATTCTCATGCCATAGACAGCTAGTGCTTTTATTTTTTTCTTTCCTCTCTAGTTGCTTTGTTTTACTTTGTTGCTACCAAATCAAACATTGGACCTTGAAAGTCAGATTTATACCCCTGCTATTTTTGTTCAAGACTTTTTCCTACCTCCTGTGTCTGACAGCAAGCTAAATTTTTCTTCTCTGAGCCTTGGATAGGAGTGCACTGAATGTGCAAGTTTCCCAGATGCTACTGTGCTTGCTGAAAATACTGAATACCTTTGGGCTGTAGGCTTATGCTCTTGTTAGACGTATTTGATTGCAGTACTGACCACTGATTCATAGATGATGTTCTCACTGCAAGCTTAAAAGGTGCTAGTTCCAACATTACAAGCAACCAAGTGTTATCTAGGTCTTGCTCAAATTGTTTGCATGTATTAACTCTTCTGGGTTTCTAAGCTTTGATTTAGAGTAGTGTATCTGCTGCAGCTCACGTGCTTGTGAAAGCCCACGTGGAAGACCAGGATTCCAAATGCTGTGTTCACACTGATAGTGGAGTAACCATCTGAGAATTTACGTCTGTGCTTATTTAGAAGTTTGCTGTTAGTGATTCCTTAAGTCAAAGTCCATAACAATTTCGGGAGGAGCTGTGAGAACTATGAAGGAAACACTCTCTGTTTCATTCAGCTGCTGAAGATGCTCAGATAACCGTTATGTGAAGGATGAGAATAATTCTGTGTCTGTCCTACCGAATACAACTCCAGAGTGAATTTGGTGACTACTTGCCTACGTTTTGGATGGAGAGTGGTATAGATAGAGGCCAGGAATAGAAATGCAACTGAATGAGGTATCACATGGGTAGAATAGTGTTAGATTCCTAGCATAAAACATTGGTGACTTGCAGAAGATTCCTTGCTGTTTATTTGATTTCTCAATGATACTCTGATAGTACAGATGGCTACAGTTGCAAACTCTGATATTTCCCAGATTTTCAGGTCAGTGGTCATTAACTTTAGATGTTCTTGGTTTGAGGAAAGCAACTTTAATTTGTGTTTGGAGCTGATGTGGTTCTAGCGTGTTGGGGTTTTTCACCCAAATTGCATTTCTGTCTTAGCACTGTGTGGTAGTGATGGGAAAGGAGAGAAAACTTACTATGATGTATATTTTTTCATTCCTGTAAGGCAGAAAGAAAAAAGGGAAATATATATATATATTCTCTGCTGGTTTTAGTGGCTTTATTCTGCAAAAATACTTTTCCAGTTTCATTTTTAATTAATGAAGTTCTACTTTGTTCTTTATTTTTCTGAGTGTAGACTGTGGGAGCTGCTTGAATCTTTGCCAGTGACTGTCACAAAGCAGTTTCATAGTCCTTATGTGACTTTGCCAGCTTGGGCAGGACCATCATCTGTCTTCTTATTAGTGCTCTGTTCTTCCGGTTGAAAATACAGCAGTGAATGAGTTGAGGTGCAAATGTCAAGAAGTGGCTTAATGAATTTAAATAATAAAATTAAAAGTATTTCAATGTTATTTTTCTCTCTTGTGACACCTCTCTGCATCAAATCAGCACATCTTGTAAGTCACTAAAAACCAATGTAGATTACTGTTTTGTTAATATTGTTCTTGACTTTTATTAGGAAATATGATACAATTTACAGAATAAAGAGTATTTCGGGAGACTCAGTAGGGCAGCATTAACTCCATTTGTTAAATGGACTCATGGCAGTAAATGTAACAGCTGTTTAGCAGAGGCTGTAGTCTGGCTTGAAACAGATGACTTCCTGGGAAAAGCAAAAGGACATATGCAGATCATAGGAAGAAATTTTTGATCTTCCTGTCGGAGTCTTTCCTAAATTCATCTTAAAGCAGTCAATTGCTTTTCTGCCATTGGAGTTTGCTATGGTTTTATTAGGATGTGTAGATGTAGATTGGTGAGGTAAGCTTCTGGTGGTGGGCTGCAAGGGCTGGGCACTTAGCTTTACAGGTGTCACTTCTGCTTCTTCTGTGTATTGTTACAGAGCAGGGAAAGGCACCAGGGACTGGGCTTTGTCTTACCAGTTTTCTTGGTGTTTTCCTTGATGTCACTCAGCAACCTGGAGAAAAAGGTTGGTAAATGCGTATGCAAACGCGAAAGTGGGGGTGAGAAGGAAACTGAAACACAGACGTCCATGCAGGACTGTGCTGAGAGGTTCGGGTGGCCTCAGATTTACCACTTCTGAACTTTCCTTTGCAGTCTTTTTTATTCCCTGGTTATTTAAATAGAAGATAATGCTTTCATCAGTAAATTCCATCACTGAAGAGGTTAAAGTGAAAATCCTAAGGAAAGGATGCAACATTAAGTCTTTGTTTATCCAGTACTTTCATTGTTGCTCAGTAATCCTGACTGGTATTTTTTTAACCCTGGAATAAAAGCTTTCTTTTGTCCTTTTCAGTTGATCCATTTAACATGACTTTTTTCATTAATTCTTTCTTGTCTCTTGAGTTCTAGCAGAATTATTTTACATCGGCTGAACTTTTATAACTGTCCATATGTGTTTTCTTAGTCCAAGGTGAATGTGATGTGTTTGGCCTTTTTCATTGCAGAGGAAATCATTTTACCTGTGACCTTTGCTGCAGATGTAGAACTTGCATGTGAATAGTGACCAAGGCTTGGCTCAGTTGGAGCCTCAGTTCTGCAGAGACCAGATTGCACTGGACAGGATGAAATATATCAGGGTGGTCTGAGCATCCTTGATAGGACTTCTGTCTCTTGAGAATCATACTGATTTCTTTGACAAACACAAACATTTTGAATAAAATAGGGAATTGAATCTTCTGCCTTCCCTCTTGTACTTGCAGTTACCTGTTAAACACAGAGCTAGAACTGCATATAGCCCGTTTTTTAAAAAAAAAGTTTAATTTTCTATTTCTGCAGGCAAAGTTACTTGTCTTGTGCTTCTAAGTGGCTGGCTGCTAAAAAGGTTAATACTTAAGTCATCAATGAAATTGGTTACAGGTAGTATGAAAGGATAAAACCACTATGCCAAGTTAATTCCTGGATTGTTGATTTCAGATTAGTAGCATAGGAGGAAAATTTTGCCCATTTTGCTTCTAGATAGCTATATTGGCTGCAGATGCAAAAGGCAACTTGAATACTTGCTAGATACTGTACAGTGGGCTTTATGGCTTCCTGGGTGGTCTGCATGGAGTTTTCAGACATGAGACAATACATCTCTCACTTGCAGCCTGGTAGCTGGATTTCTGTTAGATTCTTCGGAGAAATTTCCATGCTAATGCCAACATTGAATTTGGCACAGGATTTGCATAATTTATAGAAATTGCTATGCTTGGCTCTATTTCTGTTCATGTAATCCCAATTACATGCTTTATTATGAAATTGTTGTCAGTTCTTAGATTCTTATTCAGTTCTGATCTTCCTGGAAATGTAGAAATGCATTTTGTTTTTGACCTAAGATGACCTCTTGTTCTTATGGGGCACGATGAAACTTCATTTCCCATGTTTGTGCATTTCTGTGCTTCTGTGCACTGCTGTGCCATATTGTTAGCTGAGATCTGTAGCTCCTTAGCACAGGTTGATGTGATCTTTAGATTGTCTTGTGCTCGCTTAATAATGTTACTTTTATCTTTCATGGGCCTTTCAGTCTTCTGTGGGCTGGTAATATAAAGGCTTGTTCAGATTACTCCATGATGTTCTTGAGTGGATGCAAATGAAGTTCTTTATTACCTTTACTCATTTTTTGCTTTAAAAATAAATCCTGTGCCACACAGCCATGGAAGTGTCTTATCTGGATCTTGGTGGGTCAGACATGGCCTGGGCTGGATCGGACCTCCCGATGTGCTTAAGTGTGAAGGGAGTTCTCCAGGACTGTACCCGTTGGTGGCTTTGCATTGTCCTTCAGTGCAGAGACCCCTTAATGATTGGGGTGCTGGGCGAGTGTCATCATGATGATGTTGGTGGAGGCCAACATCAAACCACAGTTAACATGGCCAGCTGGTCCAAGCTGGTTTTTGGTGGAGAAGCTGGAGTCTTTTTACCTTGTTCTCTCTATTTTGTTCTGTTTTCTCTAGTATTCCAGCACTTCTTTATCCCACTGCATGAAAAAGAGGAGAAATATTTCTGTATATCAAGTCGTTAACTTGGTGATTAAGACTTTAAACTAGGGTGATGGGAGGAGAAAGCAACCCGTAAGGGTACACAGAAGTGGTGTGAGTGCCAGGGCAGGCTATTGCCACCTCTGTTTTCAATGGAGGAAAGGGTGGGAATGGGATTGCCCCTTTCTTGAGCTGTGAGCTGTGTGATCAGCTCCGTCCCTCTCCTGTAATCATCACACCGTGACCAAACTGTGTTTTAGATTCAGTTGTACTTTGTTTCAGTGGATCTGTGTTTCATCTTGTTTTAATTTAGATACGTAACTCCCGACAAGGATTGCCTTTTCCTGCAGCTAGGCTCTGTGTGTTTGGCTTTCTTCAGATATTTGGGGCTTTATCTGTCTTTTGTGAGTCCAGGCCACTTCCAGCCAGCATGTGGCCTGACTTTTGGCTCCTGTATTCATACTGATACAGATAATGACACTGGAAGTCTGTAGCAAGACTTCAATTTTTGCTAAAAAGGAAGATAACTTTGAATCTGTAATTTTAGAGGGTCCTAGTGTCTTTCCTGGGGGAGCAGCATGTGATAGAGATTCATTTCCAAGCTAATAGTAATGCTGACTTCCAAAAGTGCCTGTGAGTGTGAGATGGCCCATGGTGAGGGCAGCATTTCTCTGCCTGCAGTAGCTTGCACATCTCATCTGCCAGCGAGAGGAAGAGGCGTAGATGCTTCTGGTTTGCTGTTACAGCCTGAAACGATAGTTACACTCTTCTGAAAATCAAGAACCTACCCGTGTGTCTGGTTTGAAACCAGAAATGTTGTTTGGCTTTGTCATACATTTTTTTTGTAAGTGCCTGTTGCAAAATAGAATATTAAAAAATTTCTGTCTCTGTTGGTAATGATCACTGAACATCAAAACTTTAAGCCTAGGAAAGGTGAAACGCTTGTGACAAATAGAAGATAAATCTCATGAAACTTTGCAATGGAGGTCTGTCCTTAGTGGTTAGCTCATGTCTGTGTTCTGGTGCTTTGGTTGCAAAACGAATGAAGTGCTGAGTTAATGGAAATTCCAGGATGTTGTTGTAGTTATGAGGTGATATATCTCTTATTGCATTTCCTCTTTTTGTATTTCCTGTTGGGAAGAAGGGAATGTTGATTTGAATGAGGTAAGACTGATGACAGATGGGTCAGTGGCTGTAGATGTTTTTTGAAAAAGAAATTTTTCAAAAAAAATCTTTGTTGCTGTTTGCTCAGTACAGGTGTTGGTTTTGGGAGTCAGAAGGGTTAATAAAAATTGAAGGCATGTTTCTTTTTGCTGAATGGATACCTTCCTATGCACAGTCCTACAGGCGGAGGAGGTGAGATTGTACAGGACATAATTTCTTGTAGGAGGAATAAACTGGGAAGAAATTACGAGGAAAGCAGCACATGGGGGAAACAGAACTGTCGCTGTGTGGAAAGTGGAGGAGATGCACAGGTGGAGTGGGGATGGTGGGTGGCACTCGGGTGCTGGCAGGGAACAGACAGTATGTGCCAATATCGCGCGTGCACGTGTTCCGCAGCTTCTGTTACCTAAGTGATGTCAAACAGAATAGTTTCCTTGGCTCAGGAATTAAATCTTAATGGGATTGAAACCAATGGCACGGTTTACATTGACCTATCTGGTGCAATCATTGTGTCTGAGGTACATGTTTAGGCTTTCCTGTTCTGCCGGTAAATGAGAGTGTGAAGAGCTTGTGATCTTCTGAGGTAAACTACTGCACCAGAAATTCTAGGAGTGTCTCATGAGAAAAGTAATCTTGTACTTCCAATGAGCTTTTTCTAAAAGCTTATGAGAATTTTTTTTCTTGTTTCTTTTAATCTCTGATTTGGTTATATTTTACTTCTCTGTATTTTTTTTTTTTATTCTATAGAAGTGAGACCCAGAGGCCCTCAGTGTGAGGAAGCCCCTGAGCTTAACCCAGCGCAAGAAGGACACTACACCTTTTCCTTGTATATCTCATGTGAATTCTAATAGTTTGGGGTTTTTTTGTATCAAGTGTTTGATTTGCAAGATCATAATATAATCAGATATGCCAAATTAAAAGCTTATTTTATACAGGAGTTACGGATGTTCTGAGTTGTAGCTTTGTTTCTGTAGCTGTCCCCTGTTCGTGGCATAAACTGACTTTGCAGTTTCCTACTGAACAACAACACCTGAACTTGAAGCATTTTTGTCACCGTGAGTCACTTCACTTTATCTTGAAGAAGAACTGCTTGATTATGAAGTTGTGGGTTGGAATAGACAAGGAATGAAGAAAAATTTCAAAGCTATGCACATCAGAACTTAGGAGGAATGTTTGTCATACAGTTTAGTGGCAAAATTATTTGTACAGCAAGCAGAAAAGGTTTGTTTGTCACTGCATAAGTGGTTTCAGTAATACTGTATTTTTATGACTCTGGATATCTTGATTAATTTTAGTGATTTCTAAATTAATGGTTACCCATGTGTTCTCTTGCTCAGGTATTTCCTGGAGACTGAGAAATGTTGATTTAGGAATACCTTGAAGTAACAATAATCTGTATTAACAGCTGGTATAAGGACTTGCTGCTGTTTGGTTTTGGTGCCTCTTGCAGAGGAGACTCTTGCAGCTTTTATGATATTGTGTCCTTTGCTTTTGTTTTTCAGAGTATGACAAACTGGGCTTTCTCCTGAACCTGGACTCAAAACTGTAAGTAGAACAGTAGGATTTTTCTTCATTTCTGTAGTTACAGCTTTCTATTGTAAGCAGCTTTTATGTCACCTGGGCAGCTGGCTCACTAGACTCTACACTTCTACCTGGGACAGCCAAGTCCTGCAGCAACCTGGGAATTACAACTCCTTTCCCTTCACTAGGCTTTGCAGGCCAGCTTGGATTGTCGTTCACTGTCATTAATTCCTTAATAACTGATCAAGAGACTATAAATACCCCCTTGAAGCCACGAATGTCAGTCTGCTCTAGATAGCCTTCTCTTAATCTTCCAAATGAAAAATTAATTAAATATGTGAAAGCAGAAGGAATGTGAATCTACAATTTGCTGGGATGCTTAGGAGTTTATATTTCCTTTCTACTTGTTTCTTTTAAAATGGATACTACTATTTTTGTTGATCAAATAGAGAGGAAAGAATCTCAGCACAAGGCAGGGACCACTCGCTATGTCAGAAAGATGATGCAGTGCTGAAGGATGAAGATGCTCCTCGTGCTTTTTGCCTTAAATCAGTCGAACTGAGCCTGGATTGCCGAACACTAGGGGTCAGTAGCGACCCTGTTTCTGGGGTCAGCAACCTGATGGATTTTTTTTGGTGTTGGGAGCAAAAACACTACTAAAAGCCTTCTGCTTAAAAGGGCTCAGAACCAATCTCGTGGCTTTGAATGACTTGAGAATACATCCCCTGTGCAACGTCATGTCAATGTAAACCCCATTCTTAATGGTTTGAAAATTTCTTTGGACCTATAGGGTGAAACAATTCTGTTTAGTGATGATGAGCAGCCTGTGAGCTTCCATAATGAAATAAAAGCCTCCTCAGTGTGTTGGGAACTGCTGCTTGCAGAAGATGACAAAGTCTCTAGGTAGGAGTTTCTTTTGCAGAAGCAGCTGGGTACATAAAGTCAGTCATAGTAACATATGAGAAAAAAGTAGCAGAATGCGTATAAAAAAGTAGGAATGTTGATTATTTATTTATTTAATTTTCCTCCAAAGGCTCTGTATCTCGTTCAGTGGTCAAGAAGGATAGCGTTGACTGCATGAATAGGTCAGGGTTTCTTTCTGGTCTCATTCAGTGTAGTGTTCCATGCAGTTTTTGTTGCCTGCTGTCTAGAACCCATGCTGGTGGCACAGTTACCCATTTTCTTTGTTGAATTTTCTATGTTGAGACATCCTAGTGATTTAGAGACAATAGTGTGTGTACCCGTACTACACTGTGGGATGAGATTCACACGATACATTACCTTTAATTTATACATGTAGAAGTCAAAGCAAAGAGATTAATCCAAAATTGTGAAGTGAGTACATAACCTTTGAGTGAATATATGGGTGTTGGAGAGGGTAAAATATTTTTTAAGTTTTTAACTAGACTGATTGGTTTTTTCCAGGCTATTTTTGTGTATTTTGTAATGTCCCATTTATTGAACTTGCCTGTTGACTGTCCACACACAGCTGGCATCCCAGTCTGCGCTGTGTCCAAACCACTGCTTCAGTCTTGCTCTTCCTTCTCCTTCTGCATGCACTGTCCTTTTCATTTTGCTTTTAGCCCAGCCCATTGAACCTTGCTTCCTCTCAAGCCTGTATTCCATTATTTTTTTGCTTCTTTGCTGACTTACCGATTTGATTACAGCTCTCCAAGGCATGGTCTGCTTTTTCTTATTCTTCAGTATGAGGCGAAGTGAAGTTTTTACCTGCTGGAGGGCTTCCAGAACACTGATTTATTTTCTTTAAACCTTCCTATGATAAAAACCTTCAATTAGTTTGATTAAAGAAAGGTTTTGTTGACTACTTAAAAAAATCTATTTATATAGTGCTCTAAATATGCATGTTTATTTTTCAAAGTCCTAAAGTTAGCTTCTAGAAAGACTTGTAACAAAATCAGCATGATTAAAATAAATACGATGAGTTAACTTAAGGAACAAAGAAAGCAAGTACTGTACGTAGGTGAAATAACTTTTTTTTAACTGCAGCTTTGTTAGGTTTTGTTTGGTTGTTTTTTTCTTTTCTTTTTGTTGTTGTTTATTTGTTTCTTCTGTAGAATTAAAGCTGATCCTGCTTTGAGAATAGACCTGATGACCTGCAGAGTTCACGTCTGGCCTGAATTATTCTGTGATTTTTAATTTTTTTTTTTAAAGCAAGGAAGACAGAAGATGGCTGAAAATACCATAAAACATATGAAATATATTTTGAAAGAAAAATGGCTGATAGCCTGGAGGACTTTGCTACCATTCTACATTCTACCATTCACCTTTTGTGGTCAGAGTACCAAATTCCTAAGTACAGACTGAATTCAATGGGACATAGTGGTTAAAAGTACTTTCTGTGACTGACTTAAGATGGTACCATCATAGAAACACTTTCTGGTTAAAAAAAATGCTCAGAGTTGAAAGGGGTAATATGTTCTGCACTAATGACTTTATTGGCAGAAATAATTGAATTATGTCAGTTGTTGTGATATAATCGTTCTGGTGGAATCTTGCCATAGATCATAACTTTATAGGGTTCACTTAATTGACAGCATGTGAGAATCTTGTGTGACTTGAAGCACTTAGGGCAACAATTAGTTTTCTTTCGATTTTTTTTCTTAATCTTTTGTTTGTTCAGAACTTGTTGCTGGCTGTGTCAGTTGATATCATTGAAACTAATGGCCCAGAAGACTAACATTTTCTACAAAGGTAGATCTGCATTACAACTTAAGTGCTCTAACTTGCATTTTGAATGTCATACAAAGGACAGCATTTGACATACATAAGTAGTAATGTGTCCATTTGCCTTTGCATCTTTAGTTTTTTCATGCATTGCTATTTTAATGTCCTCTACTCTGCAGATGTCCAGGACCTGTTATTCAGATATAGTACAGTCTGCTGTGGTTACAGAAATGTAGTGGTTTTGTTCTCCTCGAGTTCATGGAAATGGTAATGAAACCAGATTTGTTCACTTTGGAAGGAATTCTGTCAGAAGCACTTGAATAATGTTTTCTGTGGGAGCCGTATGTCTGATAAATGCCTTGCTGTAATTAGGGAAGCTGGTATGGACAGGAGTCTCACCTGTAAGGGGATGGCCAGTTTTAAAGATACTGTATGGATGCTTCATGGAAATGACAGGTTCTGACCAGTCTTGATGGGAAGGAGACTATTAAGATGGAAGATGCTTCCTTTCTGGTGCCTGTGACTAGGATAGCTCTTCTTTATAAAGTCCAAGAGCTTTTAGAAGGCAGGATGGTATCCAGGTGGGGACTGTTAATGACACACAGGGTGAATGGAAAGCTGAGGACTTCCATAGGCAATGCAGTTTATGAATGAGTTGTTCCCTTAGTCAAAACAAGACATAAGTCTCCTCAGGACCAGGTTAATGAAAGAGATCTGTTGCAAGAGGAGTTTATCTTTTAGTTATGTTTGTATTAACCACAACATCATTACCAGAATTAGAATGTCAAAACAAAATATGCACTAAGTATAGAAACAGGCCAGTTGCATCCATTTCTCCCTTGTAAAGAGTTTTCCCAAGCAGCAGAGCCTTTTTAAAGCCTGTAAGGATAACATCCGACATTTGCTGGTTGTGTAGAGAAAAGCGTTTAAACAAAAACTATGATACAATTCACAGATTTTAATTCTTAGGAGGGGCAATAGTTCCTGAACAACTTAAGGCTATCAATCACATTAGTGACTCAGCCTGTGGATTACTAGGTGCCACCAAATGCCAAGATTTGCAGTCACTTTCTAACATCTGTGCTTGGCAATGAGTTGCATGCTTTTGTTATTATTAAATATTTATATTGTAGTAGTTCTTTGAGACTGGCCAGGTCTTAGAAACAAGAGTCTCATTCAATACAAATTCTGAATCATTCCCTGAGCAGAATCTATGTTTGCATTGAATTAAATGAGATTTCCGAAGGAGGATCAGCATATGAACGTGGAGTTAATTATAGACTGTATTTAATGCTTATTAAGTGGGCCAAGCTGAAGGTTGTATGGTCATTCTTCTATCACTTAGTACTCTCTCTGAATGCTTGGTTTAGTCACCTTAATGGTTGCTTTGAGTCTGCCTGGGCAGATTGCAAGTGTAGATTCACTTGTGTTGAGCATATGAAAAGTTCCTTTTTGTAACCCATATGGTTTGGGGACTTCTCCCTTGCGCTGCTGCCCTCATGCTTCTGTGCCGGCTTTCCTTCCTGCTCTGCTGCTGTGCCATTTCCTCAGTGAGATGGAATCTTAGTGCTTGCTTCTGCCTCTCTTGCAAACTCATCCTTCAGAAACTACTTTCAAAGGGACTTCAGCAGATATATTGGGGATTTGATGCTTCTAAACAACAGCCAGAGAAAAGTTCCCCTTAGGAACTTGGTAGATCTTTTCACCTTCTGACATAGTCAATTCAAAATCCTGGACATCAAAATCTCAGCTGATGAATGATGGAAAAGTCTTCCCAGGGTTTGACTTTGACTGGGAAAGAACCACTCCCTCATAAAGTTCAACAAATGTTAGAAGATACACTTGAGTTTCACGGAATCATTTTGCACTGAAACAGAACAGTGGGTCTTACCATTTTCTTTCAAGGTAGAAATAGGGAAAAAAAAATTGTTGCCCCTCTCAATTAGAAAAATGGTTATAAGATCACTGTGGTTGACCACAATAACATAATATTAACATATTATATGAGTACACTCTTAACTATATGGTATGTATTTTATATTGGTATATATTTTATATTGTGTACTTTGGGAATCTTTAGGCAGAACTTAACTAAAAGGAGGAATATCTTTTCCAATGGTCTTTGTGTTTTGCTAGACATTTTGTGATGTTGCGAACTTACATATTTCTTCATTATTATAGAGTAGATTTGGGAGGTGCAACAAAGATTTTTTGAATATTCATGATGATTTCAACTTTGTGTTAAAAAGAAAAGACAAAGAAATTGAGTCTGGGGGTGGTGGGGGAAGCCAGAAATAACAACCTTCACCCTGCAAACTCAAATGAAACTTGATCTAGACTTTGAAAAGACCATAAAAATGGAGGGAGTTTGGGCTAGGGAAATACACAGATTGGGTTACTTATGTTTGTTGAAATTTCTTTACTTCAGAGCTTTAATAATGAAGAACTGAAACAGAGCCCCTTCCCTCATTTTCTTTCTAGGCTGGGAGGTTGCTTTGAAACTGTTTGTGTCTTTGTGTGGTACTTTGCCATTAAACACTGTAAAAATAAGCAGTAAACGTGTTGGAATGCTGGACTTTCCCCATGCCTGGTGCTCTGGGATTTCTTTCTGCCCTGGTATTTTTTTTCAATTTGTCTTTTTGTATTCCTGCAATCCTGAATGAGGGACAAAAGAAGAGAAGTGAGAAGTCCCAATGATGTCCTGCCCTGCACAGACAAGACTAAGAGTGTCTCTGGTGGGTTAAATGAAAGGATTCTGACCATCACACGCAAGAGTGTCCTGATACTTTTTCTGAAAGATTATTTCCAGGCTTAGCGTGCTTTATGACACTGGTATTTTCCTGGCAATTGATTATTTATTTTTCCTTTATTTCAGACTTTTAATTCATCTCCTTCTACCTAATCTCTTCCATTCTGTACTAATTGTTTGAGCACTTCAAATATTTAAGAAAATTAACCTGAGCTATTTATAGCAATTCAGTTACCTGGCTGTTTGTTGTTCATCCATCGAACCTCTCCCACATTTGGGTGGGATGTAACTGCCATCCCTGGTTTTGTTTTGCACTTCTTAGTTCATTTCAGTTTGTTTCAATTTTGATCCTTTGGCATTTTGATAAGGATTTCTCATGTGAGTCTTTATTATGTAACTTTGGGATTCCTGTGTTAGACACAGTCTCAGTTGATGAAGAAGATAAAAATTGTAGAATTCAGAATTGCTGACAGCTTAGATAGAATTGATTCATTGCTTGATTTGTTAAGTGCAAACAAAGTCAAAAACTTATGTTTGGTGCCTTTAAAAGGGCCAGTTTCCTGAAGCTGGAAGTAATTATGAATCAAACCATGTGGGAAAAGCATGTAAAGCAAGAAATATGAATGGCTGGGCATTGTTTAGAGAAGTTTTATACTGTTTGCCCCAGAAGTTCAGTTTCATAAGAAAGAAATGCTCATGGAAAAATAGTTTTATCGAGAGTATAAGGGGAGACAGTGATCATGTATTTATAGAAAAGGTAGAAGTGTGCAGTAAATGCAGAGTTTTGTTCTGCTTGGATGAGGGGAAAAAATGCTGTCCTTAATATCAACAACAAAATTTCAAGCAGTAGATACCTAAGTTTATGTGCTTTAGAATTGGTATGTCTGGACAAGATTCTTGAAAGAATTTCTGAAGAAGTAGCAGAGGACTTTTTGGACTACCAGAGATTATTAATAAATCTTCAAACACTAGGGGTTCTCTATCCTTGGCAGAAAGTTTAAGTACAAATATTTTAAAAGCAGAAGGGAATGACTCATAAGCTTTTAAACCCATTTTTGATTTTGGGAACAATAGCATATTTGCCAATATGAGTTTCCACAGAGAAAAAAGAAGCAATACCTATAGTTCCAGTTATTGTGCTTATTGAAAAATGAACACTTTTTTAAGATGGGCTTGTTCTTCATGTGACTATCCATGAAGGTGCCTGCTATGTGTGAGATTGATTTCTTTCTTGATATGTTCATCTTAGGACTAAGTTTGTACATTTTGTGTTCTTCTAACCAGCCGGACTAGTTGCATAAAACTGAGAAATCTCAGTTATTTTTTCCCCCCTATACGTGTAAGGTAGAATGCTTACTTTGCTTGTAGCTCTTCACCACAGTAGCATTAACCCAATAAAATGTTTGTTTATTTGTTTTCCAGGAGTGGGTATGGTTACAACTAGCTACAAGTTTCTACAGTTGTTGTTCTGCTACTGTTGTTTGAGCAAAAATGTTTACAGTTGTTGCATTCACAGAAGGCTTAATTTGCATTAGTAGCAAAACCCCTTTCCGGGAATATCTAATAGCTCATAAATGGCGTGGGGGTCCTTGTGTTTCTTTGTCCTCTTGAGAGAACAGCATGTTAAAAGCCACCCTTCATATTTTTCCTTCAGGAATCTGTTCTAAAACTCAGAGACAAAATATCTTCCTAGAAAGACCTTCTTGCTCCTTGAATAACTTAAAAAAATTGAATGAATCGGGCTATCTAAGTGTTGATCATTCCCAAAAATTTGTTAAAGAGATTAGAAATACTAGTAGGTATTTTGTGGGTTCATGGCTTTTGATAGAGATTTGTTAAAACACTGGCATTCATCATTTTATTCTTGATCGTGGTCATAAAGAACAAAGCACCAGCACACATTGTGGAAGCAGGTGGTGTGTTGCTGCCTGTATTGAATCAAAGCAGTTGTGAGCTTGTCCTTAAACTGATGCAAGAGCTTCCTCTCATGAAAATCCTGAAGGTGTGTGTGATCACCAAGCACCAACTCTTCTGCGCCTGCCTGGCCCTTCTTGCAGGTCAGCAATGTTCCACCTCCAAAGAGAAACCTACTTCCCTTTTGTGTTCTCTTGGAAATGTTGTAGGGAACCCTCATCAGATGATTGAATGTAAATCGGGTGTATTCCAGCAGGTGAGCATTCTACTGTTTATCAAGCCTTCCTCTGAACTTTGTCACTCTGAGGAACACACTTGCTATGGTGTCCAGACACAGCTCAGTTGTCAGCCCTTAATTTATAAACTGGCTCAGAGGAGGTTTTGTAAATGGAGTGTATGGGAAGAGACAGCTTAGTCTTCTCAGTCTGCCTCTAAATTTGTCTTCTGCATTGCTATAATGTGACCAGAGACATCAAAGCTTTGCTGTCTGCCTCGTTCTGCTAAGACTGACTGCCATACATAAATTTTAAGAATATGTAGTACGTTGTCAAGGCAGGAAAGAGTTTAGTGGAACAAACACATACAGACTTCTTGCGTGCTGAGGAAGGACAGTAAAACCAAGACATACTTTTAACAGCTGCGATTAGCGTCTGTTAGGTAAGAAAACAATATCTCATTATGCTGCAAGAATGGAAGAAGCTTTATTGCTGTGCTTTGGAACTGTCTAGCAGAAGAGAGGAATGAAGGAGACTGAAGAAACCCCGTTAAATATAGTCCAAAGGGTATTTTATTTTACTTGTTCTGTTCCCAGTCTTAAGACTGGAAACCTGATAGTAAGTTGTGATGGGTAAAGACCTCTTTATTTTAGTTGTCCTAGGACTAAAGGACAAGGTGAGTTTTGATTAGGTTGATACATTTAGGATATGCTTTTTCCTTCAGGAAGCATGATGTTGCTGCTAGCATCCTTGAGAAATCTTCACTGGAGAAATACTCTAAAGGGCCCTAGACTTGACTAGGACAGGTGGGAGAGGTGATGGTGTGTGATGCCCATTGCAAGAAACAAAACGTGATGAAGGCTACTTTGCAGCAGGAAGGTTAATGGCAGCTGTGTCTGATGTGACATGTTGGGGAAGGAGTCATGTAGCAGTTGTTGCTGTAAGATGTTTTTGAGGTTGTGGATGTTTGAATTAAATTATGAGGCTGAGATGAGGTTTTCTTTATTTGCTTTTAAGAAAACCAAGCAGTTAAATTAATTTTAATGAAATACTTTAACACTACACAGAAGCTCATGTGATTCTTTCCCAGTTCACAGCAGAAATGATAACAGGCAGAAGTGCTACTGCTAACACCAGCTTGCAGCCCCACTCTTGCTCTAAGAAATGAGAATCAAGACCACAAAGGGAGGGACAGAAAACTGAGAACATATATATGCTGTTCCTGCCTTGTCTGCCATGCAATCTGTTCCAACTCATCAAAGAATAAACTGAAAAGCCAACAAACAGTGTTTTAAATTTCCATATTGACAGTGTTTGGATAATTCTGGTTGATTTCAGACCTTTTAATTCCTACTTAGAAATATCCTCCCCCTGGCTCCTTAAAAGAGTTAATCTCGAAGACCTCAGAACTGTGAGCGGTGTCCTCTACAGCTGCAAAATGTCAAGTGCCATCCTCCTGTCTCCTTTATCCTCTTTTAGTGAGCCTTTTTTATGTTGTTGAAGGCAAAAATTCCCAGAGGTGGTTGTGTCACTGGACTGTTTGACTCAGGGATTCTGATCTGTACAGGAGTCAAAGCTGTATTTTAACATCATGGAACTTGGCTCAGGTGATTTTGTGAAGTGTTGCTATTTTGATGAATTAACAAGGAGGAGAGGATAGGATTTGTCCTGTTAAAAAGGGAAACCTATTTTATGGCTCAGCCTTGGAGCTCTCCTTTAGCCTGTTCAGTGAATGACTCGGAAAAAACACTTCTCTCTCTCTCTCTCTCAGAGCCATGAATAACCTCCTGATGGAGGGCTGGTGTTCAGTGAAGTTATGGTGATACAAGATGAAGGACAGTCTGATTAATTGAACTAATCACAGTTCTTTCAGACAAACGTTATTGAGTTCTCTGACTCATGGTGCTTACCTATGGCAGTTTGGATGTTGGTTGGGCAGGCTTTTCACACAAACAGCTGCTCTTTGAAGTGAAGGAAGAAAAAAGAAGACATTTATCTTAGCAGAAGAGCATTCACTAGAACAATGTATGGAGTAAACAGGAGGGCTTTTTTGATCTCAGTGATTCTGCAGCTGTTCTTACTGTTAAAGGTTCCAGCTATTCTCTATTTTCCCTAATGCAGTTTGGATTTTTGTTAGTTTTGTGACGGCACTTTTAGTCACAGTAGCTGCAAGGGTTCTTCCAGGTCAGGGCTGTGTTCTGTATTTACAGCAAAGTTTCTGGAGGAAACATTTTTCCTCCCATAACGTTCTTCTTCTTGAGGCTTCAGTGTGGTACTTACTAGATTAATTGATGTCTGCTTGAATTCATGACATCTGTCTCTAATATAGGTCACTGGAGACAGCCTTTTTTGGACTACTGCTTCAGAAAGAGGAGTGAGAAAAATTCAAAGCCTCATGACTATATACAGTGTTTTGTAAAACTACTGTTAAACCACATTCCCCAATTGTGAGGTCACCTCTGCATACCATCTAGAGCACTTTATTCACTGACCAGTGGTTTTTTTCCTCTGATTTTCAGTCCAGGCTGGAGAGGAGGGGAAGCACCCTTGCCGTATCAAGTTGACTTTTTCTTTTTTTTGGAGGAGTTAAGTTGTTATTTTTCCCCAGGCTGCCCAGACCTTCCAAAGAAACGTTAAAAGGGCAGCTTTTATCACCCTTACCCCTGGAAAGTTACTGAAGAAACTGAAAAAGGAGGGTGTTGTGAAGTGTTTGTGTTAGATTTCCATCTCTCTCAGTAGCTGAGAGAGATCTTTCCAAGTGGAGTTTATTCCCCTAAGGTTTGGTGTCTTCCAGTTGTCTGTGCAATAGATCTGCTACTGCAACAGAAAGGGTTGAACTTCTTTTGTGGGAAAATAGAAGTGGCCAGACCAAAGACTCACTTGCTCCAATATCTTGTCTCAAAATGCTCCCCTGGTTTAGCAAGGAGAAAAATACACAATTGTGATGCTGTCTTTACTCCAGTGTCATTCTCCAGCTTCCGAGGGAAGGAAGCTTTAGGATTCCCAAGTTAGGGATGCTGTTAAAACCTCTTAATAGCTTTTGATCCCATTTATACATCTGGTGTCTATGACATAGTGATGTGAAGAAATCTGCTTATTAACTGCATGTTATATAACAAGTGCTTCCTTTTGTCTCTTTTACTGTCTTCAGGGTAATTTTGCTTGACGTTTCAATGATACGGGAAATAGTGAATAATAAATCACAGTTGACATTTTCCATAATATTCTGCTGTGCTCTAGTCTGCTCTCACACTTAGTAAAACACTGAGTCCATAGCTTGGTGCATTCTACAATGAAATGAACTACATTTTTCTGAAGGAAGATTTGGTGATTATAACCTTAGTGTGACTGATTTTCTCATTTGGCATTTAGAACTGCTAAGCACTGGATTTTGACACTCAAATCTACTAAACTGTATTATCCACAGACATAAAACTGTAATTTTGGCTATGCTGCTCCATGAATTCTTAGTTGACCTTTTTTTCTCCCCACAGCTGTAGGCTTTGGGGGAGTATCTTTTTTTTCAGATTTACTGATTCCTGTTAGTCTGAGCAGAGGATTCCTGGATTCTAATTGGATTGAATTATTTATTCTCATCTCTTTAGCACTTGTTTGTCTCTCCTGGACCTACACTGCTGGATTCATTACACTACAAATAGATTGCCCATTTGTAGATGTAACAGATGAGGGTTGGTGAGGAAGAATTATAGATTGCAGCAACAAAATTACAACACAGCAATGATCTTCCTTCATTCTTTCATTTGGCCAAAAATGGATGTGATAGGTGAGCATTTTATTTCCTATTAGACTTTTAATTGCCTCATTTTTTATGGCCATTGCTCTAACAGTGGTTTTTGAGAGGCATTTAAGTAGAGAATCACAGCATTTAATTTCTGCAGGTTTTGAGAATCACATGGCCTAATATCAGGGAGCATTATAATTGTTGGCTTTGGGGAAATAGAGTTCATTTAGACATTCTTTAGAAGGTTCTCAAAAAAGGAGTTCAGCTAGGAATCCCAAGTGACTGCTGAGAGATTGACTACTGAGTCCTAACACCTCCCATCTCCAAACAGTGTGGTTATCCTCCATGAGGTTATCCTTGTCTCCTCTCTGTAAAACCAGAATGCTGATACTTTTCACTGAGGATGGAAACCCAGTAATTTTGGACCTATGGAAACTAGAATAGATAAAAGTCCAGTAATATACATTGAGCAATTGTGTTGATTGTCAGCAAGTTACTTCATCATTAAGTTACAAGTTTTTTGTCCAAAGATTAGTAAATAATCAAAAACTCAGGAAGCAGTCACCTTCATTTTTTTTCTTCTTCCTTTGGTAAACAGCTGCCTTCTGTGAAAATAGAATTTCTATATTTCATGCTTTTTGGTTAGTCTAACAATTGGTATTCTAGCCAGTTGTTTTTTTCCTTTCCGTGTTTCCGTAAAAACAAAAACAAACTCTGAAATTGACTGTTTTCTTTGCTCCTCATCTGTGTCTATTTGAACATAATTCTGCTTTTTCTCTGGGCTACTAGTCTTGAAGGTAAGATGTAACCAAAATAGAATTTTGTTTTTTAAAAAAGGAAAAGTTTGCAAAAACCAAAGGAGCTCGGGAGATCAGGGATATTACTCAATCTTGGAGGAGTATGCAACATGAGGTCACATACAAAACGTGCCATGGACTTTGGTTGGATTTTTTATCTTCGTCCTTTAAATCTGGTTTTTGTTAAACTCAGGATTTTGTTTCTCTATTTAGTTACTTAAACAAATAAAAACTGCATACCTTGAAAAGTTCTTATTCTTTTTTCCACGAGGATCCTGACACTTTTTTAGGCGTTGATAAAAGGTTATTAGTTGAGAAGCTCCAGGCAGGCTCCTTGGAACTGTATGGGATGGAAATTCCTCCTTCTGCCTAATGATCTAATTCCTACTATTCAAAGACCAGGAATGGAAGTTAGTAAGGAGGTAGGATCCTCATGACTTTGTTGTGGGTGGAAGCCTTTTCTGTGTGTTTGTGCAAAGATGGCATTTCAGAGGGTGAGTGGCACTGCAGCGTTACTGCTCTGAGCTGTCCCTGCCCCTCTGCCCGCCCTGCACTTCCCGAGGGCAGAACTGGCTTCATGTCATCTCTTCCTTCAGGCCTGTGAAGGTGGGTTGTGAGTTTTGGTGGAATGTCTTCAAAACTTTGTTTTCCGTTGTTTTGGGCCAATTTAATGTAACCTAATCTTCTTCAGGTGCTGTTCTTGAGTAGTCCAAATAAATAAATAAAACTGTGATGATTATAATGGTAAATCACTTTCATGAGAAGCCACAGTTCTTGGTAGAGAAGCAGAATTTACCATTCATCATGTCATTTTAGAAACAGGGATTTGGGCCATCTTTCCTTGTATTTGGCCATACTCCTTGGGGAATTTGCTTACATACTGGTGTAACATTTGAAAATATCTGCATTTATTTTGCTGGCTATAGGGTGATAGGTGCAGTTCCCATCTCTTTCAGTGTAAACATTTTCCTTTTCCTCTTCTTTCTATCTACTCATTCTTTTCTTTTGTTTGTTTACTTTTTCCTCAGCTGGAAAACAGCAAATATCAAATTATCAGGCTGTGTAATTCTTTGAACCCAAGTTTGCAAACTTGTAAGAGCTGTAATTGGAGCTTCTTAAAATTGTGGTTCACTGTTTCCCAACCCACACTGTGCTCCTGGTGAAGGTGGAGCTCCAGCCATGTACCTGGGAGAGGGTTTTGTGGTGGTGTCTCCCACTCAAGGAGGTTCCACCTGAGTGACATGATGGTCATGACTCTACTTATGAAGTCGGATGTGGAGATGCATTTTTTCAGTGCCCTGCTGTTACCGGTGTATGGGATTGACTGCCCTGTAGGTGAATGTAAATGACTTCTCTTCCTCAGGCTGAGTAACTGAGGAGCTGCATCACCAAACCTGCCGAAGGTGTCCTCCCCTGCCTCTAAGTAAAATGGTTGCATTTCCTGTGAGCCTGGCAGTCTGTAATGAAGGGGAGAGTTGACAGAGCACTTACTTTCTCACATCTCTATTTAACAGAATTCGTTGCCAGCTGGGCAGGAAGGGAGGGCTGGTTTATAGTTTTGTTTCAGGGGTTTTCCTCATCAAATGGAATTTGTTGCTTTACAAGTTTATAGGACATTATGAAAAGGAATATGAAGGACTGGAAGCCATCTATTTATTAGGCTATAAGTGATGTATGAAACAAATACCATTCAACTATCTGCGACCTTTTGATACTAATTGAAATACATACAAATGCAGACCCTAACCATTCTGCTTGTGTCTTCTGTAGTGGTTTTTTTGGAGCAATCCTTCAATTTTGGAGCAAATCCTGTAACTAGTTTTTACTGTATGCTGATTGAAATGTATCCCGAAGCGTATATGAGGGAAACTGAACTGAAAGTGTTGTTCCAGAAGTGTACAGAATTGTCTTTTGTCCAACAATGAGCCATGACTGCACATGAGGGATACATCTTATCCAGGGAGTTCTACCTAAATGAAAATGCTCTGAATCTCACAGGATATAGCTGTGGGGTCTCAGCACTAGCTGCTTTGATTTAGTGATCTCCCAAATTATGTGCTAATATTTCATTATTGCTCCATAATACCTCACTATATTTTCTATGCCTTAATTTCATGTTCTCATTCCATCTCCTATTCATTCTTCATGTATCATGACACAGACTTTGTAGAGCTGCTGTGTAGGCATAAGACTCAGGTTATTTTGAACCAAAGAGAAAGAAACCCCAAGGAGAAGGATCAGCCTAGAGAGCACATTGCCAAGGACTCCTTTTCCTTGTTTCAGAAACGTGTCAGTTCATATGTTTTGTGTAAGAGAGTAACTGCAAGAGACATCAGTCCTCAAATAAGATGATCTCAAGTAGATGAAGTTTTTTGATTTTTACAGTCCACAATTTAAATTCCATGTGAAAGGCAAAGCAGCAAAATCTGTCTCTTCAAGTAGATTTTGTAATATTCAATTACATGAGCTTAGTTGTGGTCATTTTTTTAGTAATCTAAACACTGAGTTGTATTACTAGTTTCTTTTTTAGAAAGGATTTAGATTCCAGTCTTATGAGGATGACATGCTGTCCCTGATCAGGACATGATGAAGGAATTAACCATGGTGACGTTTTCATATTTGAGATTAAAAGAAGACACACATCTGCCAAATGCAAGCAGAAGGAAAAATCTTGTTACTTTTTCTAAATCCTCTGAAAGCAGCTGGATTTTTAACTTATCCAAATTGTGAAATTTTGTTGAGATTGATGTCCACATAACAGTGTAGGGAAGCACAGAAAATCTTAAGAATTCAGGATGTGTGCTGGTCTCATAAGAGAAAAGTCAGGAAAAAAAGCAAGAGTATGTTTTCTCTTCAGTGGAGTAAGCCAATTACTTTCCTTTAACTTCACCCCCATACAGGCACTTGTTTAAAAACGGCAGATGTTTACAGTTACTGAGTGTAATTTGTTTTTCTCATTTGTTCTGGAGAATTTTTTTTACTTTACTGGGTTTTTCCGGCACAAAATCTGAGCAAAATTTAAAGGGTCCACAGTGTCATCTAATTACATTCTTTCTGCTGTCTGCAGTAGCTCTTTAACTACCTCAGCCCAGCATGAGCATGAGAAGCAGGAGCTAGAATAACGTACCTGGACCTGGAAGATGTAGAGGAGATTTGCACTCTTCTGTCATATACATCGTGATGCTCCTGGCTGACGGCTTGTCAGGATGGCCGTGGAGTCCAGGCACAGTAATGGGGCTAGTGACATGAAGCTATTTACTAGCTTCTAAAGCACTAAGAAAGTGATAGTGTTTGGTTTTCTCATTTGGAAATAAAAATATCATCAAAGAAGCAGCAAGAGATGCAGCAGTGTAGTAGGTACATTGTCATCAAATACGAAGGAGATGCTTATTTGCAGACTTCAGTTCTTTTATTACAGGACCATGTACCTACTAACACAGTGTGATTTTTTGAAGTTGGATTTGTTTGAAAAATGTATGGTTATCTATGGGATGCTTCATGCAGGATGTTTTGCATCCTGATTTATGGAAGAGTGATCTCTGCAAGATTTGTGGATCTTGCAGATAAAAATACCCTCAAAGCAAATGTATACATCTAAAATGATGTTAACTTGGGTAGCATCATCCGGTAGCAGAATGGTAAACAGCAAGGCTGTATCCAGCCTTACTCTAAATTTACTCTGGGTTACACCTGCTAGGGGCTTATCATTATGAGCATGTTGGCACTGACAGTATGCAATGCATATTTCAAAGAGATTGAACAAATAAAACATCCCTAGATGGATTTAAAATGTAGGGTGCCCCTTTCTAGTTTTCTGTAGCTTGCTGACTCAAAATGCGGCACCAAGAAAGGAGATGAGCAAATGTTGAATGATTCGAGATGGCAGCTACTGTTGGCTTAGAGAACTGTTCTGCCTCTGGCACTTTGGATCATGAACTTCATCACATCCAAGAAATGTTAACAGCTCGGCCTGGGGGCTTTAGCAGCTCTGAGTTTCTTTGTGGGTTTGTACTGACAGCTCCCCTCCCATCAGTATGCAGCGATTGGCATTCGGGGGGCTCACATGCAGGAGGGTCTCAGTCTGCTATTCTTGTGCAGAAACACCATGATGGGCATCTGAGTGACGTTTTAATTTGATAATGAAAGCGCCATTAAATCAGAAAAGAGAAAAATGCCTGTGTTTGTGGCACAAGATATTTTGTGTGACCACTGAGGTCATTTGAGACAGGCCTGCTGTTGAAATAGTTATACAAGTTTGCCAGCAATGACTCACCACCGTGGTGGCTGCAGATAAATTCCAGTTGCTTTCTACTTGTTTTTGAAGATTTTGGTATTAGGGGTTTCTCTATGTTGCCTAAATAATAAAATTCTAGCAATGCTTAGGTTTGCTTGATTAAAAATTAAAATTTCCCACATTTCTTCATATCTGAAATGCTTCAACAAGCTGTGATCCATACATCCTGCTGTCCCTTTTGACTGTGACAGAAGGGGATATACTTTAGCACCATTAAAACCTTCTATTTGTCAGCAACAGACCTTTCCTTCATGTGCCTATTTATAAAGAGATCCTAACTAGCATAAGAACGCAAATCATTTTGGATGCTCATATCTCAGATGTTTTCTCATCTCTCTCATTTGAAGAAATTTATTATATCACATCACATCATAACCTATGGAGACCAAACTCATGGATTTGGTTGTGCTAGATAATGTTACACCTTTCTCTTTCTCTCCATGTCTATATAATATATTTAGAGATATCTAAACTTTATTGTAAATAATTGACAGTGTAAATGGCTAGATGTATTGTTCTGCCATCCTACAGACAAGGAATTTTGATAGTAAAATATTACATGTTTGGACCATAACTATGCAGGATATCTGTGGCAGAATTAAATAGGATCCATGTTCTTAAGCTTTTAATAGTGCTTTTTAGCTTAAAAGGTCTTAAGAAATTAAATACTTACAGTGACTATTTATCTTCTCCAGTTTCTTTTCTCTTCTAGCTGTTGAAGGTTTAGATTTTTATTTAGCAGAAATAGATTTTATTCTTTAAGAACCATAGAGAGGTTCTGTATATATCTATATATTCAGAATTACAGGGGTTCTGTATCCAGAGAGACCATTCTCCTATAGTTTAGGAGCTATAGGAGGTTTTGTACTGTATGCAGCTAGTCGTAAATTTAATTGTCCATCTATTGTTCATCTAGCTGGAACTGGCTACTGGCCTCTTGGGAGGTGATTCAGGACCAGTATAAGAATAGTTACTACCAGTTCAGCATGGAGTTACTGTCCTTCCTATATGTAATTTTGAAACTCTCTGAATCCACATTGATTGCAGTTAGTAGTAGTTTGCTGGTTAAGTGATATTGGTGATGCTGGGGAAAGAACATGATTGGGATAATAATGGGCTCTTCAGAACTGATTTTGTGGTGCTACCCTGTGGAGCTGCACTGTCATCTTCATTTGACTCCTACTGTTGAACTGGAGGGAAAAACCTTTCATTACTTGCCTGTTTCTAATAACGATGTAGCAAGAACAGTGTTATTGGTCAAGTCGTTGCAGCTTCCACTGAATGTTGAGCATGGAACTGTAAATGCTTTTATTGTTGTTTTCGAAGGAATATTAACAATTCTCATATTGTGGTTGACACTAAGATATCTAGTGTTGCTTTGAAAGCACAAGTGAGTTAACCTTTGTAATGCTTTCATGAAATGGATGAATATAAAAATGTTGCAGGTGGTGAACAGGGACACAAAATTAAATGGGTTTTACAGGTCACTCAGTAGACTGTGGTAAATGCATGTGCTGGACTGAAATATCTTTAATCGAGTTGTTAATCTTGTTTCTGTACAGAAACTGAATGAAAAAAAACCCCCCATATTCTAAATTTGGCCCAAGAGTCACTAGTCATGCTGAATTAAGACACACCTCAACAAAGCCGCAGCAATGTCATCTCTTCCAAATACTGAAAGCACTCATCCCTTGATGATACCCTGCCAGAACTGCTTGAAGCTTTGTTTCAAATTCCTGAAACTAAGTAATCTTCTAAATAATACTTTTCTGTAATTTTAACTTTGATCAAAACTTAGAAAAATAGCTAAAGCAAAGTGCTGTTTATGTCTTTTTTCCTTTTGAAAGGTTGAAGTCTAAAATGATATATTGATATTTTTCTTCCATGAGCTTTACCTTGCTAGCTATGAAAACCTTTCAGCAAAACTAGTGGTTTAGTGGTGTTTCAGATATCTTTACCTCTCTCCTTTGTTTGTTGTTCTTCTGTGATGCCATAGTGCAACAAATAAATAATGGTCTGTGTTTGCTATTAATCCCTGCGGCTGTTTTCTGCAAAGCTATAAGGAGAAAAATTACTTGAATGATTGCAAAAACTAGTTCATAGTCAGGAGAGTCCTGATTCTGTACTTGTTTTTCCACAGGCCTCCAGAACTGGCATCAAAGTATGCCAATTTCTCTGAGGGAGTGTGCAAGCCAGGCTATGCATCAGCGCTCATGACTGTCATCTTCCCAAAGTAAGTAATGACTGTGGAAGGTTTTTTTTCTGCTTTCCTTGATGACCTCTCATCCTTCAAGGTGGGTGATGGGCAGTTTGTCTTGAAAACTGTCATTGCTCTGTCACTTGGTCGGTTCAAGGAGAGACCACTGTTGAAATTCTGGACTATTTGAGTGGTCAGTGGCAATGGCTTAGCTGAATTCAGTCTGACTAGGACTTTGCTCAAAGAGTAGAGACTTCTGGGTGTTGAGTAATAAAACAAGTTTTGTTGTCAGTGCATGATACAAATGTGTGGTCAAGCTCACTGCTAGTACCAGATGATGCAACGCTTAGGAAGCTTTGGTCATGATTAAGTTATCTGGAGTAGATAGTAAAGTGTGATGTTTTATTGTTGGTTGGTTTGAGGTTATTTTGTTCTTGGGAGAACAGGGTAGAGCTCCCTCAGGTGCCTGGAGTTTGTAGAATTGCTGGGAGACAGTTCAGAAGATAGGTTGGCAGGAACATTAATCTGTTGAGGCTCAAGGATTTCAGTTTGGTGCATTGAATGGAAAATTTGACCAAATAGTTGTTTGACCACTGTACAGGTGTACACGTGGAGGAGATGCTCTAGTGCAATGATCTCTTTGGCAAAAGAGGTTGTGGACTTTTTAACATAACTGGCACTTTTCCAAAAGAGATATTTTATTTCTTTTGAGGAGGGAATTTCCATGACCTGTGCATATAAAGGTTAGGTTGAGTGATCATGGCCTTCAAGCCAAGCCTGAAACTGGTAGTATCTTGTGTCTTTGTTTTTGTCGACAAGCATGGTGCCTGCAAGCTTTTTTAAAATAAAAAAATGTGTCTGACATTGTCTTGTAACCAGTAGATACTAAGACAAGCCTCCAAAACAAAACACTAAAGTTCTCCATCACCAGTGTAAACCAAACAATTATCAGTATTATCATCTGTGAGAATTTTGGAACTCTGGTTAGAACATAAATACTAGAACTGAAAGTGAGTGCTTTTACATCTGTGTTTGTGTACATATTAAATGTAAATAGTATAGAGTAGGATGAGCTCATTATTACAAAACTATTAATCTTATTTTAATTTTAAATAGAGTTTGGCTTTGAGAAGGAGGTTTTTAGCCTCCTAGAATCTGAAGTGATATTTATTGTCTCCCTCAGCAGCTGCTTACAGATCTCTGTTCAGTCACCTTCTCCCAGTAGTTCACTGCATTGAACTAATTCCACACAAAGAGGTACAAACATGTCTGTAGTCGAAGCAAGTGGTTGTTGTCTTGCTCATACATTGAAAAATCATATTCACAGTTTTAAAGACAGCATCTCGTTCAGGTGCTCGTCTAACATGGGCCCTAAAACTTAACTAACGTTGACGTTTTTTCCTGTGATGTCCTTGATTTCTTTACCAATTGAATTCAGTGTTGGACATTTCATTATTTTACTGAGTACTGCTGTAAGGATGGCTGACCAGTAGTTCTGAAAAAAAATCATGCTACACTTAAAATTCCTTCTCTTTTGCATCTTTCCTTATACTCGGAGAACTATGCAAAGTGAATATTACCAAGCCAGGTATTCAATATATTTATAACTCTTAAAGCCAAATTATCATGCCTGTTCATTTAAAGATGTGAGCTGCATGATTTGTTTTATTCTAGCTTTTGTTTTCAGTCGATTGTGTCATTAGGAAGCCATCATCTCTACAACTGACATTTTTTAGGCTTAGTCTTTGCTGTAAAATGTGTGTTTTTGTTGGGTGTTTTTAATATTTGGATAAAGTTGGTTTGGCCGTTTTCAAGCATGAATAAAATGAATAAATGTTTTCCCATTTTAAGGTTCCTGACTTCTTAGTGCAATTTTAAGTGTAAATAGGCAAAATATGGTGGAAATAGTTGAAATAGAATAAATATTTCTCAGAGGATGTAGCTCTTCTTGGTAAGTGCTTTTTTACTGGTAAAAATGAGAATTCAGATTTTACCAAGCATGAGCAAGTGCTGGATGGATTAAAAAACAATGCCCTGAGAAATCCAAAAATGTGGATGATGGTAAGGAAAGACTAAATGTTTGTTTGTTTGTTTTAGTGAGGTCCTCAGTTGATCAGTTCTCATTCTAGCAGTGCTTGATCCCTTCATCAATAATCCTATCTGGAAAAAATCCTAGGTTGTAGAGTACTAAATAAAGGGTCAGTTACTCTAGAGAACAATCTGGATTGCCTGATTTAAATGGCCACAGTCCAACAAAATATATGTTAATATATCCAACATGAAGTAAAACATCTGGGAGGAACAAATGCAGATTATACCTTCAAGACAGAAAAAACTCTCTCTTGGAAACAGAGAAATCTTCATGTAATCTTAACAAAATACAATTTCTTAAGTGCTATTTCAAGTTCATATGTGCGCAAACAAGTTGAGAATTTTGTGTGAAACCCTGACTTAAAATTAAAATACAAAACTTCACAATCCAAAATTTCTAGAATACTGTGTCCAGTTTCAATGGCAAAGTGTGAGAAGGGAGGGGAAATAAGAGATGGAAGAAAAGCCACAAAAATGAACAACGACTTGCTTAAACAGTAAAGTAAACAAGACTCTTAGAAATAAGTCATCTTTGTGAAGCAGAAGTTGTATCCAGATGAGGAGAATAGGAAAGAGCATTAACTTTGGCAAGTTAAATATAAACGATAATGAGGTAGAGCAAAAAAAATGTTGAGGAACAACTTTGTAAAGACATTAAAAAAATAATAAAGCTTTTTGTCTAACTGTCAAAGGCAGAAAGCCTGTCAGAGATCCCGATGAGCTGATAGAGGTTCATAATATTACATGTGAGCTAAGGGGAGGTAAAGCTGTAGCAGAGAAGTTATTTGCATTGCTATTCACTGCAGAACAGTTCCCATGTGGACCCTTCATTTCCAGGGGACAGGCTGGGGGAAAGTGACAGAAGCTTGACGTTTTGGAGTGAATTCCTAGCACAAAGAACTGCTAGGAAAAGTTCTCACTTTGTGAGGAACTCGATGTTGAAGTTGCCGAGTTACACATGGTTGTGTATAATCATTGCTTAAACTGGCCTTAGAATGGAAGAATGAAAAGCAGTAAAACGTGCTGGGCTTTTCAAGAAGGGTCTGGGGGGTTGTTTGGGAAAGTGGAAGCTAAGAGCAAGCCTGGTTTCTGTATCAAGCTCCTCTTAGAACCTAAAAATAAAGAATAGAATTAGTGTTTGTTCACAGATAGAGAGGAGATAAGTTGTCTTCTGCAGCAGGAACTTCTACCCTGTAAATCTACTTGTGTTGTTTTGATGACTGGATCAGCATTTGATAAAGGTGATTTAACTAATACAATATGTCTGGATTTCTTTAAAAAACTGTAATCCATGCACACACAAAACCCCCAAGCAAACAAAACGCTGCCCAAAAAACCAAAACCAACCAAACATTTTCTGTTTCAAAGATTTTTGGAAAATTAAACTGGTGTAATCCTGTAGTGATTAGGTAGTGACTAGGTAAATAGTGGAAACTGTATGGGAAAAGTAAGAAGATTGGACAGTACAGGGATGTTACTCCCGGAATCTTCTGGAAGAAAGTGTGCTGGGATCTCTGCTGTTCCCAGTGCTCATAAAGTACCTGGAACAGAGGATGAATAATAAAGCACTAACACATTTTTCCAGGTGGTAAGACCAAAAGCTGACTGTGAGGAATGTCAGAGGGCTCTCACAGCAGGAAGTGGTGGGGCAAGAAAATAGCAGGCCAAATTCAGTTCTGATAGATATAAGATAGTGTTTGTGGAGAAGATTGATCTGACAGTTCGTGGTGCATGGCAGACTTAGTTGTGCCTTACTTATACTCTAGAAAAAACTGCAAGCAGAGGGTATTCACAAGCCTGTATAACATAGTGAATGACCTGATTTGTCAAGATTTGGAAATATTAAATGCAAATATTGTGCTCCAGGTTTAAAATAAATAAAGGTAAGTGCTATTTCATCCTATTTCCAGTTATATTTTTCTGAGAATGGGCTCCATAGTGGGCAAAAGATTTAGAAAAAATAAAATATATTTTTAAGTATTCAGGCATGAAACTCTCTAAGTTACATCCTAAATGGGTGTTGAGGGCAGCATGTAGCTTGATGTATTCTGTGTTTCTTAGGCTTTTTACTGGAGTGTTGTCCCATGGACACAGACATCAGCTATTGGGCAAAATGGATGTCTGGTCTAATCTGTTGTGCCCATGCCTTTCTTTTCTGGGGTTTTTAATGATTATGCCTGAAAGGCAGAGTGACATAGCTTCAGAAAAACATCCGTAATCTGAGTCATGACAGTGGCTCCCCACCAAGAGAAATGGGTGCATGATCTCAGTACTGCATCTCGGTGTAAGGTCTGGCCAGCTGGGCTGCGTCTGCTGCTCACTGAAAATGAAGGGGTTATGTAATTTTTCACTTTCCAGGACAATATGATTCTGCCTTTTGCAAATCTCCCAACAGCAGATAATGACTCAAAGTGCCTGAAGTAAGGTTACTGGTTACAGAATGATACAAAGAAAATGGCAAGTGTGTTTGGTAAAATGGCATCAGTAGGTCAGTGAATTATACTACTATTTTCAGTGAATTACATTATTTTAGTTGGTCTGAGGTCACCTACAAGTCTGGAGTTAATGCTTTGACCTTTTTGTAGAAGGCACTAACTTGTATTTGCAGTGGTAACACTGCAGTCTCCTGCATGTCTGGCCTTGCTGTGGAAACGATGCTGCCTGTGTACAGCTCTTTCTATGCCCTATTCTTTATCAAATGAGAAAAGAGACCTCTGCCCACGGTTTGTGGCTGACATGCCAGCCTGGGACAGTTCAGCTACTCAATACTCAGCTGCAATTTTCCAACCACAAGCTCTTGTAATTTGGCAGCTAATACTAAAAATTAGAGGAGGCGGTAAATAGAGAGGGAATGTCTGCAGCCTGCAGACTTGTGTATCTGCATTTGGTAGAGGAACATGGCAAAGAATTATTTAAATAGTATCTGAAAGTATTTCGGAATAAGAGAGAAAGCGGAAGTTCAGTATACAACAAATCTGTTGGTGTTTTGACCAAAAGAGTGAATTTATCGTTTGTGATTCAGATACACAAGACTATTTTTGCACTAGGGATATGATTGTAAGCATTTTCTAGTCAATTGGTGCTAAGAAATAGGCTTATATGAATCACTAAACTCTTTAAGTCAATTCAGAAACAAAATCAGTTTGGTTTGTTTGATTATTCTGGTGTGAACTTCCTATTGATTAGCAATTGGTATTTTCTTCACGGTCCTATTTTTTTCCCCTCTTATTTTTCAATACTGTAGCCTGCTCTTCACTCGGACAATAAACAGCTCTCCTGTAAAGTCTTCTGGGTTTATATTTTCATGCTGAATTGCTGCTTTATACATGAAGTTCAAAATTTTTAAAGCTTTCATATCAACAGAGAGTGCATGACATGGATTTATGCCAGCCACAGAAATTTCAGTGTCTTTCTCTGAAGTCATTCGTCTGTGGGTTTTTTTTCTGATGTTTAGTTCCCCCTTGATTTTGTAGGTCAGACTCCTGTGCCTTTCTCCACTTCCACAGACTGGGGGAGTATAGGTGGGACAGCACCAGAAGGCCGTTCTTTAGAGTGTAGACTCCTGTCTCCTTCACGTCAGAGCTTGGCAAAAATTTCTTTGCCATTGGTATCTTACAGATATGAGTTTGCAGCTTTTATACTTTAGGAAAAATCCCCATTCTTATATGCAAATGAGGAGTAGGGACTTTCAGTGGAACTGGAGCTTCAGCAAGGGCTTTAGTAGGAATCAGGATAATTTAAAAATGTGGTCCCTGATCCTAAATATTTCCACATTAATTTCCATATCTCCTTTCAGGAAGCTGTGCTTCTTATAACAAGCACACAATATCATCTGTCCATCCCACACATTTCGGCTTTGTTGTTTAGATATTCAGAAAAAAAAATTCAAAAAAGAGAATTTTTTAACCCTCTGCTTGGAACTGACTTTATGCATGTCTGACTGTCTCCATGCCTCATGAATTACTGCCATGCCCAGCATGGGCTCATACTGAAGTGCCAGGGCATGAGCTCAGTGCTTGGGGGCTGTCAGTGCAGGAGCAGCTGCCTCCTCTGTGATCAACTATTTAGGGAGAGCAGAGGAAGGTGAAGGATGGCAGCTTCATGTGGTTCCTGAGAGCTCATGAAGAAATAGGCTGGATAATTAATGTGCCGTTACATTGCTACAGGATTGCTATAGGGATTCAAAATTGTTTCCTGAGTGTAGTGTGGTGCATCTGCTGCACAGCTTCAGATCTCTTCAGGTGCAGTGGATAGTACCTCTTAATTTAAGATAGATAAAAAATATATATATATGATACTTATATGCATATTCAGCATATATAATATATATATGCTGAATTAGTTATTGGTAGTAGGGGTTTTTTTGTCTTCTAAATAGAAATATAATGTACATCTCTTTTTGAAACACTCTGAGGTGGTTCATTTTGTTAATGTGAGCTGTTGTAAGCAGCTTGTGTTCAACAAAGAGTGGACACATCTCAAGACTTCCACCGAAGTCAGGGTCCCTGTGTCCCAGACACTGCTGTGAGAAAGTCTTTCTGCTTTCCTTCAAAACAAGATTGCTACTGTTCTGGGGATGGGGAACACTCAAATCCCTGTCCTTTCCTTAAGTCTCTCGTTCTGTGCCTGTGCGTTCATTCAGGAATAGTGTGTGATGGTGACAGAGATTGTTTCAGAGCTCACAGTTACATTTGAAGTCCCGGTAACTGCTGTAATCACAGCTCTGGAAGGGACTTTGTTGGTGCCAGTGCCCAAAAGGGTGTTTGGGGAAGCCAAATTGCTGTCCTGGAATCTTCATCATACCTCCCACCTGTCCCCACATCAAAGACTAAGAAAATATCATTGTTGCATTATTGAGGTTTGAATTTGAAGGGACAAGTTGATGCAGGTGTATTTTCTTCTAGGCAGTGCTGAACATCATCAGTTTCCCTCATTTTCTTGGTTAGCTCTTGCTAAAAGAGCTCAAGACTCACAAGAAGGGAAAGGAGGGATAAAAGAGCAGTTGCTGGCATCCTGGTCAGTTAAACTGTCAGGGTTTTCCATTTCTCCAAGCTCCAGGCTGTTAAATGCCTGGCCTGTGCCAGGGGCATTGAAACATGCTGCTGCTCACCCTTACCTCCTGTCACCTCCTTATTCTGTGTTTTGTAAATCCCAGGCTAAACAAACATGCAAGCCAAAACACACACCCTCTCAGGTCACTCCTGGTGTCTGGGTAGCACCTCCCCACACAGAGCTCTGTGGCTTTTCCACTAACACATCTTCCCATGCAGTCAGCTGCTGTTCCACTGTCACTGCTGGCAAAGGGAATATTCTGCACTTCTCTACCTTTCTTTCCTTGTGAATTTTATGAAGTGGTGCCTTTTTTCTCCCTTATATGTTGCTTCTGGAAAAACTTTCTCAGCTTTTTCACCTCTGCAGTTAATGTGCTAGGTATTATATATAATTTGAAGGCACTTACTAAGAGGATGATTTTAAAAAATATATATTGGTGTAGATTTTGAGCGACAGAATTGGGTCAGCATATACAACAGATATAATTCCTATGTTTGTTTTATTGTCACAAACTCATTTGAGATATTTAAATCTCTTATACTTCAGCCTAAGGGTGATAGGTATGTTATCTTACAAAATATTTTCGCTGTGGCTGGCTCTAGCGAATATACAGCACAGTCTGTTAGGAGACATTTTCTTTTAATGTTCAAACTAGGATTGTTGTCTGAGCTCTTGTTGCTATTTATAACTGGGCCAATTGGATTGCCCTTCACAACACCCTGACTGCTTCAGTCCCTTGCACCTTCCTTGTCTGTAGGAGGAAGCTGGAATTAAGAAGCAGCATTTGATAACTCATGTCCAGAGTGTTGCAAACCTCTAGTACTGAAGTGGTGGTAACCAAAGCTTCATTTAAAGTGTGATGATATAACTTAATTTCTGTGTGGCAGATTCCCTGCATTCATTTTTTATTGTAGACAACAGTGCTTGGGAACGTAATTCCAGAGAGGAGCAGATGAAACTGGACACAGAACTTCACTGCTAGCTCTGAAATTCATGCACAGATTGAGCAGCTGGAGCTTGTACTTCAAAACAAAATTCGATGGCAGCAGCTCATTGCCTCACTTCTGACGATGAGCATGCTGCTGCAGTCAGGTTGAATTAGCCATGGCACAATGTAAAGTAGATGTGAAAAAAAAAAAGGAAAAGACTGTTTCTGTGTCTGCATCCCCACTGTTTGCATAAGGAGTTCGTGCTGCTCCATTACCTGAATGAGCAGAGCTGCCTGCGCACAGTGCAGTGAACTGGGTAAGTAGAATAATCCTAATAGCTGAACATGAGTTTTCCCTCCCTCATCCATCTACTCCTTTTGTGCAAGATTATTTTTAATCCAGACCAGTTCACTGATTCAGTTTATGAAATTACCATATCGTTATACAAACCCTGCCAGGGGTGCAGCTTAAGAATTGAAGATCTAAAGTGATGGCACTGCAAAAACTTGGTTAGCCAGCCTGGGCACCAGGTGGGGAGCTGATGCTCAGGAGGTAGAAGTATGGTTTCATCTTCACTTCATGTAGGTTGTTCTCTCTGTCCCATGTGGACTTTTTAACCTTTAAACAAATGTGTATAGTGGTACATGCAATTCCCATGTGCTAATCATGACAGTAGATTCTGTATCAGAGCCATTTTTGGTGCTAAAATCTTTCATGTTTGACCTCTCTCAAGAGTTTAAAATTAACTATGTGAATCTGTGTGATGTGCAGGCTTTGTGACTGAAAAATATGTCTTTGGAGTCTTTTTCGTGACTTCAGAACTAAGTGAGACTATAAAATGAAAGCTGGAACATGGACACAGGGACTTTACTGAGCATGTGCCTTTCTGGCTTCAAAAAAGATGCAGAGCATATGTGTTCTTGCTTTCATATGAGTACACCGCATCATATGTTAGAGTGGGAACAGGACAGGTTTGGTTGTTTTGAGGGTGATTTTTTTTTCTTGCTTGTTGTTGTCATTGTCGTTTTCCAGAATGCTAAAGTTATTTCTAAATTGTGGACTGCTAACAAAAAAAAAAAAAAAGGAAGGACAGCTTTGCAAATGTACAAATAAATAACCATATTTGCGTGAGCATGTAAGATTGTAATAGAAGCAATAAACTTAATTCATGCCACCAAATGAGCATATTTTATTGTGCATGTGTGTTTGGGCTCTGTTGCTGTGGCCCATCTGCTCTTAAAGCTATACCAGCAAGAATGTTTGACTTTCAGGAAAGTCTTGCAGGCAAGATTGCTTGAGGATATAAATCCATTTGAATGAAGGAAAATATCAGTGAGCATAGAATGCAAGAAATGAAAAATATCAGTGAGCTTGAAGGTTAAGCTGTAACATCACTGTTGTTTTAATATACAAGTTTTACCTTCTTTTCTCCTCCTCACGTTCCCGTAAGAAAATGTTTTTGTCTCTTTTGATTTAAAGTCTGACTTTGACTTTCTGAAGGTTCATCAGACCACCATCTCCCCAGAGCCCCAACAAGTTCCTTGGTATCTTTGAGACTCTGTATGTCACCAGTGATTTCCTCTTGCTGTAGAAAAGTGTGCAGCTTCCCTCAAAGTTTTCTGAATTGTGTTCAAGAGTAGGTAATTGTTACTTCTGAACTCCCTACTGGTGGCTTTCATCACATTTCCTATCTTTGAGTAGATTTCAAGTCAAATTATTTTCTTCTTCTGTCTTTCCTTCTCCTCTATTACTGCTCACTTTGTTCTATTATTGAAACATTTCAGGAGTGTCAGTGCATGCAAATGCTGTCGCTGAGCCAGTGTACATTGGCTTAGAGTATGGATGAAAAGGCAGCCTGATAATTTATGCAAGATTATTAGACCAAATTAGAAACAGTCTGGGGAACCCTCCAACTCTACATTAGGCAAATGAAGGTAAAAACTGAAAAGATTATAAATTCTCTTTGTAGCAATTTGAAAAGTCGCTTGAGAACATCGTTCAGATAATGTTGTAGAAACTCTGACTGCACTGCCTCAGGAACAGCAAAAGCTTCTTTGGCAACTGTTTTCTTGGTATCTTTACTGCAATTCTGAGCTAAGTATGTAGCAAAGTAAAATCCATAAATGAATTGCTAAATAGTATCAAAGCGATGCTGTAACTGTTGCAGTAGTGCCAGGGATCACAATAGCTTGGTGAAGTTCCTGTAGTTGCCCAAGTTTGCCCAACCCAAAACACACGTATTGCTGGAAACCAGGGCAAGAGCATTGCCACACACTGCGGTGCAATGGGATAGCAGATTTCACTAGTATTACTCACTGTGGGTTTTTATTCTGCTTCTGTCTTGCTAAATTCTGGAGATTTATGCATTCAGTAAAAGTTGCTTCCTTTTTGTGTAATCTGCTGTACATTTGAGATCGATCACGTCCTTTTTCTCCTGAAGCACTTTGATTTACTTGCACAGGAACTTCCTGTGTGCAAGTCAGGGCTGTAGCTTACTCCAGTGTCCAGCTTGAAAACCGGAAAAACTGTGTCCAACTTTCTTGAGAAGTGTTTAATTGTGATTTTTCTGAAAATCATTGCATCTGCCATGCTAATTTGCTCTTCTTTCAAGCTTAAATAAATGATGTAAGCTTCAGGATTATGTAAGTTTCAAGTAACACATCTTGTACAGTTCTTGGAAAAGAGAAAAGATGATGTGAGGTTTATACAGTTTCCCCTTTCTAAACTGATATTTGTGTCACACCAATTTTAGCATGTTTCTTATCTCTTTATCAGCTGTACCTAGGTTCATGTTTACACTGGTGATATCAGTATGATAAAGAGATTGCTGAGGAGTTAATTCATCTTGGAGTGAAACAGATCAAAATATGTGTGACATTCTGTGGGATCTTGGAACACCTGAAACCAGAAGAATATATAAGTATGGCAGTGCACAAAAGCACAATGATTTTACTCCTAGATGAAAAGGTCTGTGCATCTGATTTATTTTTGGCTTGCCTCTGTTAGCAGTCTGTGCTACCCTTAATGGCAGGTGAGGCTCTGTTAGCCACCAGAAGTGTTTGTTTCTGGGCTTGGATCTTTTTTTCTTTTTCTTTTTTTTTTTTCCTACAGACAGCTTACACTGAGAGTGAAAACTGGCCCATGGTTGGGCTGTTTTAAATACAAACAGTTCCCTTGAATGCCTTAGGAAAAGTGACATAGTTTTAAGTCACCTAAAAATGACAAGCAGGGGAAAGCTGTTTGTGACACAGTGAGTTTCCCTGTCCCTGAAGCCATCCCTGGGCTCCATGATGTGCTGTCCTGGGCTGGCCTGCAGCACGAGCAAGTCCATAGGATGGCAGCTGTCGTGGTGGGAGAGTCTTGCCTCCAGTCTGGAAAGAAGACACCAACTTTGGAATGGTCTCGGGGATGTCCAAAGCCACACCAGCTGCTTCACCAGGCAGTGAATTAGGGATGAGTAGCACAGAATATATCTGTCCTGGGAGTTTTGTTTATGTTTTAAGAATTTGTTTGTAAATGTGTAACCTCACGGATGGATACAGTATACAGCTCCAGGCAGTCTTAGTGTAACCTGTGGCAAAACAAGCAACTCCTTAGAGCCAGTGGTGGCCAGCTCTTTTTGCTTTTGATTTGTTTCTTAAACAATGGAGTTCAGGCATCTGCAGAGGAAGATGCTGGTCCCAAGGCTCTGATTAAACAGGCCAGCTCTCAGTCTGCTGTTGCTGACTTATTCCTGCTGTTCTTGGAATGTCTGAGAAATGATGTCCAGAATTTGAAGGAGGCAAAATATGCTTACAGGTTCTGCTTTAAGGAAAGAAAACTAAAATAAGAAAACCACAAAATTTCTCAGTTTTTTTCCCGTGTTGGGGATTTTTGTCAGCGCATGTACCAGGCATTTCTTCTCCTTAGGACAGATCTGATCTCCAGGATAATAATAACTATTTATGGAACAACAGGATACTGAACAGTTTATAAACACTAGGCTTGTTTACTTCTGCTCTGTGACTGCTCATTTCACATAGGGGTTTCCTCATCTGCCAAGGGTGAAGAAACTTGTCTGAGTAGACACATCTGTAAAGAAGTAGTTGGTCTTGCTCTGCCGTAGTAGCCTGGTGGAAGATCGGTCCTGCTCAGCCAAAAATTCCACCTGTGCTCAGTAAGGAAGGTCTTTTAGCAGGGAAGTAATCATCGTGTACTTTCTGAAAGGAAAGGAGAAATTGTTCTGCTTTATTCTTCCAGCTCTGGCACCTGCTGCTAATGGAGGGTATGGGTTTGAATTGCTGATCTCCTCTGTCTCTTCTCTGGGAAGCAGATTCTTCATTTTTCAGTACTGCATTACTAGGATTTGCAATAGCTGGAGGACTTCTAAACCATATCCAGACAGGAAATGGAAGAAAACAGGGCTAATAGATTGGGTGGGGTTTTTCTCTGTATATTAACAGGACTTAATTTCCAGTATTTTGCCATCTCTTTTGAGTTGTTGGACAGAAAACACAGAGGGGAAACACCACTTCATTCTGTGTGATTAGCTGCCAGACACTACACCCTCTCTGAGGATATGGGAACAATGACAGTTCCAGCCCATCCAGGAGAAAGAGGAGAGAAATCCTGTGAAATAAGCCATGTCTGGAGTGCTCTAAGATGCAGAATAATTCATGTAGAAATTCAGAGCTGTGTGAGATCTGCAGTACTGACTGATGCACGCTCTGTCTCCATCTGAACGGTGGCCATGGGATGATGAACTGCTGAGATGTTTTGACAGATGCCAGTCAGAGGGATGTTTTTGACAGATTTTTTGTAGTGATTAACATCACTTGAAGCAGTTGTTTGTGTTTCTGCATGTTTGTTTTAATTCATCTCCTCTTTGTTTCCCTTTCACAGCAGTGCCCAGTTTACCATAATGGGATTCAGGAAGCTGGAATCAGTCTCAATTAGTGAGGTTACTGTAAATATTTTCACTGACAGAGCTGTCTTTATTCAGTTAAGATCTCAAAATACTTGAATGTTGTTTTATGTTAAACAGAAGATCCAGTAATTCAAATAAAGTGATACTGGGAGGGCAGTTTATTCTGAGATAATCCTACCTTTAGCTATTCTAAAGAAATTGTGCTCCCTGAAGATGCAGGAACACCAATGAGAGTCAGAGGAGAGGTGCATGAGGGAGAGGAAAAGGTTCCTAGAGACAGACCTAACTGTATTTAACAAGTTGCCTGGCCTGTTTGGAAGTGCACAGTCACTGTTGTCTGCAGTTGGTAAACTGAGTAATAATTTGAGTTGTCTGTATCCGGAGAACTTGGAGCAGCCATCAGTGACAAGCCCCTCTTCCTTGGTGGGGAGAGGTACCCTAAGTATCCCGGACATCTGGCTGAGGAAGAGGCTTCCAAAGCTTGTTCACAGTGACCACTGCAGCTAAGAAGTAAAAAATTAAGTGGAAAAATCAGTGTTAAACATTTAAGGCTTTTCTAGAGCTGTGGGAATCTCTCACTTCTAGAAGTTGTTTTTTAGCATAGCGCTGACTTTCTGCTGCCACTGAGTGAGGTGTTTCTTTTAATACCCAAGACCTGGCACGTCAGCTAGACAGACACGCAGGAGGGGAGGTTTCCAAGCCTGTTCCAGTTTGCAAGTGTTGAGAGGGTTTGTCTGCTACATTTTATTTTTGGTTTGGGTTGGGGTATTTTTGTGTGTTACAGTGCACCCTCTTCATGTCAGACCACTAAACAAAATTTTTGAAAACCTACCTCATTTCTCCAGCAAATTACAGTTGAAATTCTTGGTCAGTAGCTTGGAAATAGCTACAAAACAAAGCATAAAACTAGCCAAATGCAAAATTCTGAATATACCTGGCATCAATCTCTTCATTTCATCTGCTGCTAGAAGATTTTGGAGACTCGTCTGGACAGTGGAAGCCAAGTGTCAACTCTGCAATACTCTGACTTCATAATGCTGCTTTTCACAGCAGTGCTAGGGAAGAAGATGCTTGTTCTCTCTCGTCTCCCAGGGTTTGTTCTGTGCTGTAGTCCTGGGCTGTTTTCTCTCACATGCAAGGCAATCACTTCCCTCCTTCTCCCATTTTTTGTCCTCAAAGCTCTTTTGCTGGCTCCATCTGCCTTTCTGTGTGGATGGAGATTGTGTCACACAGATTGTGTCCCTCCTTTATCTCTCTTGGGCTGCATCTCTGTTTACTTTTTTATTTAAATAAGATGGTAACCTTGGTTGTTCACAACATTTTTAAGTCGTCTACAGTGGTTTGTAAATCCTGTGTCATGAAGCATGTCCAGTGTGCATACGTCCCAATCATACTGCTCCCCAGCTGAGCTTAGCTCTCTGTAGGCTTCCCAAAGCACAGCAGTGGTATAGATGAGAACCTGAGACAGATCTCTCTTCTCAGTTTTTTGGGGGAGTTTTGGATGGAATAGGAAGACTCTGAGGCAGCAGAGAAGAGTAAGAGAGCATGTGCTGGTGGGCCAGAGGGTTCAGGCTCTCTGGGGCATTTCAAGGGAGCACAAGCAGTACTTTGGTGTTTCGTAGTGAGCCACTGCAGAGCTTTGCCTCCTAGGCCTTGGAAATTCTCTCTGTTTCCCACTAGCAGGTATAAACTGGTGGGTTTCCAGTAAGCATTGCTCAGGAAAAGACTCTACAGTTAACATCACCCCTGGAGCATGACAGCCACCTTCACTCAGCTGAAATGAAGTGAGCTGATTTGTTTCCCAGCAGACTAATTGCTCATGGCTTATTATAGCGACTATTTGGTGCCCTGTTCTGAAGACTCTTTGTTCTGGACAGCGTGTTTTAGAATATGTTTGTATGTGCTGGGAAATCTTTCAGGTTGTGCTGGTGGTTTTTTTGTTTTTTTTTTTTGTTAAAGGTCACCTTGGTTTTAGGAGTTTAAAGAACTGCAACAGCTTAATAGATACAAGAAATTCAAACAAATCCTGAAGGTGGTTGGATTGTGGAATTCTTTTCAGCTTTTCAGTCTGAACTTCCTTAAATTTGCCAGATTACTGAACTGACTCATTTACATCTGTATTCTAAGGCCTTCCTGGCTTTATTTCCTACAACTGCCTTAGAACTTTCCAGGTTTTCTTCAATTACAGTGTTTCATTAAAATTATGCTTGTAGTATTGCCTTAGTTTCTTCACACTGTGTCATTTCATTCTGACCTAAACCTGTTTCTCAACTATAGAGCTGAAATAACTACTACCATTGTGCAGTTCCCTTTCTCTGTGTGGTTTGTGTTGCCTTTGCCTTATCTGTCCAAATGAATGACAGATGTTTTTGCATGGGCCAGTCCATGGTTTTATGCTGCACAGCACAATAGGACCTCAGCTCTCATCCTCGACTCTGTTGTAATTAACACTGTGAGTAACATTCCTGGAGGCTACTGGGTTATTCTCCTGGCAAAGATTATTCTGCCCTTTCTGTGCCGAGTCTTTCTGCCTGTTTTTGCAGTTTTGCACACTGTGCTCTTTGGGTAGCTCTGGGGCTATGAGCCACTGCCTTATCTATCCTTTTCCTTCCATGGTAAAATCTGTTTATTCCCTAGACCACCGTGTCTCCTGGTATGCTGTGATACTGTAGTGTGATACTACAAGTATGAAAACACTTGTCAGCTCATTCTGCTGAGCCACTGTTCATGATTTCTTTAACTGTCTGTCTCTGAACCTGTAGGAACTCTGTGGCAGCTGGATGATAATGATCTTACTTTAACATTTGATGTGATGCCATGTTTTTTGTATTTGGAATGTACATTGGAAACAGCAGAAATGAGTTTTGGCTGGAACTTCAGTGCAATCTAGCAGGCAGTAAATAACAAAGACTTTAACAGGAAAAGAGAATCCAAACACTTTGTGTTCTGGGTTAGCTTGTATGAATCAGCAAATCTGTGTTGCTAAATAACAAGTTCGGATTGCTAAATGTAACCCAAATAGTATAGCCATGTAGAGACATAACCCATGGGATTCTGCTCCAAAACTGGTCTACAAAAAACCAGCAAGCTGCCTCCTCTTCACGTAGCTGAACCCTGAGCTGTGACTTTCTCTTTTTAGTATTATTACAGAAATGTGCTGCCTTCTTCACTTGTTTACACTTGTATCGCTCCTTTTAGTCTCTCGTAAAACTGCTATTAAGTTCATCCTTCTCATTTGTCATACTTTCAGTGACAAGATCTGCCTCCTTTCACTAACTCCCTGTTTTCCACTCTATTAAATTCAGGCTTATTGGCCTCTGCAGGACTCTGTGGACAGTTATTGCCAACCACTTAACTGTTAGCTGAGTTAAACGAAAAACCTTTTTGTCTTTCCAAGGAAATCTGGGAACATTCTGACAGCTCACACAGGCTGTTTGCAAGCCTATAGTGTATTTAATTGCAAAGATAAATTATTTGATGATACTCTCCTGTAAAATGTTCAGAATGATTTAATCCTTTTATCCAGGTACCTGAGACTTGGGGGAAAAACAAGGTAAGGCAGAAGAGAGCTCATCTGTCTGACTGAAGGAATAAGAAACTAGATTTGAATTGCATATTCTTAGTCTGCCAGATGTTGCCACAAAGTACCCTACGAGTTTGAATGTGGTAAGTGTGAGCAGCACGTTATGTGATGCATACACTAAGCATGAGATGGTGGGCATGAACCTGCCTTTGGAAGGAGGAGAAGCTCATCTGTGGCTCTTGTGCCAGAGCTCATAAGCCTCGTCGGCAGCTTTACTCTCTCTGACATGGCTCTCCTGCTTTTGGGACCTGGCTCCTGCCTCGGTGTGGCTGTGCATGCCAGGTTGTCTCAGCAGCACAGCTCTGTGTTACGTAATGTGGATATGCTGCAAGGTCTCTGACTACAAGATAGGCTGGAGTATCCGTTGGGTTTTATGTTACCTTTCTCAGTTGTGCTCATTAATCAGTGGGAGGCGGAGTCTAATGTATTGCGAGCATCCTGAAGGACAAGTCTGGGCATTGCAGAAGAGTAAAACCACGTTTTACTAACGAATAACAGACGTACAAGAGTGATGGAAATCATTGTAAAGCAACCATGGTAGTAATAGAATAGAAGCTATAAAAGTTACAGTTCAGCCTTATCGGAAATTTGTAAATGTTGAATCCTTTGCTGCCTTTGCTATTTCGTCTTACAGTTTTCATTTCCAGATGCTCTGAATTACATTGATGAGGAGGGAAGAGAAGCCCTTACCTTTCTTGCATTCCAATTTGCAGACAATGGGCAAAACCTCTTGACCAGAGGGAAAGTGAGGAGATTTTCTTCTTGCCTGTGTTGGTTCAATGTAGTGTTCTACTCCTTGAACTAAGCAAAAAAGAAAAGACTAATAATGAGAATTCTAGTAAGGTGCGAATTTAGTGTGGTATGTCAATGATTTCTGCAGTGCTCATACCATCTGAGTGATGCAACTCTGAATTTACTGTCTTGGTTTGCCTACAGTGAGGAGGTAATAAAAAAAAAAAAGCCCAGTAGTTATGTCTGTGCTTTGGTATCTGGAAGAGTGAAGGGGAAGCTAGAATAATTCAATTACAAGCATAAGAGCTCTGCCTGCTGGGACCTGAGCCATGGAAAAGTATAGATTTCATTTTTTCCTAAAGCGCACATCTCCTGCAAGTGCTGTGAAATGTACTTACAGGAGGAAAGAAGCCAGCTGAGGTACCAGAGCAATAGTCAGAGTGTGTGTCACACCCCTGCAAGCATTAGGAATTATGTAGGAAAATAAGCATTAGCAGAGCTCTGTGGAAGCAGTCAGTGTATTTCATAGCAGACATTTAATAGTCCATTAGTACTTTTGGTGACATTTCCGCAGTGTCTAAGGTGCTTATTAAAAGCACATCCATTATGGATTTTGCTTCAAAAAGGAGACATTTGTGGGCATGGATCCCCCACTGCAGTGTAATATTAATGTTAGTTTTTAAAATTTATTTTAAAAGAGAGAGAAGAATGTGCCCAATGAAGGTATAACTCAATAAATCTTTGCTGTGTGCATGATGCTTTATACTACTGTGGCATAAATATGCTAAGAAAAAATGCATAGAAAATATTTTCACAAGCCAACTCTGGTTTCTTTTGTGATCAGTTTCAGATCCTTGACTTTAAACCAACATTTCCAAAGTTTAGTCTATATCCATGTTTTATGAACCTAGTCTATTTTTTTTTTAAACTATATATGCTACAGAGCTGTGAGAGCCGAATGCATTCAATACCTCCGAAATCTAGGCCAAAGTTTTATAGACTTATTTTACTTAAATTGCCTTAGAAAACTGAAGTCTGGGTAGCCTATTTTGAAAATGTTGACCTCTGTGACTGAAAGCTGCTAAAGCACAAAATTTCACACAGTGATGGAAAGGCATTCTTCATGCTGTCCATCCCTTCTAATGGTGTCATGGGGTAATGGTTATGAACAGTTATGATAAAACTTATCTCAAAATAATTTCTGAGTCACTCTTGGCATAGAATTATTCAAGAGAAAATAGTCCGAGTTATAGATGGTTTAGGAGTAAATTTACTTGGTGCCTACTTTGCAAGCAGGCAAAGGATTAAGTTCAGCTTTCTTCCTCCCTCTCTTAGATAGGGAAAGATAGTGAAATGAGGGCTAAGGAGTCTAAGGTGCTTCCAGGAGATAACAGGGCCCACTCTAGGAGGGCTGCTGGGAAGCAGGAGGGACAAATCTCTGGAGGAAGGGCAGTTCTGTGCCCTGGGGATTAGAGAAGCAGGAGTAGTTCGTGAGTTTGCCAGCCTTTGCTAAATCACCGAATTGTGGTGTTTGTGTTGTTAGGAACTTTGGCCTCATCAGAAGGATTCTGTCTGGGGTCATTAGAGTCCCAAGTGAGCTACCCACTCTTTGGATGTTCACAGACTCTTTCATGCCTAGGAGGCTCTGGCCTCTAAGTGCTTTTTGGACTCAGGCTTTGATAATACTTGTGGAGAATAAAACCTGCCATCTAGCTGCCAGCATAACCCAAGTGCTGGCTGTGCTTTTTGTTCTCCAGTCTCTTGCTTAATACCTTTTGTCGGGTCAGCTGGATTGATGCTGAAATGATGTAGAAAAGAAGCCTCAGATCAGATAAACTGAAGTCCCTATTGCTCCCGTGGTGTGTTTGGATTCAAGAAATGTTCTGCTTTGTGCTGGGCAAGATGGTTCATGGGTATAAATTATGAAACCATATCACATGTCTGGGCACATAATTTTCGAATTTCTGACCTCTGCCAATTGCTACGTTTCGTGAGGCTGTTGGGGAGCTTTGACTAATAAAGGGATTGTTGAATTATTAATCTGACTCAATCACAAAAGTGAAGCATCTTTCCTATTTATGCTTATTAGTTGTGCAAGTTTATATTAGTTGCATGGTTCTGTAGTTTGTCAGATGACTGTGCTGAAGAGTAGCTTAGAAAGAATACAATCAAAACATTAGGGAGAAATAGCTGTCACTCTTACTATCTATTTCCTTTACAACACGAGTTAACATTTTAAGCAGTGCCATAATGTGCACGCTCACTGGGCGTGCTGGGCTTTCTTGTTCTTTTAATCTCTGCTCTGGGACTGTCCTTTTGTCCTTGCCTGCAGCAGCACTGCTGGCTGTACCATAGTCCTGAGTCTCCCGACACAGACAGTGGTGTCACACAGCTCTGGTGCTAACTTATTTATCAGTCCTACCACTCCACTTAAACTGTGAAGGTGTGGAATGCTGTTGGGTGTTTGTGTGCATAGGAGAGCTTTGACTAAACAGCAAATGCCTTGATTGATCAAATTATCCTTGTGTGTTTTGTGCCAGGTAAATATGCCCATTAGCAACAGGATGACGTTAAAGCTACAGATTTCTAGGTTTGTTGAATGTCAAATTTAAACTGTGATTTCCAGAGGATGAAATACTCTATTTTTATACATTAATCCAGTTTTCATGAGCTCTTCGTGGCCAGGCATTAGGTCAATGGAATAGCTACGAGTAATGATCAAATTAAAGCCTTTTTTTTTTCATTTTGTAATCTTGCCACTTGATTAGGCTGATTGAGGTCAGCAGGAATTACAGCACTCGTATAAAATGGGGTTTTAGCAGACCCTTGTTTCTGAGATTTGACCTGGATAGGAATTGAGCTCTTGCAACTTTATTGTTCCTTGCTTCATGGGGAGAAGGATCACAGCATCACTGACTGGGTGGGGTGGGCAGGGGTCTCTGGAGATGATCTAGTCCAAACCCCTGCTCAAAGTGGGATCACCTGCAACAGGTTGCTCAGGACTATGCTCAGTTGTATTTGAACAACCTCTGCGCAGCCTGTTCCTGTATTTGATTACCCTAGCATTATTATTATTCCCAATGGAATTTCTTGTATTTCAGGTTTTTTCCCATTGCCCTGTGTGTTGTGTACCCCTGAGAAGAGTCTCTCTGCCTGCTTGACTGCCCCTGTCAGGTGTTTATGCACACTGATCATAGCCCCCTGAGCCTTCTCTGCTCAAGGCTGCCCAATCCCAGCTCTCTCAGCCTCCCCTCGTGGCAGATGCTTCAATCCTTTAATCATCTTAGCTCGCTGGACTTGTTCCAAAGTCTCTCGGCAGAGGGGAGCCCGGCAGTGCCCCAGCCCTGCAGCAGTGCCCCCCTGGTGCTGAGCCAGGGGAGGGGTCCCCCCACGCTGGGGGCTGTTGGCTGCCTTTGCCGCAAGGGCGCAACCCTGGCTCGTGTTCCTCTTGCCCACCAGGACCCTCATCTTTGCTTGACATACAGCCTGTGCCCCGTCTCAGTGATACCTTGAATAAAGGCCTCATTCATCTTTTGAGTTATCTTTCTTCCTTTAGTTTCCTTAATTACACCCTTGCTAATTACTTAAAAAGAGCCCCATTGATCAAGAGGTAGACTACCATGGAAGCTGTCACTAAAACTGCGTGGAGGGTGGATTCTTCGTCATGCTTCTGCCCATAGTAGCAAGTATTTTTTTGTAAGTTAGAGGCATTTTGTTTTCATTTGTACAGACAGGAAGGAGGTGGAAGATAGAGTGTATCTGACTGAAGCTTTAGCTCTCTTCCCTGCTGCAATTTGTAAACCTGCTCTCCTATTTTTCAGCTTCCAAGCCTTATATGCGGAGGAACTAACTTCAGAACAGTAAAATACCTCTGAGCAGTGTCTCTGGTCTCTCTCACACCACTAAACTAATCAGTGCTAAATCACCCATCCAAGGCTGTATACATCCAGGAATTTTAAAGAGGCTTAAGTATGTAAAGATTGAGCTGCTAACCAAAATGGGTAATCTCTCATTAAAATCAGACTTTCAGCTTCAGGAACGAAAGAAACAAATATATTACCTAAACTTGCCAGCAGACTTGAAAAACCACAACACAATAAATGTGCTCTACCAGGAAATCTCTTTAAAAGGAATGTTAAAAATAGACCTCTAAACATCTAGGTGACCATGGTATGACACAGACCAGCATAACTTCTGTAATTCACTGTGATGCAGTGTGAACCTATTTGAAGTTTTGCTATATATGTAGTGGCTCAAATCTCACAATTCAATGCCCTTTTTTTCTTTGCTGTGACCTGTTGCATCACTTATGACAATTCATTGTGCTTTCCTTATACTACCTTGTATCTGCTTTTCCCCCTCTATTTACAGCTGTTTTGTTCTCCCTGTCTTCTTTTTACGTGCTTCACTGCTAAGCTTCAAGGACTGCTCTCAGATGGGTTCCAAGCAGACGGTAGAAGTGTGACTCTGAAATACAGTTTTAAAAAGTAAACTCTCTAGTCCAAGTCACCAGAGAGCCTGTCCCATTGTTTGTGCAATCCTGTGTTTATGACTTTTCTTGTTATGTCTTCTTGGTGATGTTTTTTGAGCTGATGTGATGTGACTTTACAGGAGGGGATGGAAGAAGCAGTGTGACAAATTAAAACTGGTGATCTCTTAGGTTACTTCCGCCAACAGCCTTTACCACCATCAAGCTGACTCTTCTCAAAATGTGTTTTTTCACTGCACTCCTTCACAGGTCCTTCAGAAGCGCTTTCACACCAGTTCTGTAAAGCTTCCTGTAGAAGGAGGCCCACAGTGCTCAGGCACTGGTCCTATTTTCTTCTTTTTACCTCTTGCTTAGAAGAGGTTGTGGTAGAGAAGACCTGCATGTCTGCAAACCTACTTCAGATCTGCTTTCTGATCTACTCCAATATAAAATCATAGCATGGCTGTCTAGGAAGGACAGGTTTTGTATGGACAAAATTATGATACATTTAGTTTGCAAAGGAAGTACCATAGATGTGTATCATTTAGTGAATGTCAGAAAAGTGGTAAATTGCATTAATATTAAACCTTCTTGGCTTTCGATTAAATAGAAATAGATCATGTTTCAAACTGGTCTAATGTTACACACTTTTTTGAGATAGGATGTGAAAGAGAGATGTGACATCATAAACTAATATAGGTAATAAAACTGCTGTAGTTACAGTAGATTTTTTTTTTAAAGTAAGAATGTGAATTCTTGCTCTTCAAGGTATTGATTTTGAAGCTGATTGGGATTGGGAAGAAACTGTGTCTCTGGTCATTTTATTCCACTATGGCTTAGCACGAAGTTATTTTACGTCTATGGGAAGTATGTTGCTGGTTTTTGTTTTAGGTGGGATTGCTTATGTGATTTGGTATAGCCTTGATGTCTGAAGTGATACATGTCCTACTGTCATCTAATTGAGTAAAAACATGTGCGGCTGCACACATCTTATTTGTAGCCTTTTTCCAAACCTACCAGCTAATCTAATCTCAGTTAATTGTTTGAGTGATTTCAGTGTCTGCCAGAGGTAATTTGTCAACACTTCCCACACAAGACTGGATTTTAAGTCATTATTGCTGGATCAAAGCGTACGTATTCCTATACTTCCTGCAGCTCCATGGGGACAACATGTGAATGTCCGAGTCAAAGCTGTACAGAAAGTGGGAGAGTGTCTCTGTGGTCACCTACTTGTGTGCTGTCAGATTGAGACTGAAGTTGCCCAGTTGCCCAAGGTTGTAGTAGCACTTCTCTGCTTCCTGTGCCTGATTTGTTCACATGCCAGTTCTTTGACAGCTGCAGGACATTGCTACAGAGGCAGTTTTCCTGTGTCTGAGCTTCATTCCCACGCTAGCTAAAGCTGAAGAGGAGTAATGTGGCTCTTTGTCATTTTTGTCTGGACAGACCTCATCTCCTAATGAAATATGTCTTTTTGAAAGCTGGTGTTTGACTCCTTGTGTGCAGCTGCTGAAGAACATTGGCCCTCTCAAAAGAGCAGGAGAGGATCTCTTGAAACAGCTGATAGCCGCCATAATTGCTGTTTCTTATTCAGTGCAGACTGTGGATGTGGTGACTTCATGTTTTTCACCAGCTAAAAGCCCAGACCATTTCCTGAATGTGCCATGGTTTCTGTGCATGTGTCCTGTTTCCAGAAAGCAGCTGGGGTTTACTGTGCATGTATGGCCCTTCAGTCCTATACAGATCATAGAACTGTACAATCGTTTGGGTTGGAAGGGACCTTCAAGATCATCTAGTTCCACTCACAGGCAGGGACACCTCCCACTAAACAAGGTTGATCCAAGCCCCATGCAGCCTACCCTTGAACACTCCAGCCCTTTTCATCTTTGTGGCCCTTCTCTGGATTCACTCAGCAAGTCCATGTCCTTCCCTGGCATTTGTAATGGTCCTGTCAGGAGCTACAATGTGCAGAGACAGCTTTTCAGTCATAGGCCATAAATCTGAAACTTCTCAGCCATCTTAACAGCCACGAAACATCTTAGTGAAAGCTGTCCTCTGTGAACACAGGAGGAGGCTGGACTCCTTATGAGATGGGAGAGGCAGTACCGCCTGCAGTACTTCCCAATTTAAATGTTGCTGAGTGTTCTGCCAGGCCAAAAAGAAGAAGGTGCTCACCTGGTGGGTAGGAGCAAGTGGCTTGAGGCAGACATCAAGGGAGTCGGTTGGAAGCTTTAGGAGATACAGTATGAGAACACATAAGGAACATAATAAATTATGAAAAGACTTCTGTTGTACAGAGGTGGAGTGTACTTCCCAGATGAGAGCTGCATGAAACAAAATTTCTTCAAGCTTGGTAACATCAAATCCCAAAGACAGAATAAGGGAAGACCTTGAGGGCAAAGAGAGATTGAGAGGTAGGGGACAGTGTGTTGCTGAGGCAGCTGGAAGGAGATACAATCTTTCATGGGGAGTCTTCTGGTTGAACTGCACTGAATTTTCCTTTGGCTTTTACTACAGGGAAGAAAGGTAGAAGGGAAAAATCATTGATACAGTCTTTCTGCATAATATGTTTCTACTTACATGCATCAGAACAAAAAAGATTCAGTTCTTTGTGCATCAGGTCATATACCTGGGCAATTCCTTGCCAAAGCATGTGACAGCTGCAAATTGTCTGTACAAATTCCAGAGGAGTCTGGACAAACATTTGGAGGAGGGATCCATTGCTGGGAGGGAGAGGGGGGTTGCTGATTAGACAAACCACATCAAGCTCAGGAAATCCACTCAGCTGAAAATGTTTGAAAGCTGTGTGAATGTTAGGGAGGGAATATTTTATCTCTTTGCCCTGTTCTTGCTTTACCTTGGACATCCATTTATTGCCATTTTTGGGAAAGAGATTTTGAACTCTGATCTGCCCCAGCACAGTCTCACTCGCATCCTTAGGTGGGATTTTCCTTACTGCTGGGCAGTCAAGCTGATGAATTCTTAAAAAAATAATCCCAAGCTAAAAATCAAGCAACACTTTTTTTTTTCCCCTGCTCCCTCAGAGACAACCAGTTCTGGTGCAGTAACTGTAATTACCAGGAGTGCCCAGCTCTGATCCCTGTGCCTGTCCTGGTGTTGGTGGCTGACGCTGGCACAGCTCAGTGCCTCAAAGTCACTGCCCTCAGTCCAGGCTCTCCACGTGCATTTCAAGAAGCGTCCAAGATAACTTTCAGTGGGTGATAACAGTGAGCAGGGCAGGCAAAGTTTGTTCAGATTTGTGCTTTGCACACATTCAGCACACTCCTGGTATCAAAAGAAGTAAGTAGCCATGGAATGAAAGCTCCATCCAGATGTTAGGGGTTCTCCAAAGCTGTGCTGCCCGCGGGCAGGTTTGGAAGCAATTTATTGATACTCCTGCACATCAGCCTGTTCTAATTTCTACTAGAGCTGCTCTTGTATTTTTATTCCTAATTCTGTTTTCAGGGGCATACTAATCCCTCTAACTAGGGGCACCATTTTTCAAAGTTTAGCTGATAAAAATTGATGGGAGTGGACCTGTTCTGCTGCCTCTAAAGCTTGGTATCAGCAGAGCGGCTGTCAATTTGATTCATTCCATGACTGGCCAAGATATTAAAATGAAAACCATTGTTGCAGAGCATGTATCAGGTTGTCATGATGAGAAAACATGCGCTGGGAATACTCAGAAATAGTTGCTACAAGACAAATATGTTAACATGAGTAACCTGATTTGTTCAGAAGACCAGTTACTATGCAGTTGCTGTTGAATTCAGCCAAGTGCTGATTGTCTCTGAAAATCCTTAGTCACTTGTAGTCTGTGGTTTAGACAGTGATATTTGCACAGCATTGATGTGAGAATCTGCAGGTTTTGTAGTGGTTTGCTTGTGAACGTCACAGCCAAGTGCACTTAGTCTGCAGCTCAGGGAAAGCAAAATGTCCAGTGGAAAGGTACAATTTAGGAGGGCTGAGCCATGAGCATTACAGAGGTAGAGAGAGTAATGTGGGATGATCCTGTACTGCTTTCTCACTCCACAGCTGTTTGAACACTTGCCCTGAGAGCACCCATAAATACTTGTGGGAAGCTCTCCTTTTGGCCAACAGCATTGCTATTTTGCTGGCTAATGCAAATCTGCTGTTTCTCTTGTCATTGAGATCAGCAGATGCTTGGCTAATGTAGTCCTTCAACTTTTCTGTTTAGACAAGGAAATTTAAGGATATCCTTAGTTAGATGGGGTTGTGGGCTTTAACTTTTTTTAAACTACTCAAAGTTAATATGGGGAAATTGTTTTTAGAAAAATAACTATTTGGGAAAAATTTTGAAGTGCAGTCACCACATTTTATAGGATTTTCTTACAGCTTTGAAAAAAAAAGAGTTATTGATTGCCTTTATTTATTTATTTAATGGCTTGAACCATAGCTTTCTCGTTATTTGTTCTATTGTATCTCTGTAAGTTCAAAGAAGTGACTAAACATTTGTTGATTTATTGGAGGGTAGAGGTACTTCAGACAAAAAGATGTTAGAAATAGCTGGTGATTAAGATTACTCATCACTTACGTTATGGTCTTCATTTTCTTTGCCAGTGCATTTCAAAGCTTTCACTTTACAGGCTGAGAGCTTTCATGCCTTTTTTCAGTTTTCCTTAGCAAGGTGATTGTTTTGTTAAAAGTAAGATTAAATGAGAATAAAATGACTGCAATTTGTCATTTTAATGGAGAGATTTCTTTCCCTGTCACACCAAGCGTGTCTGCTTCCAAAATGTCTGTAATGAAAAGTTTAATACTTTTAAGAAGTGGAAAGAAAACACAGAACACCTTATCTATGACAAATGTAAATTGAAAGTAATTGTTTGTGGAGTACCATCTAAGTGGTTAGACAAACATAAGTGGGCAAACAAAAGAATGAGGAAAAAAAAACAAAACTGGATGATGTTAAGAAAATACAGTGAATAGACTGAATTCCAGGCCAAGGCAGAGATTAGCTGGTGGAGGCTCTAGAGCACAAGTTCTGTGAGGAGCTGCTGAAGGAGCTGGGGGTGTTCATCCTGGAGAAGAGAAGGCTCAGAGGGAACCTCATCACTCTCTGTAGGATCAGAGACTGAAAGGATGTTCTAGTGTGATGGGTGTCCTGCTGTTCTAAGTAACGAGCAACACGGTAAGAGGAAATGGCCTCAAGTTGTGGCAGGGGAGGTTTAGATTTGATACCTGAAAAACTTCACCAAAATCAAGCGGTGGAACCTGCTTCCCAGGGAGGTAGTGGAGTCATCATCCCTGGAGGGAGCTAAAAGACGTTTAGATGTGGCGCTTGGAGACGTGATTTAGTGGTGGCCTTGGGAGGGCTGGGTTAATGGTTGGACTTGATCTTAGAGGTCTTTTCCAACCTAAATGATTCCATGACTCTTTTGTGTCTCCCTGATGGATTCATGGAGATGCTGGGTTACTCTCTGTACTTTGTTCCACCCACGCTCCAAGGGTATGGAAAACTCCTGGGTGTGTCAGGGTTTCTGTGTCAGCTGGCAGTGCTGCATGCTGGAGCTGCTTCATGTTGGTTTGCCTGAGGGGGTCACTGGGAGAGTATCAATTGTAGGAGTGAACTTATTGATGCTTTCTACAAAGGCTGAATGCAGTTGATGCATTTAAATGTTGCTGCTGGGACAAAAGTAATGGATCAGCAATGTTCACTGCTCTTTGTAATATTCAGGAGCAAATACAAATGTCGATGATGAATATGCCTGCAGCATTTCTTTGGTTTGGAATTGGAATCACGCAGACTGCACTTTGTCCATGTGCTATAGCTTCCTTTGATAACAGCCAAAGATGTGTAATTTTGACTTCAGCCGTTATGTCTTGTTTTCTTTCCCACAGCTGTAGAAGTGCTTTCTCTATCAAGGATACTGAAACAGAAGGCGTATTTGTGTGAGGTTTTTATCCCCTCATCTTCACCATGACCATTTCCTTTAGTAGCTAATAATGTTTAGTATTTATTTCAGTGACTTACATAAATCTCAAATGCATAAACCAGCAGCATCCTTTTTTCTGCAGTTTTTTCTTGTGGGAACTTGTTGAAATGAACTATCTCATTGAAAAACTCCATTCTTGGAATGAGGAGAACTGTTGTACCATTCCTCAAGTGGAGCATTAAGAACTGGGAGGGTGTCTCTGCTTTGTTTAGTGAGTCAGGGAGGATATCAGTTCCTCCAGGAGATTTATAGCATTTTAGAGGGCGGGCTTTTAAGAGCATACCTTGTGCTTCAGGTATCCATCAAGCCTCTTGGCAGAGTCCTTTGAAGTTCCTGCTGTGGGTGCTGTTGTTTCTGCACGGTCTCTTGCCGGATGTGAGATGAATTTGGACGTGGGCACACAGCAGAGCAGAGGACTCTGGCCGGATGAGGCCAGTGAGTGTGCTGGCTGCAAGGACAGGCCTTATTTTTCACACCTGTTTTTCAGGTAGGATAGGAGAAGTCCACATGGTTTGTGGTTCTTTCCTTCATCAGAGTAGTCAAGTCTCACCTCCAGTCTCTTTTCCCTGCCTAATCTCTAACTCAAGCCAGACACTTTCTGTGTGGGATGATGAGGAGAGGATGTAGCTGTCTGTGCTGGCACTGTTTGCAGCTTTCTCCACAGCACCAACTTGCTCTGTGAGTCAGTAAATCCTTTTGGCTTTGTCAGGTGGCCTCTTGCATGGAAACTCTTCAGTGTCCAGTCTCTGTGCCTTATCTCTGGAAAGAGTACCTAGAAAGAGATTTTACAAGCTCAATGTCTTACCCTTGTTTTGTTAAAATACTTGTTTATTTTTAAAACCATGAGACCAAAGGGGAGAGGCATATATTAAATAGTGCTGATATTATCTGGAAGATTTTAAAGCATGTTGCTTTACAGATCACCACTCCTAGGCTAAAGGCTGGAATTAATAAGGTGACAGAGGAGCCAGAAAATTACATGAAACTGGACATGAGGTCCGTGTCAACCCTATCAAACATTAATCTCCAGTTAACAGAAGTACCTTCTGGCACCTAGGGGAAAAGGTCCCTCTGAAAACACTCTTTCCACTTGGGCTTTTGGCTTTTTTTTTTTGTTCAGGCTTTCAGTGAAATCTTTGGAGGTTTTTGCATCTGGTTAAAGGAAGAAAAAAGCCTCTGTCTGAATCTTAAATAGTAACAACTGGCTGCCCCCACTTTGTCCTGAACTACAATGTGAAGTCTATTGTGCAGCAGAGAAACAGAAACGCATCTGGAATTTTTCCCATTGGGATTGATATGGATCTTGTTAATAGCAGCTTTGTGATCTATCTGTAACTGTTTCAGTAAGTGAAATTGTTCTGATAGTAACGGTATTTCTTTTTTCTGTACATTGTATAAATGCATGTTGGGTGGCTGTACCTAGGAGACAGCGTTTAAAGCTGCATTATCTTGTTTCACCTAATAGAATGAAGAAAGCTTATTCTCTGGTTGGATGTATGATGCTGCTTTGACTTCTTGGCAAGCTTGAAAATCACTCAACTGTTCCTTGAACAACTTCCTACAAGAAGGAGCATGACAAGCTAAATTGTTTAGACCTTAGGAATTTGTGCAATGAAAAACATTTCCACTCTCACTGTTTTTTAAGTTAGGATGTCCATCTGCTGAATCGTGCAAGTCATGGTGTGGATTCCAACTGAAAAGCATTGTCCAATTTCAAAGTATTTGGGGAGAACTGTGCTTGCCCAGCATCTCCCATGCTTGCCCAACACCTCCTATGCTTTTAGTCCCTTCTTGTTTCCACTGCAAATTTTGTTCTCGTTTCTAGTTTGTATCTTCCTGTTTTCTCAAATGAACTGCAGACTCTATTCGATATGGTCATTGCTCTGTCAGTTTTTCACATGAAATCCACATTGTGATAAATTTTAAGAAGTCTTTTGAAAATAACTGACAAAAAAATGTAAGAAACATCACAGTGGACTATCTGCATAATTGTCTTTGAGCATCAATTTGTGGTGTGCAAAGAAGAGTCACTTCTTGTCTTTGTTTCTTTGCATTTAATTATCTGCCTATCTTGTGTGCTGTAGGCAGCTGTTGGAGCAATAGCTTCTGCAGACTTTTTTTTCCCCTCACTTTTACTGTTTTCCTCTCATTTCCTGTTGGTGTGTGAAAGTAAGCTTGTCCCTTGCCTGCATTTTCATTGGGGAAACCTTCTCTGGATCACCTTAAAGTTACTGTAGGGAGTTGCACTGATGAGAATTGCAACCTGCAAATAGTCAGTAATAATGAGTCAGGACAGAAAATTCACGCAGTTGAAAAATAATGGTTTCTTTTTATTCCTCCTCAGATTTCTGAGCATTTATTACTTATTGAGGTCTCATTTCCAACTATAAGTCTAGAAAAATATTTTTTTTATTTGCTGTGGGATTTTTTTTAACATGAAGGCTGAGATTCTCCCAGGAGTGTGATATGAGGAACTGTGTCCTGTAGAGTTTTTCAGAATATTGCCCTACATGTAAGAAAATCAGAAGAGCTCACAAGACTTCTGTAAATGCCATAATGTGTATTTCACAACATTAATGTTTTCCATATCCTGTTAATAGGAATTTTTTGTCTAGGTTCTAAAATGGCATTGGTCATGGCAGAAGTGTATGAGCCTTGAAGACATTAAGACTATTTTCATTCAGATCAACCCATCTGTTTCAGTTACAATGCTTTAAACACTGACATGTCTTCTACCAGCATCCTCACTCTGGTAAGACTTTTGCGGGGAACTTTTGGCCCCAAGTGGATTTTTGACCTGAATAAGAGGAACAAGCCAGAGGTGAAGGAATATCAGGCATTCAGAAACTGAATGAATTATGAAGTCCAGTCCCCTGTCTGTTCAGCAACCAAATCATACAACCCTTTTCATAAAATGACCTAGCTTCACATGAAGTAATTTGTTTTGTACTTTCCTGTCTTCATTAGCTTCTGTAACAAGGCTGTTCTGGATTTTTTAAACATTGGTGACCTTATTTTTATCTTTAGCTGGTTGTTTCAGGACCAAGACACACTCATTTTGTGTTTAGTTGTTCATTAGCTTCAACAGCTCTTTCCCTTCTGTGCCGCATCCCCTGTGCTGTACATCAGCAGGGCAGTCACATCTGTTCTGTGCTTGGCTGTGCTGAACAATACCTGCATTTTTGGCTTAGCTGATAGTGGAAGGCTCTTTTTCATCACTGTCCTATTCCCTACATATATACCAATTTCTTTACAGCAATGAGTGTTCCAGGCTCCTTCTTCAATGACATAATTACTTGTATGAAGGCCACTCAAAATTTTACTGTTCCCTCCAATGATTTGAAATCTGAAGATTGGTCTGATACAGGAGGATGACCTCAAGATAGGCATATACATTAAATAATGTGGTAAGAGAAAACAAGATCAGAGGCTTTTGAAACAGTGAAGTGCAATTTGTTGTGCTCCACCATAAGACTGCTGGCAGCTCAGGACAGTCAGACATGGCCCGTAGTGGCAAGAATGAGCAGTGGGTGGCAATGACTGGGATTAACTTCTCTCTGCAAGGAGGATAAAGAGAACATTAAGCTGGCTTTAGAAAAGTAACGTGCAGTCACTGCGTTTAACAGACTGGTTAATCAGTGTGGTGAAAGACAACAGGTCCATGTTGGGAACTCTGCCCGTCCTCTGCAGTCTTCTGGAATGTGTTAGATTTTCACTAGGAAAAAAGAAATACCCCAGATACCCTGCCTTTTGGGAGCGCAGTGTTGCACAGCAGCAGTTAACCTACATGACTCCTACGATCTCCAATCCATGTTCATTAGAAAGCACAATCCCCTTCCTGTTCCAGTGGAATATTAACAGGAACATAATTGTACTGAAGTTTGGCCAACTGGCAGAATTTCTGGCTGACATCTTCCATGGTAGCTAACTCTTTCTTCTTGGGAGAAGCAGTGGACCTTTCACCTTCCCTCTTCATCTTGCTTTTTTATTTGCGCAGAAAGCATTGGAAACTCAGGCGGTAATTGCAGTCTGCCTTCGCTCACCTTCATCATGTTTCCAAATACCACATAATCTCATCTGTTCGGCTCAGTGCTCTCTCCGAGTTCTTGAACCCCCCACCTGGCTTTTTGTAGGAAAAATGAGCTGTAATTCAATCTTGCATCATTGACAATAACACATGAGAAACAAGCTATGACATTGAAATGATGTTAGAGGACTGGTTTTTAAACTAACAGAATCCTGCGTTGTTGAGAAGTTAGCTTTTTCACCTGTGTGTTTTGGTATTAGAGAGTTCTGTGAACAATGACAAATTTTGCACGTTGTCTTATAAGCTGCTCCATGAGGCAGGTCAGGACAAAGTTTTTGCCTGGTCTGAATTTTATGGTGCTTTTTTCTTTTTTTTTTTCCCCCCAAGAGAAAGCCAACCTTTAAACCAAGCTTCTTGTTATTTTTGTCTGAAATGTTTGAAGAATCAGTAGGAAAGTGTGAGGATTTCATCAGAGCAGGCAAACTGATTTCTTGTTGTCTTTAATATTTAGTTTATCTCAAACCTTCCAGTGCCCATGACTAATTGTATTATATAGGTAAGCTGCTCGGGACACTTTGTTGGACTTCATGCATGTCAGAACACAGTCAGTGAGCAGGAGGGACTGAGCTGATATTAAATCATTCTTTGATTTCGTGCCTTGCTGGTGCCGTAAGCCCAAGACATTAATGACTGCAGAAAGGTTAAACTTTACGTGTCTTCCTGTTTATCACAAAGGTGCGGGATACAAACAGAAAGCACTCTTGGCAGTCAGCAGGCTGCAAAATCCATGTGCTGCTTATCTACAGTGATTGTACTGAAATTTGATTACCATATATGAAGAGAAATACTTTAAAAGTGCAAGGAGTCTGAAGGGCAGCTCTTGATTCCCAGCTACAGCAGACTGTAGCTTGGCTACTTGGTCACCTCCTAGCAATGTTAGCCCAGTATGAAAGTGGTTTTAGATTAAATAGACCTGTGCAGAACTTCAAAAAATCATCTATTTGAATTTCCCTCTTAAAAGTAGGCACAGCTATGGCGAATGGATGTTTAATAGATATAAATTTGTTAAAAATAGTGCAATCAAATCAGAAACTGGTGTAGTTGATGTGAGTTTTGTAACTCATGTCTAGACAGTAGATTTCAATGTGTAATAATCCCAAGCATAAGAAACATTTTTTGAATGATAAAATTTTCTTTGCTGCATTTTAGGACCAGTGTTACTACTTCTCTTTACCAGGGATATAGAGATTCTGTCTTTCTCTTTTGCAGCAGCCTTGTAATATTTAATGGCTTATCATGTCCTCTAGTTTTTTCTAGACTAAACACAGCAGGTTTTTTTCTCTCTCTTTCTTGGACACCATGTTTTCTAGACCTTAGATCTTTTTCAGAGTCTCTTATGGCCTTCTTTCAGTTCGTTCATGTTTTTTGTATGAGGCCCAGAATTGGACACGGTCCTTGAGTTGATGCTTTCTGATCTTGAATAAAGTAGAGTATTTAACAGGTTTTACAGCTGTGATAGTTACATTTTTCATTCATGATAGGATGTTTATGTTTTCTGCTAGAGTGTAACGATGTTCTTTGTATGAACCACAGCGCAGAGGATGGGGGCCTTTTAAGATACATCTTGGAGCAGCTGGCCCAGCTCTAAGTAGAGCAGTGAGCAGGCAGTGGGAAAAGGTCTGCACTGATGAGTTTAAACAACCTACTAGGTGATGAAGAGCAGAGGGCAAGAAGGCTGAAGATGTTCCAAAGTGCCTCAAAGGTATGGAGCAATCATTCCCAGGGAAGTAGGCAGGGATAACTGCTATGTGGTCTGTGGGGTTTTGGTTCAGTTGGTTTTACCTGCCCTTTCCTTTGCTTATGCAATAAAGCCTGTTCAAAGTCATCTTTTTGGAGGGATTGTGACATTTAATGCAGAGCGCTGTTGTACTGCTGCATAGTTCAGTGGTGTCTGTACGGGGAGTGGCCGAGTAGCCGAGACCTTTGCAGCCTGAAAGATACAACTGCAGATACACCCAAGGGTCTGTAGGCACCAAGAGCATGGGAGAAGATGAGTGGGGATCTGTGGCTCACACTCTCTTGTGAAATAATTAGGTGGTCTCAAATGGCACTGGTAGGGTGCTCTGACCAACTGTTCTTCAGTGCTAAGTTGTTTTTACCATATTATTTTATTTTAGGCTTCTGCAGTTTAAGGTCAACTTAATTTTTGGCCTGATCTCTGCTGTTAAAGATATTCTCTTTGTAGCCATCTTTTTTTTTTTTTTTTGGCTCATTTGCTCATATAAGAAAAGTAGTATGTTGGTTGTAGGATGGGGTTAATCCTTACTAATGCGGTTTCTTAAATTTTTCAGCTCCTTGAGGAATCTTTGAGCTGCTTGGATTTTTGACAGAGGATTAATGTCAATAAGAAATGTAAAATCGGGACATCACAAACCTCCTCATTCCTATGCTGTCACACCATGCTGCTCTCCAGAGAAGGGAGGCAAGGGAGACAGCATACATCTAGGTCTTAGTAGGGAAAAAGGAAAAGGTTAGTTTAGATTTTCTCTCTGTACTTCCATAAATGCCTGTGTCAAGGCTGATGATTCAGCACTCAAGGGCTTCAGTTTGTTTTTAATTAATAACATTGGTAGATTTTGTGCCTTCTGTCTAACCATGGATGCTTTTGATCATGAGCAAGCAGAAGATAGAAGTCATGCCAGAACAAAGAAGTAATTTATTTGTGTGGTTTAAAAAAAGAGAAAGAAGCTGTTCCTACTCCTTTACAAATGCAGTGTGGATGTTCTGCACAGCATTCGGTTCTAGCACTGTTTGGGCTTTTTTCTTTCAGCTTTCAGTTTTCCAGCACTACTGATTCTCCTTAATTAAAGAATAAACAAAAGCATAGGTCAGCTTAAAGGAGAATGTTTTTAAAAAGGGAATATCTGAAATATAAGCTCACAGTGGAGCTTGGTGGCTGCCAGTCTGCCTTTCTGTAGTGTCATGGCTCCTTAGAAATATGGTGCTGTCTTCTCTTTTACTTATTTGGGAACTTGACCTTTTATTCGTCCCTCCTCATTAAAGCCAAAGACACATAAATCAGTTTATTTATTTTACTTTCTCTGAGATGTAGCTTATTCTCTTTTACACATTTATTTATTAATTGCTTGGAAAGCAGCAGATAAGGAGTAGGGAGCAAGTCAAGATTCAATGTCTGAAATTGTCCCATAGCTACCTTTCACAGTGACTGCAAGGTACTTTGGGAAGTTACTGCTGCTTATGCTGAATACCTCAGCGCTCATCAAAGAGGAGTAGCTGTGAAGTGATCTCAGTATCAGGGACAACATGCAATGGCCGGAAGACTTGGCTGGGGAGCTTCTGGCAGGCTAGTTCAGCCTTCAGAAATGTTTTGAGGGTCACAGCTCTTCTTGTCAGGAAGGAAAAAACTGGAAATGTAATGTTTTGTCACGTAAGCCAGAGTCCTGTAGGCACAAATATATATCACATTTTTGTGTGATTATAGATTCCTGTTTAAGAACAGTTTCTGGCAGAACGCTCGCTTCCTTTCACTGTGCATGGTGACAAATTGTCAGAGATTTTATTAATGTCTTTGTATGAGGAATTCAAACTTGAGAACTGGGAGAGATTTGTTTTGTACCTCACAATTATCATGTCAAGCATTTAGTCCATTTAGATGTCATTTGTGTTTTAGCAGGGTATGCCATTCAAACTAAAGATTGTAGATGCTTGGCATTTCTCTCTCAAATTACACAGGTCATAAGTGTGTGCCACCAGCAGCCAAATCCTCATCTTTTCAGGCTGTCATGTGCAGTGAGACTGCATTATGTCTCTTCTGGAATTTGGGGTGGACTACAGAGGAAGTGCTTAAAATTTAAATCTGAAAAATCAAAACTTTCACTTTCTGCACCATTTTCTGAAAGAGCACAAACCTGGTTTGGGTCTGGAGCTGTGGCTGCCAGTGAAGCCACCCTGCCTTTAGGCAACTGTGACAGGCAAAGCGCAGCATCCCGTACCGAGCTGCGCAGTACGTGCAGAGTTTTAACATCATTGGAAACATTTGCTTTTTCTGTTTGACAAACTCCCATGCATTCCTTGGAATGTATTTTAGGTGCTCTGCAGAGAGCATTCCCATGGCCTGCTTGAGGCAAATCCCGATGTTTCCTGAAGGGTCCTGGAATATGCCAGATGCAGTTCAGAGCTGAGACAGAACAGCCATGCTCCTGGAGAGTCTGGCAGAGAGCATTTCCCTGACACTGCTGGACATCAGTTCCGGCTTGCTCTGATTTATTGAGGTGGCAAAGTGCATGAGCTTACAGCATTCGTAATTTCTTAATATTTCCAAAACAGATTTACTTTCAAGATTTATGGGACCAAAATATCTTCTAACTTGCTCCCTTTTTTCCCATAAGGATATAATATTTCCCTACAACTGTTCTTCCTCTTTCTTAAATGAAGCAAGAGTATGAATTAAGTCTGTTTCCTTGGCCCTATATACAAGAGTATTAAATATTACCAAATAATAGTAGCTAGTCTAAGGCTATTGTGTTCTTTGCTAGAAAAATCCCTACATTTACTTGTAGCAAATACAATAAAAAGGCCAATGATCATTTCACCCTTCCTTTGGCATCACTTTGGTGTCCTGGTTGTCACATACAGAAGCAATATCATACAGCATTAGATCAGTCATGCCTTGGGCTTCAGCTGATTTTGGGAACTCCCCTGGAGTCCAGAAAGTCCTAAGAGGTTCTGACTTCACTCCTGGTTTTACCAGGCACCTCATAAAGGGGAATCTGCATTAGGGAGAGGCGCTTCCTACTCCACATCAGACTACTGTGAATTGTCTTTTCCAGGTGTATTGCTTGCAGACAGGCCAGTTACTTGCATGTATAAATCACACCAGCTTCTGAGTTAGGCTCAACCTTATAGCCTGTACCTTCTTTCTCATGCAGTGCTTTGCAGGTGAACTGAGCTGGCAAATGTTTTTATTTACACTGCACCTCTTGAGTCCTCTTTTTTCTTGAGAAAAGAGTAAAACCTGCTCATATATGCATTTTCTGAAGCATCCAAGTTTTTCCTGGAGACTGCATGTCACAGCAGCAACCAGAGTAGCTTGGTGACCTTACAAAGCAGCCCCAAGGTGCTGGTGAGCCCCAGGCAGTGCTGTCATCCCTCACTGCAGCTGCTGCACGGAGAGAACGGGACCACTGTGTGGGACCTACCTTCTGCTGAGAGTTCAAGGGGTGGCTGTAAAGGAAGGGCTGTGAACTTCTCTGCTGTAGCCCTTCGGCTTATAAAAGCTCTTGCATTGCATGACAGTCCTGCAAAGATTCCTCCTGTTGGTGTTGGAAGGAGGTGGAGATAAGTCCCTGGAGACTCTGGGGTAACATAATAATTATATTTTGGTGCACCAAGATGTGTGAGAAAATATTGAACTAATTTGTCAGGTTATTGAAGTTTTTAGGATATTTTCAGAGTAAATGTGTTACAATTAATACTGTATTGTTCTTTATTTGTTTTTAAATAGGCCTGTGGGTTTTTTTTACTTAAAAGCTTCAGAAGCCCTAATATATCTAACATACCTCCCCCACCTTTTCCCAGATAAAGTTATAGATATGCTTTTGTATTCTCAGCTCTGGAAAAACATTCCTTTCCTTCTAGATCAGCCATGTCATCTGTGCATCTTGCTTTTATGGTTATAGATGATCTTATTAAAGATTGCATGAGTGGATGTGAAGCAGTATGCATGGGTGAATCTGAGTCTTCTTGTTTTATTAAATTCTCTTGGTCTCTTTCTCCTTTCCAGAGATTTCTGCATCTGTGATTTACGGGGTATCTACGATAGGACTTCACTTTGATCAGTTCATAATTTAGATTTCGTTCCATCCTTTCCTCACTGTGCTGCTATTTGAAATTGTTGCTCTGTACCTGGCTGTGGCATAACATAGACGAGTTTATCTTAAATCAGGTAGCTCAAGTGCAAAGGTTATCTGATTGCTGTAAGAGTTGCATGCTGAGTACAGAAACAGCCTGAAGGGAGAGCTAAACCCATGGGTTACATCTGTCCTGCTGCCATGTGTAGGTTGGCCCAGCTGGATCTATTGCAGGGGCATGTACCTTGCTCTGTAGTGGAGATGTTTTCTCTGACTCTGAACATGTAGTACATTCCTTTTCATGGTGGGATTGATCTTGATCCAGAACATCCCTGCTACTGTTTTGATATGATTGAATGAACAGATTTCTAATAGTATTAGCATACTTTCTAGTATACTTGATACACTCAGAAATGGTCCCATATGGAAGTTAGTATTTCTATATTTGCTAATTGTTTCCCTTTCTCTGGCCACTGTAATAATTGTTTCTAGAAGAGAAAAATTTTTACTAGCTACTGTTTGTGTGTTGAGGGTATTATGGATAATGTATTTCCATAGTGACATAGTTAAGAAGGACTGGGTCTCTCCTTTTTAAGGGATTCTGGATAGATCATAACTGTTCGGTTTGGCAGGGACCTCTCTTGAATCATTTATACGTTAATGGACGCAGAAGAAGGCACTGAATTTCCATTTCCTTTCTCTGTAAACTACAAGCTGCTTCATGATCTCCTGAACTGTTTTCTTTCTTGCCTGTATGGTGATAGCTGCTGTGTATGTGCACATGAGGGGGGCCACAGCAGACTCCTCACACACTCACACAGACAGCACATAAGCTGCCTTGGGCTCACAAAGCTGGAAGTTAAACTGCCTAAACCCTGCTTGCAATTTACAATTTATTGTAGCTAAATTAATAGCCGAAGAGTAGTAGGGCACTTCTAAATTGTTGAGTGGAAGTGATTGCTAGGTTCACGACTTGAGTGATTTGAGTGTCCTTGTGGCACAAATTCTGACAGGTTTGTTTCACTGCAGTCATCTTTGGGTAAAAGTAAAATCTTCCACATTACTCTGTTGCTAGTGACAATGTAGAATCAGTACTTGGGTATGGATTCTCTCAACATTCCTGCAGAAGTTTATCCTTCCTGGTTCAGGAGTTAATTTCTTTCTTGTTTTGGTTTTCTCAGGTTCTCGAAGCCGGCACCAATGTTCTTGGATGATTCCTTCAGGAAATGGGCACGTATCAGGGACTTTGTACCCCCCTTTGGAATTAAAGGACAAGGTAAGAGAAAACTGCAGCTGTTGGAGAAGAAGGTGGTTCTGCAGATGCTTGCCCCATTTTCTTTTCTGTTTTGAAAACTCAGGTGGTACTTTGGGCTCAGTTTTTTTCCTCCGTTTGAGAGGATTATTGTATATGTAGTTCTCAAAAATGCAGAAGGATTTTTACAGCTGGACTGTGGACCTCAGAGGCTGGCCTTAGGGAAGATGGTTTAGTACATGTGGAGAGTCAGTGCAACAATGGCAATTTAGACCAATGACCACATTCTAGAAGAAGCATTTTGACATTGGCTGCCTGAGGATCTTGTAGCAGCTTTGCTGACAGCAGCAGAGAGTTCAAACTGATTTGAAGTATCTTTAAGTCAATAATTCTCTAAAGAACAGGAAAGTTGCCCTGGTCTTGACCACTGACACAAATCTTCATTTACTTCTCATAGAATTTTATGTTGGGCTACTTATTTACTTATATAACAAATAAGAAAAGTATTTTCAGATGCTTTGATGATAATTTGTAATATGCCCTGTCCTCTGGAGCAAGGCAGCAGGGGCTGTGTCTCAGGTGTGTGATGGGAAAGCGGGAATGGTGGTTGGTGGATGGGATGGGAGCCAGTAGCCCACCCAACAGATGATCTATTTTGGGCTGACAAGCTCCTACCTATCCCACATGTGCTATCACAGCCTCTCTGTCTGAGTAGTGGTGGAGCAGAAGGCTTGTGCTCATCGCAGTGATTTGCTGCAGACTTTCTGAGGTCCTGTGTATTGAAGAAGCTTTTGTGGCATTGCATCAACTTGCAAGTTTGGGTTTTTTCCTACTGACAAACTCAAGATTACAGATAGTCCTGTAGGAATTGAAATACCTGGTGGAGAAAGAACTGCAGCCGCAGAAAGCTTGGCTCTGTGTCTCTCCCTGGAAGCAGGTGTGGTAGTTGTCAGAACAATCTCTGATCAAATCAAAGGCTCTACTGACAAATTGCTTTTGGCTTGCATCAGTTCCCTTCTTTGTTTTGTCCATTCCTTGTCCAGTCAGTCTTTTGCAGCTCAATAGGAAGCTGATTACTGTCCTCTAAATCAGCCAGCAGAGTTTGCAGCAAAGAACTGACAGTGGCAGTACAAGTGGGAGGCTGCTGTGACCACAGGAGGGCTTGTCCCCTGCTAACCAGCACACAACGTGTACAAAGCCAGGGCAAGGTGCCTGGCCAGTGTGGAGGTGGGATTTGCAGGTTACACGTCACGTCAGCTAGACCTAATAAAAATCATTCCATTAAACTGAATCCAAATGGAGAAATTCACCAAAAGAGAATGACAGAACGGCTCTGGCAGCCTTCTCGCTGGGTTTGTTGCCAGCTTGTATCACCACTGCAATGTTATGTAAATCTGGTGTTTTATATTGGATTTCCTCAGTTAAAAAGAGAAACGAGAAATCGCCATTATTTAAATGGCTGTGAGCTGAAGCCATGGGACGGAAACCGTTGAATAGGTTATTTTTTTAACACCCTCCTGGGACTGAATTTTGTGCCAAGTTTCAGTCTGGAGCAAGTTCTGTATGTGGGAGGGTTGAATTATAAATCTGTGTAACCCCGGATTTCTAATAGCCGTGCTGACAGGCTGTGAGTCCTAGCGATGCGAATGGCGCCCTTTCATGTTACACATCACTTGGAATTCTTGCATCAGTCTTTTCTGTCTGTCCCATGGGATGCATTTGGGCTCAGACGACTGATTGGATGATGGGATCAGCACCTCATTAGGGCTTTCAGTCAGGGCAATCTAATGATATCCAAACAAATGATCCAGGCGGGCAGCTCAGTCACGTGCTGGTGCAAGATGAAGACTCTCAGAGTTGGGATGTGCATGGGAAAAGGAGTAGTCAGGGTGGCTGAGAAAGTGTAGAGAGATGTGGCTGTGTTGAAGCAGACGGGGCAGGAGCTCTGCTCTGTGTTAGGCAGCCTGGTGACAACAAGATTTCCGACCTGCATCACACTGGGAGAGGTGGTTGGTGTTATAGACACCGACTGCAGCTGAGATGGTAATGGAAAGGCCTTGCTGAGAACTGTGGTGAATATCACCTGCTGTTTTTAAGTCACTGTGGTCTATTCCAAGTGCAAAATGGCTTTTTGTTTGTTTGGGTCTTTTTGGGTTTTTTGGGTTTGCTTTTTTTGTGTGTGAAATACAGCTACAGGATGAGCTCTCTTTCAGTAATGCTGCATGTTCCAAGGAGCTTCTAGAAACTAATCTGTGGTAGCTGAAAAATGCTTCAGTTATGAAATCAAGGGATTCTTAGCTACTTGGAAGCTAATCCACCATTTCTGCTTTCTCTTGTTAAAGTTTCTATTCTTACCTAAGTTTTGCTTTGTCTCGGAAAAAAAAGCTGAATGAAGTAATTTTTTATCCATCACTTTGTATTTACTGGTCCAAGAAAGGACAGTTCCAAGATTGCAAGAATGAGTCTTGCAATATTTAGAGGAAAGCAGCTTTTGAGGAGTATTGTCTATTGGGCTGCACTAATTTGGAGTAACACATCTCTATAAATTACGTGTAAAAGAGTAGAAATGGCTCCAAAATTTTCAGGGCAGGACTACTGCTCTTTAAAGGTTATCGTATCAAGAAGGCAGTATGCTGATCATTTTGACACAGCCCATCAGAGATTTTCATTTTCTTCAATGAGAATCTGATTGTAAAGACAGTTCTCCTATCTCCAGATGCTTAAAAGTACTCAGTACCACATAGCAAGTTTAACAGTGTTTCTTTGTGAAAGATTTCTCACTCCTTTACTTCAGTGGTTATTTTCTGATTTGGCCATTAGCCCAGGCAAGGAGGTTTTATGGACAGAGTGCTCCATTATTGGCAAGAGCATTTGTGTCTAGAAGCCCTCAAGGTGAATACAGTCCTGAATATGAAAGTTTTCAGACTTTCCCCTGAATGCTGCTGGTTGTGAAATGGACTATTGCAGCAGGAATACTGCACAGCCCGTGTCAGATGGGAAACTGCTGCTGTGGTCACTTACAGCCTTAGTGATTACTTGCATGCTATGAAAGAGGCACAGAATAAGCAGGTGGCAGCCCTGCTGCTTTATGAACAGGGCTTTCTGACATGAGGCATGTGGTACGAAGTCTTCTGCAAACTTTCTTTGAACACTGGTTCTGAGAGTCCTCGACTCGGTATTAGAAATAAATGAAGAGGAACTTAAGAGCAGCTGTTTTACCTTTTCTTAACCTGTCTTAAATGGGCAGAGTTTTAGTATATGTTGTCGTTGTTGACTCTGTTCACCAAAGATCTGGACCAAGGATTGGTCCTAATAACTTGATCACAATGCCCGGCAACCTGGGACAAAAGCAGAGGTGAGAGCTTTCAGGAGTGTCAGAGCTGATCCAGCAGATTGCAGGTGTTGTTGCATTCATCATAGATGTCTGTAGACCTTGTGGAAACTCTGGCTTCTTCCGTGTGCAGGGAATAGGAGAAATAATAGGTATGAAGAGGTGTGATTATGTTTTGACACCATAAATGGTGACTACCGGTATCTAGTTTGGCCACTCACTTAACAGTGTCCCTAGGTTTTGCCCAGTGACTTCTGCAGCTGGCTGTGAACCTATGAGATTATATTTCAGAATCTGGATCAAGATTTTCTCAATGAGGAGTGGCTGTGTTGACAAACAAGCCAGTGTCATGTTTGGCTGCACTGATTGTCTGCCACATCAAACTTGTTGTCTCCTACTGTGGGATTTGACAGAGTCTGGAAATGAGATGGGCCACTCTGAGTGCTTGGAAACGATGACTCCATCTCTATTAATAAAGAAAGTGGTTGTCCTGCGGTCGTGAATGCTGTTGAGCTCATTGTTCAAACAGATTAACTCCCTGTCCCCCACAAAAATAGAGTGGCTATGTCCAGGCTTCCTATCAAGAAAGGTCACTGGCCTGTATTAGCCTGTGAATGCGTGAGAATTGTAGAGGAGGATGTTTGTTGGCCCTGGTGAGCACATCTGGGACTGTGCTAACACTTCAATAGTACGGGCTCGAGCAGGACCGTGCGGGCTCATGCCCTGCGGCCAATTTGTTTAGTGGTGTTCACAGCCAAAGTGAGGAACACAGTGAAGCTGGTCGGCTTTCAGAGTTGTCAAGAAGATCAAACTGTAACAAGAAGTTGGAACTCTAAAAGCTTCAAATGTCAAGGGTTCCTGTGGGGAGGCAGCTCCAGCTGCCCAGCACCCTCCTGTGTCCCAGGCTATTGTTTTGGCATTAGCTAGGATATTGGAGTGCCTCCCATGTTTCACCATTTGCAAGGGTATGATTTGCTTATAGGAATTCTTTCCCAACACCCACCAAGTCTGTTGTTGCAACTTTTTTCAGTGAAGAGCAGGGAGACTGCAGCAATCTTTGGCTCTTAAACGAGTTACATGAGGTTTTTTTTTTTAAATCTAAATTGAAATTTCTTCTTTTGAATTTGCACCCTTCTCTTGCAGTGCTTCTATCAGTGTAATTATGGAGGTATGAATATGCCCGTGCTGTCCATGTAGTTGCAGAGATTCTCTAGCATGTGCACTGCTCTCAGGGTTAAATTTGTCAATGAATAAGCAATGGAAAAATTGTTTATAGTGTTAGTAAGATTATTAATCCCAGAGGGCCTCCTCCCCAAATTTACCTCTGTAGCTAAAGCAAAAGGAAAGAGTTATTTGGAGAAGGGCAGCAAACAAGACTGGAGAAATACCTGACTATTAATAGAATTTCTCAGTACATGTGGTTTGAAGAATAAAAAAGGCTTTCATAAGAAAGAGTAGCTAGTATCTGGCATCCTCTCTGTGTAATGAGGACGGGAGAGTTGCTGCAGTTTTTTTTTTTTAAACTTAAGCGAAAACATATGGCACAGCATACACTAAAAAACTAGACAGACATGATCAATGTAATATCCCTTCCATGCATTTAGTCAGTAATTGTGTCACTACTTAGTAGTAATTATAGGTCTTCACTTCCACCTTTGTTCCTGCTCAGTTGTTTTGAGCAGAGAGGCTGCTTTGTTGACCCTGAATCAGTTTGTCTTTGAAGGTGATAGTTATTTCTTAGGGATAGATTCTGTTGTCACTGTCTCAGAATTTCCCTCCCATCAGGACACTAGGAAGCAATTTTTTCCCCATGGTGATAAGAGAATATTAAGAACATATTTGAAGTGTTACAGTTTTATCAAATGTAGTAGGAACTACTGGCCAGGAGATTTCGTATTTTCACTTGATACTGGAGGGATGTCTGGAACTGGTGACATATTCAGTGACAAAGGAATTAAGTCTTTGTCCAGACCACCAATGCTAATGGATGTATTGTGCAATGATTAACTGTTCTTGTACTTGGTTTTATTTGGATGTTTTCTTTTGTGTCAGTGCTCCTGGGAAAAGCCATGGTTCAGTGCTGCTCAGCAGTTAGCACTCAGTTGTTCAGTAGTCTCATGGGGCAGAGGTCATTCATCTCCAGTGAAAATGTTGAGTTTTCAGGCCTGCAAAAGTTGGCATATCACAATGTTGTTGGGAGAAAATCTCCTCTCTCTTCATGCATGCTCTTTTCTTACATAGTTTTTTCTTTTACATTGGCTTTCTTGGCATGAGCAATACTTAGGCTGTGAGAAAACATATTCAGTTGGACATGACAATTAAAATTTGCAGCTGATTCAAGAAAAAAAAGCATTAGAAAAATAGATCTTTTCTAAGCTAATCTTCTCATTCTTTGTAGAGACTGGAGTACCATATGCAGACACCTTGCCTACATTTGACTGGGTCTGAATGAGGCATTTTCTGCTTTAGTTCTACAACTTTATCCTCAATTTGTTAGTAGTGCTCTGTCGTACAGATGATTTGCCTACTATAAGCATTTTTTTGTTCTTCATGTCTTACTCCTCTAACAAAAAAGCAGAAGCACAAGCATGTATAGCCATTAGTTCTGTTCAGAGTAGGTATTAACAAGATTGTTGTTTCTTCCTGAGTTGGAGGCACATTTCTGAACTAGATTCCACTAGAATTTTGCATTTGACCAAAATTGGTAATAGTTGCCATTATCACGTGGGAATATAGATATAAAAATGTTGATGTTTCCCCAGGGAATTTTGCTGATTTTATAGCCTAAAGAAATTAAATGAGCGATTTGAAGGGGAAAAAAAATTGAAAGTTTCAGAAGAGGTAAAGGGTCAACTTTTCATTACTGAATAAAACTTCTAAAGTGAAGTTATGTTGTGTCTTTGGAAGTTAAATCCCTTCTCATTCTTGAGCTCTCATTATGAAGGTACAACCTTCCAGTGCAGTCCCTTATTTCAATCAAAACTGATGCTTTGCTGTTGAGTGTGCCTGAAGAATAGTCCTGCTCCCAACCCACTGGGAAGGGAGATGCAAACCTTAAGTTTCCAGTTAATTGGATGACTCCATGTTGGAGTTCTTCACAGAAGTCTTGAATTGCAGTGGAAACATGGATATTATTCCTTTCTTCTACATCCTGAAGAGAAGAGCAGGTCTTCTCTGGCTGTTGAGTTTTGAAGTGCCATTTATTAATGCTTCTGCAAGGGTCAGAAGAATTACGAATCACTGTAGTAGTTACTGAGTTTTTTGGCTTTGAAGATATTGCCTGGCCACCTGTGAAGGGTCATCAAAAATGTAGAGCCCTCTATAAAAACTGTATTTATTTTCCTGCTTGTCTTTAACCAGCACACTGTGAATCTTTCAAGGATGGTTTTTATTTGGTGTGAATTTGCTTCTTTCTACAGACTTTATTGCTTTCTATGCATTGAACTCGAGTTTAGATCAAAACTGTTAATGCAAAATGTTGCCCATTTTTTCCTTAATTGTTTTTTAAATTAATGTTCCAACTTTCCAAGTCCTGGGATTATATTGGGAACGAAGCTTGTATTCTGAAAAAACAAACTCTTGGTTGTGAAGAAAAGCTTGGAAAAAAAAAAATCCCCAAAGGCTCCAAAACGACGATGTAAATGAAAAGTCCCAATGTTATGTATTTTATTTATATCTTTTTATAAAAAAAGGCCTTAAGAGCTTTAATGGAGCTTACACTTAATGCATGCCAGGTTCTTCTAAAATTGCTAGGGAGGATACCATACACATTCAGTCTTTTTTTTCTTTCGTTTTGTGTCTAGGCAACAGTATATGCCTCTTGCCTTAATGCCATTAAAAATCATTAATGGAGATATTGCGAGGAGTGGCGGTTTTAAGTCCTGTTGTTAGTAAAGTGTATCTCCAGTAAACCACCTAAATCTAGTACAGCTAGTGACCTCAAAAAACCACTCTCTTGTATTTACAAGTTTTGATCTGTGGACAGTTTGTAGTTAGCTGTGTTTGAGAGCCAGTTCATGTGTTTGCAATGCACTGCTAAATGCTGGAATTGTTCATAGCTGATTTTTCCTGCATTGACCTCCTAAATTTAGCTGATCAATAATAAAAAGAAGTGGTGCAGGGAATTTCAGACACGTTGTGATACCTTTTGTAATCACTGGATTCCCAGCTTCACAAAGATACAAATAATGTTGATTATCTACAGCTGAACAGCGTGTTTCTGGAAGAGAAAACAGAACACGTGGTGAGACTTGGATCTGGAGCCTTGTGCTGGGCACCAGGGTGGCAAATCACAGAATGAGTCAGGTTGGAAGGGACCACAGTGGGTCATCTGGTCCAACCTCCCTGCTCAAGCAGCATCATCTCAAATCACATTGCACAGGATTGTGTCCAGATGGTTCTGGGAAATCCCCGGCGAGGGAAGTTCCACACCCTCTCTGGACAGCCTGTCCCAACGCTCAGTCACCTGCACAGTGAGGAAGTTCTTCCTAGTATTCAGATGGAACTTCCTGCGCATCAGTTTCTGCCTGTTGCCTCTTGTACCATTGCTTGGCACCACTGAGCTGAACTTGGTCCATCCTCTGACACCTCTCTTGAGATACTGAGAGATATTGATTAGGTCCCTTCTCAGTCTTCCCTTTTCACCTCTGAACAGGCCCAGCTCCCTCAGTGTTTCCTCGTAAGAGAGATGCACCAGTCCCTTCATCATCTTTGTTGCCCTCCACTGGACCTGCTCCAGGAGCTCCATGTCTCTCCTGTCCTGAGGAGCCCAGACCTGGACAGAGCACTCCCGACGCAGCCTCACTAGGGCTGAGTAGAGTGGAAGAATCACCTCCCTTGACCTGCTGTAAAGATCATTCCTCAAAAGATGTAAAAACTTTTCTGTTAAAGGTCATTCCTCAGCTCCCATATGGAGCAAGACCTTAAGGTAAAAAAATGCTGAAGAAGAAACTTTATGCAGAGCTGAACTTTTGGGTAGTATATTGCAAAAAGTGTATGCACTGGCTTGTGCTAAGAACTTGTTTGTAAATACTGTGATTTGTTTAATCCATAGCATTGGTAGTGTTTAGTTTACTCTCCCCACAAAGCTGACACACACGTGGCATTCTGTAATCATGGGACAGGGACCCATGTGCAGAGTCTCCTGGCATACTTTATGGAACGTCAATCAACCTCACTGGAGTCAGTCTATTCCCGAAAGCTGGAGCTGATGCCCAGGACTCTGCAGAAGTGCTGGCTGGAGGCGTGGCAGCTGGGTGACCACTGGTGGAGATGGGCTCTGGCCATGGCTCCCAGGGCAAACACAGCAGCACGCTGTTCCCTGACCCCGAGGCAGGGTATTCTCACACTTACTGCTGGCATAGGGGCACGTAGACTTGCTGGGTTTTGAGGAAGGTGGCTGGTATAGACAACCTGAAAAATTACGGCCTCTTCTCTCGGCCACTTGAGAGTGCACAACATCCCAGTTTGCCTACTTTCAAGGCAGGCAGAAGGTAGACCCTGCGAGATGCCTGCAGTAAGCCCTGTGGATTGGAAAGGCCTCCCATCTTTTTTTGGTGATACAAGCAAGAAGTTTCTGCATTAGAAACAACAATTTTAAGTGTTGTTGACATTTACAGTGAAGGTCCCCTCCATTCCTTCACATAAATAACAGAGAAAAAGACTAGAATTGAGACTTAGGCTGATTCTCACTGTGTGGTCACTGTCTGCCTAATTTCTAAGTATTTAGTTTTTCCAAATGTCCGAAAATTTCGGGGTCAACCTGAAGTCAAGATGTTCTTGGGTTCAGAGAAATCATGCAGTACCGAGCTGGCTTTTGAATCTTCTGATATTATAAGGCAAAGTTGATAGAATATGTCAAGATAACTCAGGATTCTTAGATAAATGTAGTCAACTCCTCCTCTAGATGGGAGAAAAATGCACAGAGGCTTCTTTGTTTTTATAGTAAGACTGCACGCGTAGTGGTTGATAGATGAATGGGTTAAATAATCTCCCACTCTCCCCAATGACCTAAATTCTCCATGACCAAAAAAAAAAAAAAANAAAAAAAAAAAAAAAACAACCAAACCTAAAAAAAATTTTAAAAATAAAACCAAAACAAAAAAAAAGAAACAGGCTATGGCTGCAGAAAACTGCAATAGATCGCTTGCCCTGCTGATGTGTTCATCTAGACAACTTGGCGTTTCTTTTGTCCTTGCAATATTTCTTTCAGTCCCTGACTTCCAGGTAGTGGCTGTGCACAAATTCTGTTACTTGAACCAGGAAGGAATTTTTCTTTGTAGTATTTGTTATGTGTACTTGCACCCGTTATTATCACTCAGTACATAGGTGTATAAGGCAAACTGTGCTCATCACCCCTTCAGTTTCTTACCCTGGAGAGAGCATGTCTCATCAATTAACTTTACGTAACAGACCTGCTTTCCTGGTGCCCGATTGCCTTTAGTCGGAGCCTGGAGGTGAGCCCTGCTTTGTGTCCTGCAGGTCACTGGTATCTGTGATAGCAGTCTTTGCAGTGGTGATTGCAAGAGACCCTCCACCTTGCCCCAGCTGTATTAAAATATCTTGCCAGTGGTTCTTCATTGTTCCTTACTGCTTTGTGGTCTTGTGCAAGGTTGCAGATCAGCCACAGCAGCATCTGCTGATCTTTCAAACCTTTCCCCAGGAAAATACAGAAAATCCTTCTCGAGGAGGTCATCTTTCCATCCTAGTGCCAGAGTCAAGGTGCAAGTGCAAATGCCCACCTCAGCAACAGTGTAGTAGAGTTCCAACTTAACCAGAAAAATCTAGTGCCTGCCCACTGCCCCGGCCATTAGCTTTTCCTGTGAGTGCTTGTAGCTCGTGCTCCTGGCTTCCAAAAAGAGGGTTAGACCAGATGAACTTGGTGCCACCTTCATTCCTGCTGTGAGTGAACACTTGACAGTGGAGTACTTTGTCTTTTATTGAGCTTTATTCAGCAGTTTTGAATAGTAACATTGAGATTTGTGCAACTTCCAGACCTTTTGGACGCCATGTACTGTTGGACTGTGGGGTCTGCTGAAGAGCGATCTCCTGTTTGTCCATTCATAATCTGTACTGAAGGCTCTATATTCTCGTTTGTTTTGTTTTTGTTTGGGAAGCACCTACGTTCCAAATGCTGCCATATCCACTCCTAAAGTAGTTTTATTTCATTCCTGAGCATTCATTAAGAAGGCATTGCTAATTATCTGGCAAGATGAGTAATCCAGAATTGAGTGCATTACTCAACTGTATTCTTTTAATGTTCTTTCTAAAATAGTCCGTCGGATGGTCTCCAAGTCGTGCAGGGTGTAAGCTGTGGGTGGCAGAGCAAACCTGGCATAACAAAAGCTTGGTAGATGGGAGGTTGCAGCCCTTGACATGCAATCCTTTGATCTCTTCTCTGAGAATGTGGGAAAACAACGTCAGTAAAGTATGCCGTCCAGCAAAAGCCAACATGTGAAGCAGGCCAAGGAGAGGACTGTGGCATGGTGCCATTAGAGGTCACAGCAACCTACTGCTGTTACGGCAGATTTAGGGGAATAGCATTCCTGTTGGAGAGGAAGCCTGCTGCCTATGCATCAGAAAAATTCTTCAGATGAAGGAAAATTAAACAACACAATAACTATTTTGTTATCAAAGTTGCTTTTACCCTTCTAAATTGCCTCGTCCCTTACTCCACTCCAAACTATGATGTTCTGAAAGTAATCACACTCCCGAGCTTGTAATGGTTGGTGGGTGCTGTCAGTGCTGCCATGTCAAAAACTTCCCTAAATCTCAAAGTAATTGTCAGAGTTTTCTGTTTATCACCTTCATGTGTCTGGCCAGCTTGTTGTCAGGTTCAAAGCTCTTCGGCATTTGGGCTGCCTTGAGCTCCTATGTTTATCCCACACATTTGTCCTGTTGTTGCTGAGGAGGGACACAGTGGAGAACAGAATTCTTTATTTGCAAGGGTCTCCCCTAACTGTGACAACTGCAGTAATTAATGTCTGTCAGGAAAGCTGTTTAAGTTCGATGTAAAAAATCACTTGATGTCAGTTTTCTTAATGTTTCTGTACCATTTTTAGTCTTTTGTAAAGAAATGAGACTTACTTGTTAATTTTGACTGGTGTTTCCTAAGAACTTTTGAACTAATTGTCTGATATATTAAGGATACTAGAGGTATTTGCAATCTCCCAAGCAAAGATGGAAAGGTACTAATTGTTCACAATCTTTTCCAGTATAAATGAAGCTCTAAGAAGCCATATTCAGAATTGGGAAAGGGAAGTGATTGAACGTCCATATGGACTGAGGAGGATTCTGAGCTCAGGGAATAGAAATCATTGCAGGTTACCAGATACAAAGAAGCTATATCTGACATATGTAATCCCTGATTTGAAAACAGTTAAATAGCAGAAGAGAATTTCAGGGAAATATACCTGTTTGCTTTGGTTTTCTTCTCCTCTTAGGCATCTGCTTAAGACCACAGTTAGAGTCAGGATTTGGAGGCAAATGGATTTTGTGTCAGACCCAGTACAGACATTCTGAAGTTACTGGTACATTTGTAAATACAAACTAGCCAGAGCATTGCTGCTTCTTGACCCTGGCTGGGCCATGGTGAAGTAGTTTGGACGTCTGTGAGGGAGAGAGGTGGAAAAATGAGGGACAAATGATGAAATCTAGAGGGAAGCAGACTCCAAAGTTTCCATGGCCGATAGAATTATTTGTATGTAATCATCGTGCTTCTGCAGCTTGATGCATTTGTGTGTGTGCCTATGCTTGCATAACTTACATCATCTGGTTACTGCAGCATTCACTGGGTATCAGTGTAGGCTGTGGTTCCATGGGCATTTCTTTATGCAATTATGGTGCTTTAATTGAAGAAAGACAGACTGAGGAACCTAAACTGAAAGTAACCTGCAGAATAAAAAGCATCCATTTTAACCTAGTTCTGTTCCTGCATCGAGTTCACCACTCAGCCACATAAAAGCTTGTCTGAAGGCAAGCAGTGACGGCGATGCTGGCCTTTTCATGTCTGAAGTGTTTGTGAAACAACCGTCTCAGGGCAGTGGATATGAAATCACTGCTATAAAATGTACGGTGCTTGTTCCCTGTGACACTCTCCGTGCAAGGCAATTACACACTGCATCAGAATTTGGCACATAACATGTCTTTGCAGGCTGTATGTGAAGGTCATTGTCTAGAGAAAATAGGAATATTCCACTTAGTATTCATTCCAAATAAGAACCTTTCAGTTCCTTCGAGTAACTGCTTCAGATGCTTTACACTACATTATTTCTCATTTCCATTAGAAGTGAGAACTTGTTCCTAATGTCTTCTTCCTTTCTCCCCAGATAATCTGATCAAAGCCATCCTGTCAGCAACCAAAGATTATCGTCTAACTCCAGCTCTTGACAGGTAAGATGAGACCTTCAGAACAGAAGGAGTAGAAGTGATTCTTTTCCAGATGTCCTGAATAAATTTTGTTAGACATTTTGCCAGAAATTATTGCTAATACATTTGGATGTGGATGAGTAAATCAGGAGCTGAAAACTGAGTCCTCTTTATAGTAAATCTGTAGACTCTGGAGACCTCTGTTAAGTCAAACATAAGTAGAAAAAAGCATTTAGCTTTTGACTAATTGCTAATCTTTTGTTTCATATCTTGTTACAAGACATCCTCTTGCCTCATTTTCAAATAAGTAAATAGCAGATTTTCAATAAACACTTTGCTCTTTTCCAGCCTTTCTGACAAAGCAACAGGATCACAAGAAACTTTAGAAGGAAAGAAGGGACTGGCTTATTTCAACAATGTTTTTCACTAATACTTCAGTCTCAAAGTAGGAATGTTTGGTTGTGTTGGCCAAGCCTGTACTAGGATGAACAGGATAGCAGTCTCTTGGGTCCTGTGGTATTTGAATTGATGCCTTTAGAAGAAGCTCCTTTGATTCTTCAGTTCTATTGTAGAGGTTGTTTCTGAAACTCACTGGCATGTTTACAATCAGCTTCCCAATGATAGCCCTTTAGTCCTTCCTGTCCTTGCTTTTCTGTCATTTCTTCCATTTGTCCTGCAGTTTTGGTTTAGTGCCACCTCCCGGATTAGGGATAGTTTTTTCAGAAGCTGTCAGAGGTTTTTTCTCTGGGACATGAGCTCTTTTCAAAGTCCTGGTAATACTTCTTTGCAGTGGTACTTGACCCAGGCCGACAACACAGTTCCTGCTTTCTAAACACATGGGTTTTATTTCCTGGCCCAGCTCCCCTTCTGCCCACTTTTCATGACAAAGTTCATAAGCTTTTCCAGCCTTTCCATAGACCTCCTCATCCCTCTTGCTGATTGTAGAGCTTGCCTGCTGTAGTTTGGAGTTACTCCTTCTGTGAAAGTTTATTCTTAGTCTTGCACAATCTAAGTGTTAATTTAGGTTTCTTTGAAGTTTGCCTTGCCTCACAGCAGTGCCAGATAGGGTTAGCCTTCAGACTTTGGATTAATTTGAGAAATTATGTCCAGAAGGTAAAACCATTTTACAAATGACCTTCTTAGAGATTTTGCACACAACTGAGTCTCATCCATCTGGGGTTTATCTCAGTTCTGGTTGGAGAGTTAAGATTTTAATCTGTTGAAAAATCTACATATAGACTCTTTCAGAAGGTTGCTCATATGAAATTAGTGTTAATGACAGAGGGCAAGTGGAAGATTCTTGCAGTGAAGGTTAATGTAATTGTGACCCTTGCTGCTCACCTGTTTTGTGAGGAGTAGAATGTTTCAGGCTTTTTAAAAGTAATTTCACAGGAGATTCTGAAACATAACCACTCTAGCATGAGCTGCTCACTTTGGTTTGTGTTCTTTATAATGGATTTGGTGCAGAGATCGGAAAGATCTAACACTCAAGCCCTGTGAAATGCATGCAAAGTCCCTGAGATACCAAGTGCAAATGAGACCTCAGGAACAGGCTAAACATTTATTTCTGTGGTATTGCAGTAACAAGGTTTGGTGCTGTGTAAACACACAGGTATCTTGGGGAAGTACTGTTTCCTTGGGAATTGTGATAAATCCGTATCAGCGGATGCTGGTTGTGTAGTACATATGCCTCCCAGTCAAACATCTCCCAAAGCCCTTCCAAGTGAGCAGGTGTTAGGAAGGATAAAAATGGAAGTGTGTATGAGAGAAAGGGACTCAAGAAGGCTTGGGATAGCAAGCTGCAAAGTGAGAGCCTAAAGGAGGAGGTGGATGGAGTTGCAATAGAGGAGTTATTAGGAGAAAGAGCTTGGGAACTGTAGGAGGTGTTAAGGCTGCCACAGTGCTGCTCTGGTAAACCGACTTGGTGAGGGCACAGATGAAGGCTTGGGTATGGTTCCAGAAATGTTCTTCAGCTGTGGTCATCACTGAATTCCAGTGCTGGCAGCAATGAGTATCTGCCATTTTGGATTCCTGAAAAGCTGATGGAGCAGACTGGTAGAGGAAGGTTAGCTATTTTCTCATCTTGTCTCTAGCTCCAAGCAGATCCTAACAGTTCCTCTCCATGGAAGCACCAGTGTGCCAGGGGCAGAGCCTTGAGTTTAGCTACTACCTTCCTGCTCACTGGTGAAAGAGAAAGTCCAGACCTCTCCCCTTTGCTCAGCACGTTGAAGCAACTGGAGAAGGCCTGACTTAGGGGACCTTAAAAGGTCCCTTCCAACCCAAACCATTCTTGGTTCTAAGATAAAGGACTGAGAAAATGTCTTATGGTGGAAGAGTTAGACAAGAGACACAACTCAAGTCTGTGAGGTACAAGGAGTCGGGCTTGGGAGATCCTGTGACCCCTTCCACTTGTAGGCTCTCAGAAGTCTAGTGGGCTGATTCTAGAAGCAGGAAAAAGGCTCCAGGTTCACCCTCTTCTCAGAATGGAGTTACACCAGCATTTTCTCTGTTGGCAAAACCAGTCTAAGAAGCCGTATTTGCTGCTTCTGCTGCCCTTCTCCTTGTGCTGCTGCTATTGTTTGAAAAGGGACTTTAAAGTGGATCAGTGAGATGATTCCAGTTTTCAAGTTTTTCTCCCAACCCTGGTCATTCCAGTGACTTCATTTCCAGAGCTCCCCTCCCACTGAAGAGTTGTGTGGGCACACAGCTGAAATGGCAGCAGGAGAGGCAGAGGCTGAGATGGGTGGGGAGGGTGATAACTGCTCAGCCCGTTGGAATAAGTGCTCATGTAACTGTACACTGAAGGCAGCTTTCCCAGGGGAAGGGTGGGAGAGGCAGGAAAGGTGAGGTCAGAGCAGTGCGTGAGAGCATAGGAAGGAAAGAGGATTAGAGTTGTGTGGTGGAGGATCTCTACACCAAGCCTTTGGTCTTGTTCCTACCCAAGCTTCTTCATTTCTGCCCTCCTTCACAAAGCTGGTCCTTGAGAAGTTGCATTCACTTGCCTCTCATAAGCCCTGGAAATTACCTTGTTTGTTTGATTATTCCTGCGCTAAAGGGCATCCTGATGCACCTTTCCTGACACAATGTACTGACATGGTGCTGAAATGAGGCAAACGTGATCCTTCCGGGTATGTGTGCACTTTTCATCATCCCACAGCAGCTTTGCCAACTCACTTCCACTAATCCCTCCATTGTGTTTTAACTAGCAGCAGCTGGAGGGCATGTGAACAAAGGCTGTGGTTCACACCTGTAACACGGTGTACCTGTGGTGCCCTGCTTTCTTCATGACTCCTTATTACAGCACCACTGTGTTGAATAGTAACCTGCTCCTGCTCCAGGGCAGGAGGTAGGTAAAGCTGCACTGATGTTTGGGAGGGTAGTTACAACTCACCCCTGAGCTTGTCTGGAAAAGTTTGGAGATCCAGAGGACTTTTTCTAGAACCACTGACCTCTTCCTTCAGAGCTGTCATGTCTTTCTCCCTAGCACATATGTCAGTGGGCCTCGTCTTTGAAACTTCTTGCCCTCCATTGGCTTTTCCAGGACATATTTATATTGCTGACAGTTTCACTGCTTGATTTAGTGGCTCCTTCAGTGGCCTGTCTCTCATTTTGCAAATGGGTCAGGGCTTGGTTTATAATTCCACAGCCCATCTGCTGGCTGGACTTCAGTGGAATTTCAGGTTACATCTCTGTGGTGATGACATGTAAATTTCCTATGAAAAGACATAAATATAAAAACCTCACTGACCTTTTCTGTATTGCCTTCAACTGGTAATGAAAGAAAACTGTGAGTCTGAGCTTATAACTATCACAGTCTTTAGTAATGCAGCATATTACCTGAACAAGTGAGGAAGGAATTTAATAGAGTAAGAGAGGTGTATGTGTCTCTCTGGTTCAGGTTGATAGCACCCATTTAAGTAACAGCAGCCAGATCAAACTAGAATATGTTAAGCCTCCTTAAGCACCAGCTACCCTAAAGACGTATTTTTTAATTATTCTGTTATATCTTTCCTCAAAGCCTTCGGTTCCAAAGTTGCGCAAAGAAGGGCTTTGTGGTTTTTCTCCTCTGACAAATCCCTAAAGCACTTTGATAAGAGAGGAAGAGGAAATAGGAATTGCTACAATGCATACATGTGTTTACAGTGCTATATTGTTCAAGAAAATCTGCATGAATCCTGCTTTTGGTGTAGGTGAACTCAGCCTTGGAGTATCTGTGTCAAGAGTCTGTACATCTGGCTGCAGCTCCCGGCTTAGGGCTTTAGGGAGTATCTGTTGTGGAAAGCCCATGACCATCCTTCATACCACCCTGGTAGCAAACTGAAACATGGGCTGTGTCTGATGTGTTCAATCCTTGAGCTCTTCTGGAAAAGAAATAGAGCTTTGACATACTATGTAAACGAGCACAAAGGTGTTTGCACACTTCTTTGTGGAGAAACAATTGAGCTGTAACTGATGCTGCTTGCACTGTGTGTTTCTTCACCCAGAAACTTGCCTGGAGCCAGCAATGACTGTGCAGGTTTCCCATGCTCATGCATTATCAGTAGACAGAGTACATTTGAAAGAAATTTAAGCTGTTAGAAGATCAAAGATGGGACCTTAGGGTCAGAAAGTTACTAATGAAAAATCTTATCTGCAGACTTAAGGAAAAAGGAAAATGCATTTAAATATGTCAGAACTACGAGGGTAGAAGAGTGGTTCAGACATGAATCTGGGAAAAAGTGATTAACCTATCAATTATGATGAGGAAAGGCAGAACCATTCAGTTAAGTATTTGTTTCATTTTTAGGGGTAAAGATAGAAAGATGTCTCATTTTACAGCAACAATGAAATACTTTGTGAATTTTTTATTAGTAACTACAAAGATATTAAATGACAATTATATATCTTTTAAAGTCAGTAAGCACTGAAGAGTGTTTAAAGAGTTAAATAAAGAATTCTTTCTGTTATTACTGTTTGCTTTTTAGCCCTTCTTGGAATGTTTGATAGAACAGCAAATGTTGTGCCATTCCTGGAGAAATACGGGAGATAATAAAGAGGTGACTGTAAGTTGATTAGTTTGGTTTTGCAGGAAAAATCATGCAGATGACAGAGCTAAGGTGGCAGCATAACTGATGTTATGTTACTTTGGGTTTGTGGAAATTAAATCTCACCATGTAGAGGATATATTTTTAGATGAACTAGAAGCTCGAATGATAAAGGTAAACTTTTAGAGGCGCACATTAGTTATTTGTCTCAGTCCATTATGTTCTGATTCTATACTACACTGTTTAGAGGTATCCTTTCTAGGAATAGGATATGTTACACAGCTTTAAAAAGTTTTTGTCAGAGTTGAGAATTAATCCTTTAGTGACACTTCTAGTGTAATCTTGGCAGGTGTTCACAGGGGCTAAAACCAGTTTGGAGTAAATGTGAAATTACACTAGGAAAATTTGCCAGAACCAAAGACTGGGAAAGAAACGAGCAGGAGGGCCAAGTCGGTCTTGACTGTTATGTTGCATCCTTCACTGGAGCCAAATCAAAAATCAGGCATCACAGAGGTAACAATGCAGATCATGTTTACAAGATGAGGATTATATTCTGCAAACCAATGACTGTAAGAAGAGAATTAGAATGATGTAAGTAAAAACTCTGTGTAAAAGCCACTCTGCCTTGCGCAGCATTAGCTCCGCGTGCTGGTCTTGCAGAATCAGTACTTTGGAGATCTGGGAAGAAGTTGAGAATTGTTCAGAGAGGTACTGCAGGTGTGACTCAAGACCTAGAAGAGCTGCAGTACTGTACAAGATGTGATGAGGTCACTCCAGTTTGTATGGTCAGTAGAAGGTTAGGAGTGGGCTTTGATCAGTCTATGAGTCCGGTGTGAGAACAGGGCCATGAAGCTGCTGGAACAGCTTTGGCTGGTGGAACTGGTTCTTTTATCTCATGCGCAGCAGCTCATGCTCACCAGTCTGTCCTGTGAGAGGCAAATGTTTATACACAGTGCTTTGTCAGTAAGTGGATCTCATGCAGATGTGGAAGGGACTGCTGACAGTAGATGGTGCTTTAATTTAGCAGAAAAGCGAAGAAAGCGATTAAGTGGCTCGAGGCTGAAACAAGCAGATCTGTATTCAGAACTGGTAAGAACATCCTAACAGTAAGTGGGAAGAGGATAGAGTGGAGTGCCTGGAGCTTGCAGCCTTTGGATTTCAGCATGGTATTCTTCCTCAAAACAGAAAATTCAAATGGAGTCATAGCTGAGAGACAGCTGAGTAGAGAAGTTACAGTAATTCACCCAGCAGTCTGTTGTTTAGGAGGTCAAACTTTCCTGTCATAATCACCAAAAGAGTGTATTTCCTTCTGAAATATCACTTGGCCAGAACTGAACTATGTCTCTTTCTCCCTCCTGCAGCACCTTTTCTTTAAAGGTTTTGACAAAGCTGCTACCATCTTTGTCACTCATTTTGGTGTGCTTGGGGCTGACTCTCCCTTCCCTCTTTGTCACAATATACTGCTTGAACCAGACCTTGTGTCTGATTTCTCCTTGTTGACAGAACGTTTTTTATGCTATGCCATCATATATAAAATTCTTTCTCTATTGTGGTTTGATTATCACAAACACACACGCGTCTTCAGCCCTTGGGGACACTGGGCTAATATGTCCATCTGCATGAGGAAGTTTTTTTCTTTTGGAAAGGCTCAGATCTGCAGTGGAAATTTATCTGGGCAGGGGAAGCTGTTCCTGAGCATTTCTTGGTGCTGTTAATTCTGCACGTGTCTCCAGCTAATGGCTCTGTCAGCAGAGTGACCTTCAGTGGTTTAGCTGAGTCTTTTGAGTGCACTCCAGCCCTGCTCTGCAAAAAGAGACCCCACATAAGCAGAGCTTTCCTCATGCTGGCTCTTTAGACTTACCACAGAGAGGGCAGCCTAGAAGCGACCAGTTGACTGTGCCTGGGACTAGGAAAGCTGCCTAGCTCAGGGATCTGCTCCAAACAACTGATTGCCTTGGATCCTTTCCGAAAAAGGCTCTGCAGACACGTATTCCTTCAGTGAACTACCAGAGATGGAGGCACATTGCCAGAAGAGCCAGCTGCGTTTGGGATTAGATGGCTGGAAAGAAGTCCTTTCTCTGTCTTCAAAACAAAATCGCTTTTCAACATCTGCTGCAGAGAGTTCTCGTGACTTGGGGTTCCACGAGAAACTGTTCTCTTCCTTCTCTTTCCTGTTTCTTTGTTAATTAAGGTTATTTTCCTTCCCTTTCCTCACCTATTGTGTCTCCATATATGTTTCCTACTGGACAGATGGGATGGGAGGGTGTCTTTTTTTCCTCTCGATTTAATGTTTTTCTGTCTCTTGAAGTCCCACGATAACAGCAGCAATTTTGCTCTCAGCAAGGTGAGCACACCCCAGATAACCTGGCAAGATCTGCCTGCACTCATAAAACTGCTTGGAGAGAAGACTTCCTCACTAAGCCTTTGGTTTATTGTTATTTCAGTGCTGAATGAATAATGAGACGGTTCAAGTAAACAAATGGGTTTGATTCAAGCCCATCATACCAGGGGTGTGGGGGGAGAGGAGCTGCTTGTCCTGACAGCTCATCTCATTAGGCCACACGTGGTGTGAGGTGTTGAAAGCAGTTTATCACGTGTAATGCCTGGGCATGATGAGGTGAGCTGGGGATCAAGTGTATCTCTGTCCCCCTCTCAATTCTTAATATTTACCGAGGTTTCCTGTAGTTCTCAGATGCATGCAAACTAAATATGTGCTCTCCTTGTGTCTGAAGTTCTGTTACAAAGATAACTTCTCTCCTCTGTTTCTTCCACAGTCTCAGCTGCCGGCGGTGTATTATTGTGGGAAATGGTGGAGTACTTGCAAATAAGTCATTGGGATTAAAAATTGATGACTATGATGTTGTTGTCAGGTGAGTCTTTGGCATTACAGTTTTCTCATCACATGTTCAGTTTCTGTATCAGTTCACTTGCTATGCAGGCAAACTTTAACCTGTACTAGTGACAGTATCCATTTATATGGAAGCATTAACTTACAGGGAGGGTGAAAGTAGACATGAGCTTAAAAAGGTTTGTTATAAGTGATGATCACATCAAAGGGTAAAGGCACTCCTCAAGCTTTCTGTGTTCCACAGCTCATTGAGAATGTGGTCTCTTGTATGATATCACTTGAGCCTTCCCTTTGTAGCTCCTTTCTAAAAGCTGCTGCTTTTGTGATGCCCTTAGGTGGTGAAACAGTAACTCACACTGTTGGATCTGCTCCCGGATATATCCCCATGGTAGCTCAGGGGAGTATTATTGGTCATACACGTGTAGCACTCCCCAGGAACTGCACCTCACAGTTAGGATGGGCAGGACTAAGAACAGTGCAGGATAGGATGTTAGGAAGCAGGACCCCTCTATGAGAGAGGACCCGGTAGTGATTAAACATCTGTAAGTGTGCCCTAGAAACTGGCACTGCTCTGGCTCTGTGTCACTGCAGATGAAATGTTGAATAAGGGAGCAGAAGCAGAGTGGTGGGAGTGCAAAGGACCACAGTCCAAGTTAGGACTTCTTGCTTTTGCTGAGGACCTGGATCATCGCCATCTCAGAATGCTTGAAAAACGTGCTGATATGTGAAATCACAGGTCTAGTCATAACTCTTAGTAATAAATCTGCCAAGTCAGGGAGGCGTTCTGGGTGACTGGAGATTAACAAACATAATACCTGTACTAATGGAGAGTGAGAGAGTGTGTGTAGGAGGGAGGGAGGGAGGGTGTGCTCTAGGGAGCTACAGACCCATTAGTCTGACTTGAAAAAAAAATGCAGTTTTCCATCAGGTTTTGAGTCATGAGTAACAAAACATTATGCTGGTAAATAATAAAAGTGGGATAAACTGCAATGTAAGTCTATAAAACTGGTTTAACACAGTCTAAGTTGGTATTTTTTTCTTAGTAAGATTACTGATTTCATATCAAAGGAAATGTATAATATAATCTCTCTGAACTTTAGTCATCTTTAAGACGTGGTGGCAAATAGCCAATTCTTAGCTAAAAGTAGAAGAAAGAAAGGGATTAATAAAATTTAAGGCAGATATTATTTAGCACAGTCTCTATTCTCTCCCATGTGTAAGGAAAGAATAGAACATACAGAGAGAAATAAATATCCTCTAACTCTGGACAAAAAGATCAAGAAGATCCCTTTCAGTCTTTGGTTCCTGTGAATGGTTCCCTGCTTCTCCATCAGTGTGCTGGACCCAGGGATGTCTGTTCAGAACAGGACAAAATTTTTACAGCCCATCTCCTAGTTCATCCTGCTATCAGTTGATAACAAAGAGCTCTTACTACTCGTCATAGTCGAGTGACTTGTAGTTATTTCAGCTGAATTAAAATGCAGTTATAGCCTTTCCTTGGGCTCAGATTGTTCAAAAAGTAGCAAAAGAACAGTTTCAATCCATCTGGACTAAGCCACCCACTAAGATTTACATCAGAAAGTCCGCTATTTAATTTCCAAATGAAAAGTTCAACTTTTTCTCTCCACATCAGTAAATCTATGTCAGTTTGCAAGCTGAGAGGATAAGAGGGCAGCTAAGCACCTGTGCCATTGGTGGGATGGATAAAGGAGAGAGAAGTCAACTGTAAAGGTTAAATGAAGCCAGGTGCTTGGATATGTATCCAACTGCTTGCTTTATTCCTGTGGAAGCTGGGAAAGTCCCATGTATTATAACATCCTTTTTCATACACTACAGAACTCCTTTGAAGGATGATATTTGGGACCTAGGGAGTGAATTTTAAACAAAAAAATGTGGTACATTTGTGGACAAAGGAGTGATCCAGCAGTATATGGAGTTCTTTGATGCCTCCTGTGTTACCATGTGAGGATTGCTAATTGCAGCAAGAAATTTTGTTCTCGTGGTGAAGGTAGTCCAATTCAACTTTGTCAATTCTAAAAGAGCTTGGAGTGGGTTACTGTTTTTCTTTAACTAGACTTTATCAGATTTCAGTGCAGATGTTATTCCCAGCTGTCACACTGTTTACCTGGCAGGACTTCTTGCAGCAGTCAGTTGTCAGTGCTCTGAAATTCCTCCTTAGAATAAGATTGCAGATAGGGCAAAAATAATTGTGTATCAGAAATTGCTGATTAGAACCAGACAGGGATTCACCTGATGGTGATACTTGAGTGGTATCTGAAAGGATCTTCATGGTGCCAAGGTTAGGAGTTAGTGTGTAATCAGCAAACAGAGAGAGAAAAACACTCTGAGACTTCTTGTGGAGAAAGCTGCCTGTCCATGGGCAGTACAAGGAGGTCTGACATCCTAAGCGAGGTTTTCCAAGATTTAGCTGTGTTTATAACCACCAGTGCATCCTGCCTGGGAAGGAGATCACGCTGTGGGGTCTGCACTTTTGTGGACATAGGCTGTGGCTGCCAGAACTTTTCCTGCTCCATTGCCCACGCTGCCCTCGGGGCACTGCCCCTGGGCCTTGATGGTGCTGGCTCCATCACTGCGGCTCCATCAGCAGCTCACATTGGCCCTTTGCTGGAGACCTGAGTTCATTTCACTTGGGGAAATGGTTTGGTTTATTTCCTGTCTAGATACAAAGTAGAGTTCCCAAGTTTTGGGAGTGTTAACAAAGTAAGCAGCAAAACAGTGAACCCAGCAGTTTGGGATGGGAAAGAGCCTGCCAGAGAGCTGCACAGCGACATTTGAAACAACTATGCAGTGCAGACACCTCCTCATCCTAAAGAAAACCGATGAAAATACGTAAAACTAGCTTTCTTTGCATAGTATTAATGGTATTGGTAGTATTCTGTTACCTTTAGAGCTGCATGCTTTTGCTTTATGTAAGGTCATCTGCCCCAAAGAGACATAACGACTTAAAGTTTAAATACTGCCCACAGAAAAAGTGAGTGATGTGTGAATGCACCGTGAGCAACAGAGGAAAAAGCAAGGGATCAGGCTGGCTGGGAGCATTGTACTCAGGTCTAGTTACCTCAAAGTCAGGATGCAAAGCAAGGGTTTATAAACCATGGAAAAAGAATGCTGTGTAAATTGTGGTGGTGCTCATTCTTAAGTTACTTTGCCTTTAATATTTTATTCCTGAAGATAAAGTAAGTATTTTTGCTAAAAATGCGTAAGAATGTATTCTCTAGATTATAAGGAAAATTTCAGATTTTATAGAGATTCTACTAAAAGTTTTCCAATGTAAAATGCTTACTCAGGCTGAAAAAGACAAATCCAGATTCTCATTAACATTCCTACATGGCAAAATTTGCAGTCCATAAGCACTTTCCAGTATGTTGAACTACACCAAGTCAAGAATGCTGCAATAATTCAAGCAGGCAATCCTGTGCCATCAGGGGCTGCTGCTTGATGTCAGCAAGATTTGTATTCCAAGTTACATGAAACTTCCTCAGTTTGGGTTTTTAGTTTTGAATAGAAATTCTGAAAACTTTAATGTCATGAAAGTCATCATCGTTGTTCATGCCAAAGCAGTTTGCTTTTTCAAGGGAAAAAACCTCATTCCTGAGAAATGTTTTAACAAAAGCACAGCTAAATACGTAGCATCTCCTTAGAAAACAGTGTCCCCAGGAGCAAAGCTGTATGACTGCTGGAGTGTTTTCAGCATGGGATGCACTTCCACAGCAGAAACTGCTTGGAGTCACTGGGACTGCAATGGTGCTGAGCCTTGTCCCTGCCCAACCTCCTCCTTTGTGCTGGCATTGCAAGGCAATACCCTCCTGATGGGCCAGTTTGGGGAATTAAACCAGGTGCAGATTGTTCCTGTGGGATTTTTTTGAGAATTATTAGTTGGCTAATTTCCCTAAGCAGCATCACTGCAGGCAAAATGAGCTGCGTAAACTCTGGGCTGGGGTTGGAGCATGAGACCAGTTTCAGTTTGTTTAAACTGGTGAGGAGCTGCATTGTCTCTTTCAGCAGAGTCTTGCAGAACCCAAGTAACACTTCACAGGAGCAATGGGTTGTTAAGATACTGATGGTTGGTTTGTTACTCTAAATTTGCAAGGATGATATTTTTCACTTTCCTTTTCCAAAGCCTCCAACCCTATTTATATCACAGGAGTCGATATGCAGAAATGGCTTGCATTATATTCAATGATACAGTTTATGAAACTTTTAATTGAGCTGTTGTCACTTGGTACAAACCTCCATAACTGTTTGTGATGAAGAACTGCAAGAGTTAACATTTGCTACCGTGGCAGCTGCTACAGGGAGCTCTTGCCCAGAAGAGATTGCTGTGTCATCAGCGCACAGGAGTGTAAGTGGGAATCTGAGTGTAAGTGGGAATCCGTGACACTGTCTTCTCTGGTTGCCCTGCAGGCTGAACTCGGCTCCAGTGAAGGGCTTTGAAAAAGATGTGGGTGGCAAGACAACACTGCGGATCACATATCCCGAAGGTGCAATCCAGAAAATGGAGCAGTATGAGAAGGATTCCCTGTTTGTTCTGGCAGGATTCAAATGGCAGGATTTCAAGTGGCTGAAATACATTGTTTACAAGGAGAAAGTGGTAAGAATGCTGTCAGCTGACACTCTGAAGGTCACCTAATTAGTAACGATGGGCAGACATAATATCACCATCATATCTGCCACATTTTGCTCTGAGGAGAGTTCCACTCTGTGTCCTGCCACATTTAAGTGAAGACTTTCTTTACCTACACGGACTTCAGCTTTAATTAAATATGTTTTACCAAGACATCTCTGTGTAATCTGTGTTGCATCACAGGTGAGGCTTGCTATTCAAGATTGTTAGTGTGTACTATGAACAATTAAATTAATTTTAAATTATCTTAAAGGGTATTTAAAAGGACCAGCTTTTGCATGGATTTTATGGACTCTCAAGGATTTAAGAGCAGAGGACGGAAAAGAGCAATGGGAATGGGAAGAAATGGGAGTTTGGGGATAAGGATGTGATGTCACAGGAGGGGAGGAGGAGACAGCAGCAGCACAACTTGTTGAAAAGGCTACAGTCAGCCTTAATGTGACCTCCTGAATAGCACAAGCCTTTATATTTTGCTTGATTACTGAGATTAATGATTTGTGATTGGTTAAGGTATCATCCAGAACGACAGTATCGAGTCTAATTTTGTAACACTGAAATGGTGAATACACTGCTTTCCCCATGCAAAAGTTTTATCCCCTCATTCGCATGAGTGCCCTTCTGAAGCACCGTGGACCTGTTAATAGTCAGGGTTGCTCTCTGTAATTCACCTACCCAGAATGGAATCAGGTTTTGATCAATGACCTCTCATTCAGTGAATGGCTTGTCTGTCAGGAAATCCCAAATAAATAATGGGTACAGTTCTTATTTTACAAATCTTAGATATCTGTTTTCAAATGTTGCTTAATGACTTTCCAGCAAATAACAAGACAAATGGATTAGCATTCAGGGGATGGCATATTATATCGTGTGTTTAGAGACAGAGAGAGGAGGTTGGCAGCTCACCACATACGGAACAAAACAGTCTGGGAATATAAATGTATACGGTTGTTACAGAGATGGCCTTAAGGGCTCGTACTTTTTGCTCTTGTCTAACACTGGCACCAACTTGCAGTTATTTTCGTGCTACCAGACAGATGAAGTTACCTGTCAGCCTCTGGGCAAGCGCAAGCGGGCTTTCGTAACATGAATAATTGAGTCGAAAGTAATTTTCTTTGCTTTATGTCAGGCTCTTGTTCCTCATTCAGGGAAAAGGAAGGCCCTGGCAGTGTCAGTGCCCTGCAACCCAAATGCAGTTGCAGGGACTCCTAGCGTTTAGCTTGAAGTTCAAAGGATAGGTTGGTTTACTTCAAAACAAATTGAATTTCCACCTGATGCTTGCAGTCAAGTCATCATCACTTGATTCTTGTGTGGTATCCCCTGTTCTTGGAAAGATGCAGCAAATATTCTGTTAAAACCCGCTAGACTGGGGAGAGTGATTGCAGTTCTCTTTACTGAGTGCTTCAGTAACCAGCCTGGCAGAGAGCAGAAAGAACTTGAGCTTTGTGCATTACTTCAGTGTTCTTGTGATTGGCTCCTTATCCTTCAGTTCTTCAGAATAAACACTCTGAGGTTTTTTCAGTTCTTTTAGGTGATGTTTTCCAGATCTCTTAATTCCTGTTGCTCTTTTGAATGCTTGCAGTTAATTCATCTTTTTCTCAAAGAGCAGTGCCCAAAAATGTACAGACTACAGAAAAAAGGAGGAGCAAATAGATAATTCATTAACCTCACCATTCTTATTCTTTATACATCCGCTGTTTCAATGGCCTTTTCCACAATGGCATGGGAACTGAAGGTGAGTGTCGGGTTCCTGGAGACTCCAGGTCTCAGGAAGAATTGGAGAGCAGCCACTTCCCTTGCTCCACACCCTGTGCTTGTGCCGTTGGCTCCTCGTGCCAAAGAGCAGCACTGTGCGCTTGTCCCTACCTATCCTTTCTTCCCGAACACTCCTCCGGTTTGCCAAGTTCCTTTGGCAGAGTTTCCCAGCATACTTGCCATTCTTTCCAGATTCATGTCCTCTGCAATTTAATAAACATACTTTTTACTTCATCATCCAGGTTGATTATGAAAACACTAAACAGCATTGGTTCCTAGGCAGACCCCAAAGTATTAACGTCCTTCTGTTCCTGAAGTGAGCCCACTGAGCCTCCTGGGTAGTTTTTTGGCCACTTCTGAACTTGTATCACAGTTGTATCATCAATAACATTTTTGGCATGTTTGTGAAAGTGATTTGTCAGAAGCTTTACTGAATTCCAGTTCATGTCTTGCTTCTCCCCTATGATTTTTTTTGTCTGTATAAAGAAAATTTTTAAAAAATAATTTGCTCTTGACAAATTCGCATGGGTTGCTACTCAGTCTGTTATTTTTTTCAGGTGCTTACAAATAATTAATCCTGCTCTTCTGGGAATTGAAATCATAATTCAACTCTCTTCCCTTTTTTGCCTTATTAAGACTAGGCACTACTTTTGTCCATTTTTCAACCCTTTGGCCCCCTACCTGTTCTACACAAGTTCCCAAAGGGGATCACTGCTAGTTCTTGAGGTTGCTGAGCCAGTTTGAGTACTTTAGGATGCAGCCCAGGTGACTGGAAAACACCTGTCTTGTGCTCTCTAGTGGGATTTCTCTCTGCTTGAGGCTGAGATCTTGCTGTCAGTGGCTTTAGCTGTAAGCAGGTAGCTCGCACAGCTGCTTTTTCTGGAAGAAACCAATGCAGGAAGTGCTGTCTCTGAGACAGGAGTGACCCAATGGAGAACTAGGAGTGCTGTGGGAATAGCACGTAGCAGCTGTTTGTTCTGGTAGCGAGTGTTAGCATTTTCATCAGTGTGCGGTAAGTTCAAAATGACAGATGCCTGCCCAGTGCTTTCTGTGTGTCAAAAGTTTGTTTCTCTCTCAGCTGGTTTTCCAGAAAAAGGGGAGTTTCTTCCTTTCCTGGATTTATCTAGAGGCACTTGCATGACCTGAGAGTTCTGTATGCCACTGTTGCTTATTCCTTATCTGACATGTCCATCTGCAAGACTTCATCCCTCTTGCAAACCAGTGGTTACAGTCAGGATGACCTCAGGATGGAGAAAAGGAAAATGGAAGCAAAGAACGCAACTGCTGTGGAAGTTGACACATTCTTTAAAAAAACATGGGCTGATCTCTGCCCTCTGTTTCCTTTGTCTGTAACTGTTGACGGCAACTGCACATGTCCGTGGTACAGTCACAGGTGGGTAATGAGACCTTCTGAATTCCTTCAGGCACCTGGAGCAGCTTGGACCTGCTGGACCAGAGATTCCGGGCCAGGTACTGAGATCCTTGCTTAGTCCTCTCTTGAGTAAATGAAATCAAAGGCAGTTTATCTGAGAAAGAGTAAATGAAAAGCGAGTGGCTATTTATTGCTGGGTCAGTGGTCAGATAAGCTTATTCTCCCTGCAGCTGAGAGGGATTTGCTCTGCCTTGTGTTAGTCTTTTGGCAGCACTTGCGTGCTGAGGAAGTGCTGTGTAGAGAGGAGGATTTTCAGGAGATGTTATAAGAAAAAGAATCAGTGTGATGCAGAAGCAGCAGCAGAACAGTGGGGCTGGGGCAGGGGATTTGATGTGTTACATACAGTGTGGTGCAACAGCCTCCCAGAGATCTGTGTGATGTCTTAGTGCCCTGGGAGACACTATATCCAGAAAACAGGAGCAGTGGAATATGGACCTAAGGAAAAGCTCAACTGCTTTTTATTTCACACTAAACCAGAAATATCTGGAAGCAAGTAAAAACTTGAGAGAAAATATTAATCTAGAAAAAGGACAGGTTTGGCTAAATGTTCACTGTCATTAGCAAAACAAAGGAAGTCTCCATCACAGAGTTCTGGCTGAGCTGGCACTCCGGATTGCAATCTTGTAGGAAGTTAGAGCATAGAGTATCACCAGAGAATGTAGACCTGCCTTTAAGAAGGGGAAGGGTGAGTGAATCTGAGCAACTAAAATGCTGGTAACCTGATTTCAGTCATTTGACAAGCATTAGAATAAACTAAAGGAGAAAATCATTGCACTGGTTGCAGCTGAAAGGAGTATGGGATGGAGAAAGGTGAAATGGTTAGCAGAGGGGAGTATTGCACCATGCTGACCTAATAAGTCAGTGTACAAGTGGAAAGGAAGTGGGTTGGAGTCCCATAGCCTGCAGTTGCATGAACTCGTGGCTGTTGCAGAAGGGTCACAGATGTGAGCTGTTCATGCGTCTCTGGTGGCTGGTCTGGCAGTGCTGACTGGGAATCATTGCTGTAAGGGCCTGTGACACTTCCAGGCACCTCTTTGCTGATGAAACAACTGCTGCCAGTGCATCCCTGGAGGGGGATTACTCATGGACAGTCACTCAGAACAGTTGCACTTTCTCCCAGACTGTTATTTTTGCGAAGAGACATCATCTATACGTATTGTGATCCACCCTGCTGTTTCCCACTGCTTGTACCCTCCTGCATCTCCCTGGATCACTCGGTGACAGAAACTCTTTCTGAATATACAAAGTACCAGAGGAATTGCAGAGGAAGGGAGGTTTGGTCATATATTTCTTTTCTCAAAATCATGGTCAAAAGCTGAAAGTTTCTCTATTGCATGAAGAGTAGATGCTTCCCAAAATAAACAGGAATTTACAAGCTCCAGATATGCAAAGCAGCCATCTCAACCTGGTACTGAGGCCAGTTCCAGGGTGGTTTCTTGCCTGTCATTAGTGAATTAAAGAGAGCTGTCTTGCTTGCTAGGGCTCACATCCCTGATCATCTGACACGTGGCAATAAAGCAGCCAAGTGAGGGCAAAGGTGCCTCTAGAAATTTGCAGCTCACAAGCTTCCTGCTCATGTAGTAATGAGCCTGTGGATGATTCCAGTGGGAATCTCTGCAGCCTTTGCCAGGAGGAGTCACTTGTGCAGAAAGCGCCTGCAGCACCCAGAAGTTCTCTTTGATAGTGAAAGCCAGAGGTGCAAGTGAGCACCTGCCTGTGAGCGAGGCCAGGCTGGGTTGTCTGTCCCTTGCAGGGACATGTCTCTGACAACTTGCACACAGCAGTGGTGCCCAAGTCGTCCCCCAGCAGTGGGCATGACATAACCCCTGCTCCTGTGTCACAGCATGTGACAGCTGCTTGCAGAGACCTTGGGGATGTGGCACCAGCAAAGGTTTTATTTAACTTTTTATTTGGGAACCACATTATTGTATTAATCCAACAGCTTACTCCTAGTCCTGGTAAAATGTGTGTTATGATACCTTCCTGGCACGATCAGTGAGTGTTGCTGTGCTGGAGCCAAGGCCAGACTGCTGCCAGCACTTGAGCTGTCTGCTGAGCTTTTGTTTAGAGCTCCTCTTCTTCCATTAGTTAATGGCCTTGTCATGCTGTTTGCTAGGACAGCCTGTGAATGTCGCAGCTCTATAGTTCACTGTGGATTCCTCAGATTATGAAATAGCCTTACCTGTGGGCTGGTTTACATCCCTAAAACAAACCTGAGAAGCCATCATGCTCCTCCTGTCATCTTCAGGAAAATAGTGAGGCTGTGAATCTGTTGTTGCTGTCCAATCCCAAGGAAAGCTTCATTCACACACAACTGTTTTCAGCTTGTTTGGAACTTGAGACCGGCACCTGAGCAGGTGGTTTCTCTGGATCTGCACTAGGGAGGGAGAACCTGCCTTTTCCAATGCTGTCCCTTGCCTTTGGTGACAAACGGAATGACCATTGCTACTGGCAGATTCACTCCAGAGATTGCTTCTGAATTGCAAATACTTTCTTTCCCTTTTCTCCTCCAAGGGGCTTGTTGCTTTAAATGTCTTGTGTACAGTGGGTCTTTTCAGGTTTTAAAGGACTGTGAAAAAGACATGTGAGATGATTCTTGGGACAGCATTCTGGTTTGGTGGAGCTGTAAATCCACTACCAGTTTTCTTAATGCAAAGCTTGGTTACAGATTTGTGGTGCTCATCCTATGCTGAAACACAGCTTCAGCCCATCTGCTTAGAGATGTGCCTGGGTGGGCATTGCCTTGTGCCCTCCTGCTCTCCTTGGACTCAGCTGAAAGAGAGCAGAAGCTGCTCCATCATAAACGAGAAAAGCTTTTGAATTGAGAAGTCAGCTTAAGGGTTGTTTAATTTCTTTCACAAATTTGAGTTTTCACCTAAATAGCTATTTATAACTAATCCCTTCAGAAGTATAATGCAGGGAGGCATGGCTGGTGAGTAAGGCAGCCAGGCTGCTCAAGGAACATGATGAGGCTTGAAGTGAGGAAGAGGCAAGAAAGCCTTTTCAGTGGTGGTTGTCCTGTGTCCTAGCACATGGTTTAAAATCCATTTCTAATCACAGGGTGTGGGGGGTTTCTAGGAGGAGTTGTAGCAGGGAATACCTTACCACATCATCAGGATGGTTCAGTGCCTCAGTCAAAGCAACTGAACCACGACTAAATGCTGAAGCACAGAAAATGCTTTGCAAGAAAGTGAAAACATGAGGCTCCTACCAAGTCTCTGACTGAGAAGATGAGGTGGGAGAGTCTGTGTCATGCATTCTGTGGAGAATATTCCATATTCCTATGCTGGAGAGTAGCTGGAAGTTAGCTTGTCTTTCTGGGATGATTGTTTTGACATCATTGTTTGGGTTTTTTTAGGTTATGATCTCTCTGGCTGTGTAGAAGTCTAGTCCATACTGCCTGGGGGTTGTGCTGCCATGGTCAGGAGCTATTTCACCATTGCAGTGCATTGGTGGGAATGGCCCAAGGGAACCATGGAAGACTTACATATGAAAAAAAAAAAATTCTTCTCTGTGACTGGCCTAGGAGATCAGAGCAATTTCCAGAAGATTTAAGGAGAAGTATGAACACTGGTGCCCTATGAGAGAATGTAAGCCAGTTTTTTCCAGTCATGGTTAGAAGAGAGGCTGAAAAATACATAGATATGCTATATAAAGTGTTGTCCCTGTTGACTAAGAGAGGGAGAAAAGCTTAGTTGTGTATTTTGTGATTTTTAACAAGCTTTCATGTAGCACTATGTTGAGGACCATCCAGGAACCTCAGTAGGCAAATGAACCCAGTTTGCAACATGGGCCTTGGGGGAGACTTCCTGGCCAGATTCCCAAAGAGAGGTTGTTGGTATGGAAAGTGCAGGCTGGAGCTTGCCCTTCATACATACCTGCATGCAACAGCGTAATGAGATTAGGCAGGTCACTACATAGCTGAGAGCTGCTCCCACCCAGGCATGCACAGTCTGTAAGTGCACTGTCAAGCATCAGCTGGTGGCAGGGGCTGCTCTGGTGCCTTTGCAATGTGCCTTCATAGCATTTCATATTGCCAGGTGGATGTGTCCTGGACAATAAAACTTGTCCACCTGGGTTGGGTAGCCATTAATATCTGCAAGTCTGTAACCATTCACCTAAGATCATGGGGCAGATGAAGAAAATAAAAAATAGCCATGACCACACTATTTCCTGGATGAAAAAAAATCCAGGTATCAAAAGTTTGTACAGTATCTATAGTTGCAGGAATGACATCATTGATGACTTTTTAGACAGTTTCTCTTTAAAATTAAAATAAAAATTGTTGGTGTGTCTGCCCTTCTAGTCATTCCCACACCATGCATGAGTTTTGTCCTTTTTTTTTTTTGTCCCTTGCTTTGCTTGCTGTTACCTAACACCAGTCATCCTTGCCCTATACTTTTATTAATGGAGGAGAAGCATTTAGCCATGCTAGGCATCAACAGTCCTTAAAGAACCTTTATCCCATGTCTGCCAAGACAGCATCATCTTCATTTCTGGCTCAGTAATCCCAGCTGTAACGTGAAAACCAGAGAGCTCCAGTCAGATTTTTATTTCTTTAGCTTCTATTCCTGTACATCGTTCTAAAATGAGGAGACCGAAACAGGATTTACCCCTCAAAAGACTGCATCATTGCCCTAGTAGGACATCCTTTCTGGGATTGCCTCCCCATCCTGCTTTATCCTGAGACAATTTCTTCCTGAAATTGTCACCATCCAATCTCTTCTGATGTCTGTTGCCATCCAACTGACAGTTGCTGCTCTTGCCTAGATATTTGATCACTCCTTCCTTCTCAACCAAAGTCAAAAAAAATGGGCAATTTAGAGTTGCAGTTTTTCCACATCTTGAAAAGTCAGTGTGAGGACCAGCTGAAGAGCTAGTGCAGATGTCTTGAAAAAGCACCAGGAGGGTGCTCCTGTTGCACTCGCCCTGTTTGGCAGGCTCTGGCAATATTCAGACTCCAGTATTATGCAAATCCCGGTAGGTGCATTTCAAGGTCATAGTGCATGTAAACTCAGGGTGCCTGCCTTGATTGGAGTACCTGAGCCAATGTAAAGAAAGTAATTCCAAATCTGATGCTGATCTTAATGAAACACAATTCCATAAACAGCAGAGCTAACAAAATTGCCTGATTGCCTGTAGATTTGTGTCTTGCTCCCTTTTGCACCACAGTGCTCTCGGATTTCCCCCAACTTTCCCACTGCTTGCACGGCCTCACCTCCGCCTGGCCTCTCCAGCAGCAAGGTGTGTGTCTCTTCCACCCAGCCATACGTGGTTCTACCACCAGTGCAGCCCATGCCTGCTGAGGGTATTGCATGGCCCACATGTGCAGCAGGTGTTCCTCCATACCGGGAATCCAGCGCATGGAAAAAGTGCCAGGACATCGCCAACAGTGAAACTGAGACGTCACCCAGAGGGTATCGGCTATTCGTGCAACTGCTAGTAGAATAAAGATGTTCTGTGTTAACACTTCAGTAAAGAGCTACAGGAATCATTTGAAGTCTGCAAAGCCTCCCTTAGTCTGAGAGATTTGAGTTCAATTTATTTAGCTTATGCATGAGATTTTGGGGGGATTTACTTGTAGTCTCTCTCTCTACCTAGAGGGAACATTTTTTCTCACAAGAAAATTAATTTTATTTTGTAGGAAGAAGTGTATCTGAAGCTAGGCAAACGACCAAAAAAGGCAGCACATTTATATCAGTATGAGTATTTTTTCTACATCTGCCCTACAGGCTTGATGAATTTGCTCTTGAGGTCTTGAAATCAAGACTGGGTATCTTGGTCAAGTTCCACTCAAACAGTGTGAGAGTAAAGGACTGGAAGGAGAAGTTGCTGACAGAGGAGCACTGCTCCCTGGTATGCAGGATGTCCACAAAGATGTCAGCAGGATTTCTCTCAGCCTCTCAAGCCATGCTGAGAAGAAATAGCAGAATGTGGTGGCTAGAAGGTCAACTAGATAAAATCAGCCTGAACACACGTAATTTCCTAGAAATCTGTCCTTACAATTCTCAAATGACATACTTGCAGAGGTGAGCACTGACTGCTGACATCTTTTTCTGAAATGCAGACTTCATCCAGTATCTGGGGAAATTCTGTGTCCTGGGAGTACGCTGGACAGGGCTGCATTCTCACATTGCCTTCCTGCTCTCCTGTTTTGTGACTCTGGGACCCCCTGTCCTCACTCTCTGTGACCCGTTTGTTGATTATGAGGAGCAGAGTAGCAAGCCAGTAATACACCTGACAGCTTGTCATGGAAGTTAGTTATTTGCTTTATCCAGTTGTCTGCAAAGGTCGCAGCAAATTTGTCTCTTCTTGGGGTAAAATTAGCCAGATCTGTGTCTGCATCCAGAGGGAGAAGGCTTTTTGGAATCTCTGAGGTGAGCAACCTCCAGCATAACAAAATTCACCAGAAGAGCTCTTTGGAAAGCATTGCAACACCACAGGATGCTGTAAGTTCACCGGTGTGGGGTGTGAAGACTCACAGAGGAGGGGAAAAACACTGATTTGATTTTGTAAATAAAATCACATGCTTTCTGTCAGTGGCTGAAAGGAGACTCCCCTTTCACAGCTCCAGGAATTTTGCTATCTGCATTTTTTATTTAAAGTGGGGGGGGGAGAAAGTCTGAACAGTAAATATTTATCCAAGATGTGTGGTTGTTAATATGATCCAGTCTTCAGTCATTTTGAATGGTGTCATGATGACAGATGTTAATTCAGAAAGGAATAGATTGGACGATTTATGCCCGAAACACATGTGTTCCTTGGCAGGCTCCATGCATTACTTGCATAGTTAGAGCTGTCTGAGCAATTTGTAACATTTTCTCTGCCTCAAAGCACCAAGGGCTCCAGGACAGGGGGTTGACCTATATCTTCAGTCTGCTATAATAAACACTGAGGTAACTAAACTCCCCTTGTGCTTTTATCTTCCTAAATTTATCTCTCCCCCTGTGCTCCAGCTGTGTGTGGTGCTTCTGGTTCTACCCAAGAGGAAAGGCAGCTTCTTTCTGCGGGAGAGAAGGATGCTCCTGTGTGTGAGGTGTGAATCCCTGACCTCCTTCCTCTCCTGACTGAGCAGCACCCCTACCTCGACTCTCACAGCTATTTAATGCAAACACTTGTCCTGACAACAGAAGTGAAAATAGACCAAGCCATGTGAAGGCAGTAAACAAGAGGGATTCAGAAAAGACCTGACTTTTTTTTTGTAGTATTTCTATTCTTGCAGTTGTGATTTTATGGTGTGTGTCTGAGAGTGTTTTTTCTCTTCTTAATCAAGACAGATTTGTAAAACTGTTAGTGTCTTAATTTTTTTTTATTTATTTATTTAGTCAGAGGCATAAAATTGGAGGAAAACAGCCAAGCTGTTGGGTGCACAATAGCTTGGTAGGTCTACTTGGAAGTTTTTCTCATCTTGACCATCACTTGTATTCTGGCCATTTTCTATTAAATGAACTTTGCCCACAGCTGGCAAGGACAGAAAATATGGTGCCTGGCCCAGGCAATCAGCACTTCTACTATTTGGAAAAAAAAACTCTTTAAATGTAAATGTTCTGTTTGGATTACAGTTTATTTAAATTCTAATCTTTTAAGAATATTAAATAATCTTACTTAGAAACTCTTCTTCTGTAAAACACCGATTATTAATGCAAGTCTAGAAAACAAAGTAGGGCAAGAGCTTCCTGGCATCTTCCCAGTTTCTTGTTATTTTGACCTTTCTGCCTTCTCCTCTTAGAGGATGCTGAATAATTTGTATATATTCTATATGAACACTCAGTGAATATACAAATGATTTGGCTTCTCATTTCAGCAAAGATGCCAAAATAGGAGAAGACAGATTTTCTGTGTACTCTTGCTGTAAAAACAATGTAAAAATTTCCCTGGAGTCTCACTTTGAGATAACTTCAGAAAGCGATGAGGGTTTTTAGGCCATAATTCTTCCTGTGGTGATCCTTTAGCTTTTTTGGTTGTAATGTGCCAAGAATTTAGTCTAAATATGTGTTGTTTAATGAGTTGCTGTTTGTATTCAAACTCATGAACCAGTTCAGCTCCCCAAAAAAGACTTTGCTGATGCGTGTCCTCAGATGCCCTGGGATGCCCTTGTGCTTTGTCACCCAAGCCTGCAATGACAGCCTTTTAAAATTTTTTTCAATTTTTTTTTTCTTCTGAGCAGGCATATGGTTGTAAGTGGAGCAGGTAGCTGAGCTTATAGTTGGGATCACCTCATGTTTTCTGTTATAAGCAATGGGGAAAATGCTTTATGGTTTTATTACACCGGCATTTTTGAGCTGATGTTTTCTGTGCCACATGTTTAGCCCAGCTGGAAAGTTCAGCTGAAATAACTCAGCTGTCTCAGGATGAGGCTACTGAAAATGCACAGTTGCATCCTTGTTTAAAAAAAAGGACATCTCCCAGCCTATTTTGCCGAGGTTGTCCAATTCTTCAGCCTGGTGTGGCTCCTGCTGTGCTGTGAAATCCCAGGGCTTGGTCTGATGTTCCATGGGGGCTGTTAGATGCTGTCAGTGCCTGGCACGGTCAGTGCTACTGTGGCTCCCCTGTCCTGCCTGTCAGGTGTCCTCCCACACAGTTGGGATGCAATATCTCCAGGGATGTAAGAACCAAGTGGGATTTTCTCATCAATTACTCCTCCACAAAGAGTTTGGGTCAAGGACAGCAGACCAGGAAGCAGGGAATATCTCCTGGACTCTCAGGAACCCCTTTTCCTCCCCCCAGCCGTCCAGGCAATGTGAAGGAGCAGTAGCCTGATCTGGGGCATGGCGAGAGCAGGAGTGATGGGGACAGCAGAGAAAGGAAGGCTTTATAACTGGCAGGAAATTCCTAAAACCCTGGCACTTTAAGACTTTTTAAAGTGCTGTATGATTATAGAAATCAAACTGCCAAAAGTTAAAAAAAGCAAAAAAAAAACCATTGCATTTTCAATGTTAATTCAGTTCTCCTGTGCAGATGTTATCCTTAATTACATAATTATATCCTGGCTTGCTTAGAACACAGCTGTCTATCTAGTGGAGAGGGAAGACTGAGATTTGGACTAATTTCTGTAATGCAAGACAGTCAGCCTTGTATGAGTAGTCGCAGGAGCTGTAGAACATGTGGATAGCAGAGAGGAAATGCAAGGAGGAAGAACGGCCTCCTGGCTACAGACACTGAGGGTGCCTCTTGAGGAGATGTTGTACACACAAAGTATTGCAGAGATGCTCTAACTGTGGAAGTATGGTTTATAAAACACTTAGATACATGGTGATATAAGAAAAATCTTGTGGGAAAATTGGAAAGTCAGTGTTCTCAACAGCAATCCCGAGCTGAAATTGTGAGACAGTCCTACTTCAGCAATTACTAACACGTGGATATGACCCTTTCAGCCCTGGTATCCTTTTAATAGATGTTACATGAGTATGACATTTCACAAACTATGTCATAAAAATAATAACAAAGTAAAGAAGCTGGTCCCTTACAGGAATAAAATACCCTGTATATAATGATGATACAGGGCCTGTTCTTCTTTAGGATTTTTCTGAAACTCTACTACTTTAGATTTTTTTTTCGTTGAAGGATAATTATTCACAGACAAAAAAACACAAAGCAAACAGAAGTTATCTAAATCCATTCCTTTCACTAAGAACTTCTGTCTTTCCTAAGACATTTCAGAACAGGAATATTTCTTGAAATTTTGGCCAAAATCCAGCTTACATTTTGAACAAAAGGGTCTGTAGTACAGCCTATCCATCACCCTGTTTGCACACAGAAGACACGTCTCCTGACACACCGTATGTAAGCCATTGTTTATGCTTTGACTTGTGAAACAGCATTCATCAGAAAAATCTTCAGTTTTTCTGCAGCTCTTCTGACATGTTCCAAGTTCCGTTTTCTTCACAGGACAATCTCTTTTTTGACGGCATTTTGTTATCTTACAACTATGAACCACATTTTGCTCTCAGTTACATGGATAAAACCATGAGAATGCGTTTGTTTTTTTTTAAAGAGGAATTCCTTTTCATTTACAACATGTCATAAAAATAGCTTTGCTCTCCTGACTCCTTAGAGCTGGTCTTGGCCTTGTGCTGTTTAATCCTGTGAATCAGAAGACAGCAGCTGGTATTAGACCAGCCACACAGGAAGCCCACGTGTCTGTATTTGGGTTAGCTGTAGCACTCAGTTATGTAGGTCAAATGAAGTTGGAAATTCAGTAGGCCTATTTGAATATGCTTATCTGCTTATTCACAATATATGTTTGCAGGTAAACAGGGCAGAAACTTCCTGACATCCATGGGAATGAGCACGTTGCTGAGTTACAGCAAACTGGTGTGTGACACACCAGTGCCACCCTCATGTCCCAGGTGGATTTTGTCACCACTGAAGTTGCTGCTCTCTGAGCTGGTAGCTGTGCATGGGACAGCTTCCAGTTTCGTGTGTAGCCAGGGTGCTGTGTGAGTTACGTGTCTGGCACAGTGTTCAAAGTTTGCAACTGCTGCTTGGAATAAGTTTCCTTTCTCTTGTGGTTTTCCTTTCTCTTGACCTGGTTGTCAAGCCTAAAGAAACTTACCTCTAGGCAATGTAGTGAACAGCTCAGCTCTATCAACAAAGAAGAAAATGTTTTTGCTTTAAAAAGAAAAACTAGTAGTGCCATGTTTTGAGGTGCTTTTGTCTCCATCATGCTTTGCTGCCCTTTGTTTGCTAGGTATAAAACATATTTGGGGTTCACACTGAGAAACATTAGTAAAAATTAAATTTGTGGGCTTTATAACCTGCCAGGAGTTCTTTTAGGTGCTGTGAGGCAGTTGGGGCATACTGACAGGGGAATGGCCTGGGAAATTACAGGCAGTTGATTTTAGACTTGGTCAGTGGGAGGATGCCTCGGGAGAAGAAACAAAAGTGGTGAAACATTAGAAGTATTGTGTTGTTGTGTGGTCCAAGAGCTGCATCTCTTTTGACAGCATAACAAAGAGAAGATGAGGGAAAGGCTTGAGCAATGCTCCTGCTTCAGGCAGAGTAAGAGCTTTTCAGTGGGGCAGATAAGAGTGGAACTAGTCTCTAGAGCATTTCTGGGCTCTAGAAACTGAAGATAGGATCATTCAGAACGAATGCTGGCCGTCAGAGCCATGTGCAGAGGGTGGTGAGGGGTTCTCCATAGCTTTGAGAAAGTTGGGTAAATATGCTTGAAGTGTGGGCTAGTGGGTCTGGCAGTTGACCATCAACCCAGACTGCAGGCTCTCAGCACCTCTGTTCTTGTTGCTAAAAATTCCTTGTTGCTTTGATAATCACTGCAAACGTTGCAACTTCATCTATATTACCACTTGTAGAAGAGCATTTTCTAGGCCTCTGTGTCTACTTGACCGCTGAGAAATGCAGCACTGGCTGATAAGATGGTTATTTTCTAGTGTAAGCACACCTTCCACATCTAATCCAGTTATGCCTGAGCAGAAACCTTTCAAAAGCCTCTGCAGATGAATTGCAGTGGTTTTGCTGTACCTTGTTTGTGTGACAGTGAGAGCTTGTGGATGACGGGTAGAGAATAAACCACATTCCAGCCTTGGTGGGGGCAGAGATTCCAATTAACAATGTGCTCACAGGCATGGTAAGGTCTTGTGACTGGTGCATCATCCCTTGATTTTTTTTTTTTTGCCTCATGTCCTTCTTCCTCTCCATTTCTGGTGTTAGCAGAGTTCAAAAGAGCAGTAATCTCCACTTACCACAGGCTCGCTCTCCAGTCTCTTTGTTTGGTTGCTCTGCGGCAAAGTATTGTGTACCCAGACTGCGTGTTACATATATCTAACCTTTGCAATCTCCCTGTCCCCTTCCCATCAGAGCTGGAAATCTCAATGAGCTACGCTGCCTGTACTCCTAAGTCCAGTAGTGTCACAGAGGCACAAAAGAGGCAGCATCTGTATCATCAGGATGCAATGGCATTACCTTTTGTTTTGCTCAGTATATTAGTAATGTTATTGTGGGAGACTCAGCCTGCTTCCAGTGGTTTGTATTTTCCACTGAGGTGCTTCTTGGCTAAGGCTCTGAGTTTCCGTATTTTATTTTAGCGTATGTTGTGATTTGCCTTGGTAAATCTGAGAACAGGACATGGAAAACTGAATGGAGACAAAAAATAGTTTACAACTGGCTGTGCCTATTAGCTGTCAGTATTCTGCAAATGGACAGAATGAGGGATTGCAGCTGGATTGTCTTGTCCCTGGAGCTATTTGGTGAGCCCTGCCATTTTTTATCCCTTCCTCCTAATCTGCTATCTTTGGTCTGTTATGTCTGTACCAGTTTATTCCTGGAGCGGTGTCTATAGAGGTGGTGTGTCTTTCTGCCTCTCTTGCTGGATAAGAACTGTACAAGAGACTGGCTTGAAAGCTCTGGCCTATCTAAATTCTTTTGTACTTTTAAAATAGTTTCCTCTAAAGCCTTTAGTGATGTCCTTTGCAATGATACAATTTTGAAAACACTCCAAGATTGCTTAAAAATGCCATGGCCCTCATAGACTTTTTCTTCAGTCATGTTCTCCTGTCTGCCTCTCTGTGATGCTCATTTCTTTATGCTTATATCATATAAGCTTCTTTTGGCAGCCTTTGCCACTGTGGATACTGATCTGTGACTGAGGCTCCAGGTGCACAGTAATACCAACAAGCAATAACGGTGGGAGCTTAACACAAAGATACACAATTTCCAGCCTGGACCCTCTGGTTTCCACCTCGGTAGCAGGAGGTGATGAGGCACTGTGGGAACGTTGCCTAAGCAGTTTTCAGACTCATTTTCTGACTGTTTATCACTGTGCTGATCAGTTAGGGAGTTATTTCATCGGGACAAGCCCACCCTCAAGCACTGCAGGTTTAGCCGCTGCAGTGGAGAACAGAGGATGCCCCCAACCTCCAACCGTGAGTCCGAGCTCCCGAATCTGGCAGGAAAAGCGTGTCCTCCCTCCTAATGCCTGCTGCTCCTTCCGTCTCCTCCCAGCCAAAAAAAGGGACAGCGTTCCCCGACGGGAAGTAATTGCTTTGGAAACCTCTCTGAACATCTGGGTCCAATCAGGCCGAACATCCACCGCAGGCGCGGCACCAGCGGTAGCCAGAGCCTCGGAAGGGGCTGCGCTCCCGGCTGCGGGGGCTGTGGCAGGGAGCAGCCCCCCGGGGCTTGCGGGGCTGGTGCTGCGCTCTGCTGCGTGCCAGGGACAAGCTGCAGAGCAAAACCACAGCGCTCGAGAGGGAGCGCAGGGCTACGGGGCTTGGAGAGCCAAACCACAAGGCTGGGATTTCAGTAATTATAAGCCAGGAAAACAGTTTTGGGTTCTTCAGCACCGCACAGGGCTTTGCCTGCTGCATAGGTGTAAGTGAGAGAAGCTGCCTGCTGGGACTCCCTGTTACTCCCTACAATTGTTTTAGAAACTACAGCGGGAAAACGCACCGAAATGAAAGGCTACCCCAGGTGTCCCTCAAAACAAATCTCGGGGGAACGGCCCAGAAAAGTTACAGGGAAGAACATAGAGCAAATAGAAATGAGGCAGAAGGAAGGAGCCAGAGCAATTTCAGAGCAGTGTGATAGCTGAAGGAAATGCTTAGGGAAATATTCATGAAGAACAACAGGAGAAACAGCTAAATAGAAGGGAGTAAAGCAGACTGGTTGTATTTCCAGCTAGGGATAGGCACCCACATTTATTTTGCACTGGCATTGAACTAGGTGAGAGGAGCCCAGGTGTGGTCCTCGTGGTTCACACAGGGCTGGCAAAATGGACTGTGGTGGTATGTGTGGTTATTTCTCTCTGAACAGCTCCAGAAGCAGCAAGGAATAAAACTCTCAAATGATTATAACTTTTCTTCTTTTTCTTTTCTATTTAATGTTTTGTGTGTAATGTAAAAGCCGTGTAAAACCTACTTAAATCCCAGAACTTAAGTAGAATCTCCTGCGGAGTGTTAATCCAAACAAAAGGCATCTTCTGTCCACTTTAAATAGCTTGCAGACCTTTGACTTGAATTGTTCACAAGATTTAGGCAATGCCATATTTAGAGTTGTATGTGAAATCATAATTGAACTTATAAATTTATTTTAGTTTCAAGGTCACACACTATTTTTCCAGGGTGTGCCTGCTTAAGGCCATGATAAGATGGTTTCACTGAATGAGTAGCTGTTCAAGATTTTTGTTTATCATCTTCATTTTTGTGAGACCTGGAGCGTGCTTAATGCAAGTGGAATCTGTGACTTTTTTTTTTTTTTCCCCTCTCCTTTCCTGGAACTGAAAGGCTTCTACTTTACATGTGCCCTTAGGAAATTCCAAAGGTTTAATATTTATCCAATTTTTAATGAATTTTCACAAGGAGGCAAAACCCAGCTGGCATACCAAATCCCTCAAATCCCTTGGTCAAATGGATGTTGGACTTTATTAATATTTGTAAAGTTTTTTCTGGTTTTTTTAAATGCTGGGATCACTCAGTGGCTGAAAATGTCTTATTATAATGGAAAGTGTTAGACTGCTTTGACACCAGGCATTCTTTCTAATTCTACTATGATGAAAGAACATGAGTGATAATTAAGAATTTTTTCCATTTAGGGTCCCAAGGGCACTTGGCCATTGTTGAAATGTGAGCTTAAATGCATGGGATGCTTGCCCTGGTTGTCAAAAGTGTGTTACGTTTGGGCAGTTCTGAGGGGACACAGGGATAGCAATGGGATTTGGCTTTCTCGGAGTGTTGGTTTGGATGACAGTGTGCACCCTCCTCAGATTTGCTCTGTTAATGCCTTTTGTAGCACGAGCCATCTGCCAAAGTTTCAATCTCGGGATATGAAATTCAGCAGCTAAACATATCCATGGGATTGTTCCATAAAAAACACTCTGTAAGGTGTTTAGCAACACGTGGTGTGAGAGTTCACAGGAGCTGAGCACAGTACAAGGAGCGTGTGAAATGCAGCAGGCATTGGCTGAGACAGAATTCCAGTCTGTAACTACAGGGGTAATCACTACTGGGCAGGGGAAGCTCCTGAGGATTTTGCAGTGGATAATCAACATTTTCATCAGTGCCTTGAGAGCAGCTGTAAAGTCACTGCTAAGCTGCAAGCAACCCAAAACTGGTGTGTATAATGAATTCCAGAGTGTGTCCTTTTTATGTAGTGTAGTGTCTGTCTCTGTTTCTTGTCATGGGGATCTCAGGGAAGATGGCTCAATGTTCAAGAAGGAGGTGTTCAATCAGGTTATCCTGCCCAAGATGCTGGTCAGCAGATTAAAATTCCTTCCCTCCTCCCTGTGCCTTGCTCTGAATTAACCCAAACAGAAGTGAAACACTGGAACACAATTGCTCCCTGAGTCCTGTGAACACAGAGCCTCTGGTTATTTTGGGGGCACTCTGTGCTGTACCTGCTGACACCTGGAAAGCAGGAGCAATGATGGGAAGCCATGTGGCAGAGTGGCACAAGGCCCTCTCCAGGCAAGTCAGACTGGGTGCACAGCAAAAGTCAAGGCCACTGTTCTTCCACGTTTGCAGAGCGAAAACTTGAATTGGGTAAAAATAATAGACATGCTTAGTTGTTTCTTCCCTTGTACCGTGAACATTCGTGACTGTTCACAAGACAAGACAAAACCTCTATAAGCTTACAGCTTAATTCACATAAAACCTAACAGAGCAGGACAAATCTAGGATAAAGTGGGAAGCATGTAGCTCACACTGCAAGTAGGGCTGTACAGTCAATTTTATCTCTTTGAATGTTCTTAAAAGGATTTGTTATCCTATGGTGTATCTCCTTGGAGGCAGGTGGGAGTGATCACAGGATGTGCTGGAATGCTTAATCCATGGATCAAACCAGCTGAAGGGCCAATAAGAATGAAAAGATGGTACCAGGAAGGGGGTAATTCATGCTGAAGCCCAGGTCTGCCTGTCTTCCTCACAGCTGCTATCCAGACCTGGCTCAACTGCATCAATCCATGCTGCTGCCACCTCTCCAAGAGGCACAGGTCCCCTACAATGTTATACTACTGCCCTGTGGCAGTGAGCAGAGACAATGGGAACTGCTTCAGTAGTGCATTTTAGTTTTTTTTTTTAATAAAATAACAGAAATCTGCTATATTTGGTGTATAATTGTTTGTTGTTTTATCTTCCTTTTTCTTTTATTTTCTTTGTTGTTGTTGGTTTTGTTTGTTGGTTTGTTTGTTTGTTTTATTTTTTGTCTTTTTGTTGTTGTTACTAGAGTGCCTCTGATGGCTTTTGGAAGTCAGTGGCAACCCGTGTCCCAAGGGAACCTCATGAGATACGTATCCTGAATCCCTACTTCATCCAGGAGGCAGCTTTCAGCTTCATCGGACTGCCTTTCAACAACGGCCTGATGGGCAGAGGGGTAGGTATAAAGCAAAGGAAGCAACACCTCAGAGAAGGATGTGAGACCAAGCAGCAGAGGAGGCTTACACTGTTCTTGTTTTTCCTTTGGACCTCCGCTGTTGGACATTGAAAGGGAGGGACTTTGGCTCTGTTACAGTGGCAGCTCCCAGACTCCTTCAGACCCAGCCTTCCCGATCCAAGGATTTTGGGGGGGATCATCAACACTTTAGCAGTGCTTGAAAGCCACTGTGAAGTTGCATCCCAGGCTTATAGTAGAAGAGGGTAAAGGTTTGCTTTATGAGGCCTTTGGTAAGAAATTCTGGTCTTATCCTAACAAGTTTAATATGTAAAAGCTCACAAAAGAAAACAATGCAAACCACAGTTTTAGCTCATATTTATTAACAAAATACCTTAATGGTCATTCTCATATCTCTCACCCTCAGTGCAGCTTTTTGGAGTATTAGTGTTGGAGTAGGTGGTGACTTGGGTTTTCTGGATTATCTCACATTGCAATACTGTCCTCAGAACCTATTTATATTTGCTCTATGTAATATATCAACCATTAGAGTAAGTATTGCTTGGGTGGGTAAATTGCTCATGTACACATGTGATATAGCTGTTGATAGAGACCACATGTGACATTTTTGGGCACATTAGCACAGCTGACAAACCCAGAGAGAAGCACTTTTACTGAACAAGGTCTGCTTGGTCTGCCCCTGGCATTGTCTTTCCATTGCTATCAGTGCAGGAGATTTGCTGTGTCACAGCACAGATTTGGACTAGGCAGAATAGTGCCTCATTTTCCATGCTCTAATCATATCATGAAGACTTCTGGAATACTAGGGACATTTGTTTTGTGCAAGTCAGATGGGGGAGTGCCTGGAGATAAGACATTTCCTTCTTAAAATGCGAGTTGCAAGATATGCAGACAGATTCAGCCACATGGAACGGGCCTTTTAAAAAATGCACTGCTGTGTACAGAAGCTGTCATGGGATTCTGGGAACTCTGGATTTTTGTTCTGTGCACTGAAGGTCCTATTGCAAATGTTCCCATCAGCTAGAAATTAACTTACTTCACCTCTCTGCATTCTCCAGAACTTACTCTTAGAACAATTGTGGACTTGATGTGTCTTCCAGAAAATCAGGAGTGCTGCCCCAATAAAGGACAAAAATCATCATACTTTATTTTTCTCCAATTTGTTTTTATTTTTAAACACGTTGTTTTAATACACAAGTTATTACTTAAGCTGAAAGGAGAAGAGAGAATCCGGAAATGAAAATGCTGTGAACTGAAGTTTATGAGGTTTTGATAGGTTGTTTAACACACATCAGATTGGGAAATGAAGGCATCTTAATTGAAACCTGATGTTTCACTTCACCAAAATCCATTTGAGCATTTAAAAATAGTTTATGGTTCTTTAAGGCAAGCAGTCATTGCCCATGACCCCTACTAGACTGTGTGAATTGTAGTTTATTCCTCCAGATGGGGCAACAGGAGCTCTGCAGGTGCCTGTGTGGGGCTGAGATGTCAGTATAGCCTGGGCAGTCTGTGCAAGGACACTAATACAGGGATTCTGTCAGAGTTTAGAAACAGAGAAAATGTTTCTATCCTGTGCCTAGAATTTTACTGCAAACATCAGCTGTGAACTGCTGTCATGGAGCTGCTGGGGCTTCACACTTTAGTGAATTCTGCTGCACCAGTGCAAAGTTTAGAGCTTTGTAAGTGCGAAGGCTCCAACAGGAGCTATTACTGTCAGAGTAAAGAGGGAAGAGTCTGCGTAAGACCCTGGTGATACAAATTTGCTACATTTTTTGCTCAGAATTTAAATAGGAGGAGTGGAAATCAGAGCCTGTAGACCAAGAATCCAACCCTCGCTGAAGATTTGTGGGAGATCCAGCCAGACAAGTGGGGCAGCAAGGGGGATTGCTCCAAGTCTGTGTGACCCAGCAGCTGCGCAGCTGGTTGGGTTTGGGGTTGTGCTTTAGAGATGAGAGCCTGGAAAACTTTGCACAAGAAAGAAGCATATAGACATGGAAAAGGAAAATGCTGAGGACTAGTAAGCAACATACAGCAAGCAATGTATCCAGAGTTTCTTCTGGGAGCTGGGGCTGGAGGCAGACTGGTGCCCCCGTGCTGCAGTGTGCTGTGCTGTGTTGAGCAGGCTGCACACAGGATCAAAGCTGGAGATGCCTTAGTAATCAAGGCCAACACAAAATCCTCATAAAGAGCAGTAATATTCCACTCTCCTTTGGTTCTGATGCCTAAATAAACTTCAGCGCTTCTCTTGCACACCACATATGGTAACAATGTGCTGCCAATTAACTTTGTAATTTGGGGTCTTTTTCAGCAAGGTTGAGCAGAGCTAGTAAAACAGTTTGGGGCTGATCTCAAAGCGTTTTTCCCAGGATTCAATAAAGGGTGAATGTAGTAACATCCTCTGCTTTGATAATATAATTTGGGCCAGATGATCCTGGAGTATAGTAGTGGGGTACAATCCAGATGTGCATTTTGATTGCACTCGTGGCACTGGTAGCCAAAAGTCTTAGCAAGGAGCAAAACTCACACCTACAATGAATAGTGACTTCTCTCTGGGACTGGTACAACTTTTCAAGAGTTTTCTTCAGTCCTACTGAAATCTTAAGAGTGGGAGAGCTGTTCCACACTATATGTGAACTTCTCTTTCTTGGGATAAGCTGATGATAAAGGACAAACTTTGGGCTCCTAGCAATGTCTGGGAGAAAATAATTTTTAATGCCTGAAGATGGTTTAGCACAAAAAGAAAAATGATCTAATAAAGATCCTCTCTCTGGTTAAAGAATTCTGGTGTGGGTGCAAGGTTGGCTTTCTCACTAGTCAAATGTGATTTTTGTTCAGGTGGAAGTTCTATTTATACAGGTCTTTGGGGCTTGAAACCAGACATCACTGGTATTGCAGCTGGTGGTTCAAGCTTGCAATAGCATCCCTTACACCGCAGGCAGTTTACTGGGGAACAAGCAGGAGCATCAGCTCAGAGGTGTCACTGCTGGGTGCACAGACACCCCTAGGGATGGTCACTGCTGTGGTGCCTTTGGCTGTGTAGTGTACTGTCCTGTCCAGTCTCTGAGTAGCCCTCGGAGCCATTGGAGCAGTGGCTTTCTGGCTCCTCTGGGAGCCCTGAGCCAGGTGTGAGGTGGAAGGGAGAACACTTCAGATGACACAAATTATCAGGAGTTTGAGGACTCCAGTGCAGACTGCAGTGTTTGTTTCTCTCTCTGTACTGGTGCTGTGCATCCACGGATCTGGTCATGATTCAACCCAACTCTGTAAGCCTTTTGTTTGTTCATGTACTGGAAATGGTTGAATCTATAAACTAAAGAGATAAAGCATCCTTCTTTGGACTTCACCCAGCCTCAGCACTAACCTGGTGAAGGAGGAGCCATGTGCAGGAGGTGTTACCAGGCTGATTCAGGCACCCGGCCATGGATTAGCACCTCTGCATAGTGCTGACAGCTCAGGGATTAACCTCTGATGCTGGAGTGTTAGCACATCCTGGCCAGGGCTTCTCGTAGCTCTTAGATGGTTTTTCCTGTGCGCAGGCAGCCTTTCTAGAGGTGCCAGTGGGGACCCTTCGCTCCTTAGGCAGTTTTCAGCTCCCTTGTCTCATCATCATGACCTTTTCTCTCTCATGAGTTGCCCACGTTTCAGCAAACTTTGTCTCCTGGGCTGTTCTTACTGGACTATGACTGTGTGAAGGCTGTGTCTTGGAACCAGTTGGGTCTTTGTGGAGCAGCAGAGAGGTGGGAATGGCAGGAGCAGCTTAGTCTTCCACTTAATCCTTTCCAGTTACGTGGTTCTCCCTTTTTTGCACCCTGATGGCATCTTCTAAGGCAGGTAGAGGGACAGGTAAGGGGCTACTGCAGCTGCAGTCAGTTAAATGTAGAGACTTAGCGTCACTGTAAAGCTTTGGGTTTGAAGGCAGCACATCTACTTCATGGGCTGGACTGTTCCATCCATTGCCACTGCAGTGGGATCAGTCTGTGAGCTGCTGGGGAAAGGACGCTCAGACAAACTGCTGCAGGGGAGCAGGTAAATGCATACCAGCCTCTTCTTGGTACCAGCCCAGCCACCTGCTTCTGCACATGGGAGATGCCAAGGAACTGAAGGGAGTTTGCTTCTCAGTGAAGAGTAGACCATGACCTCCCATTTAGCGTGGGGCAAGCGTGTATGTGCTTATCACAGAGCAGGTAGCATGTACGAAAGTCATGCCCTCGCTTGCTTTCTGTTAAATCCCTAGGTCCTTTAGAAATACTCCCTGCACTGCACAGAAATCTGCTCTATGGCAAATGGTGAATCAGAGCTTGTGCATCAGGTTAGATGTGGTCAAAAATACTTGGACTGGGCTTAGATGTTCAGGACCTCAGCAGGGACGTGGCAGAAGGGAACCTGCTGGGCTGTCCTGTCTTCAGCCATTGGCTGCTGGCCCTTCCCTTTGCTCAGCTGCAGACAGCCAGTCCTGCAGGCTCTGTCCCACTCACAGCAAGGGATAACTGGGGAAGCTGAAGGGAGGGCGCTGGAGATGCTCTGCTTTGTCTTTTGAAGCCCAGTGTTTGCAGCTGTTTCTGTCCTTGGGTGGAGGTAGCTATGGGAGCAGCAGTGTGCATTCTAAGCTCCTGTGACAGGGACCACTCCACAGCATGCCAGACACTTGCCTGCTCACAATGAATGATACTAAATTGCTTTCTACACCATATTTCCAAACTTTTCAGCTAAGGGAAACAAAGGGTAGGTTTGGGTTTGCTCCTATGCAAACATGAAGAAACAAAAAGGAAATATAGTGATTGTTGTGTATGTTGTGATGACTATTACAGTTTTGTTCTGTATTTCTTTTGTTCTGAAAACTTCATTGCTGTTGGGTGATCAGGTCTGTAACTGATAAAGCTAAGGTAGGAATTTTTCCCAGGTAAGCAAATTTTTGGGTTTTCCCTCAAATAATTTAATATAGTAGTCAAACCAATTTGAATATCCAGGTGCACGATTGCTTATAAGGAGCTTACTCTTCAGTGACACTTACCCTTTTGTTGAAAAAGGTAACAATTGGAATAGTCTGAACAATCCAATAAGTCTTACCCTGAACTAAGTAAAATCCCATAAATAACTGGAATTCATTTAACATATTAAGGGAGTGAAATATTTCTAAAAACAGATTTACAGCAGTCATTTCCTTCCAGTCCAGCAGGCAGTGACACAGGAATGACCCGGGCATGGAATGAAAAGCAGCAAGAGCTTTTCACATGCACCAAGCAAAGAGCAGTTCCAGCCCTGGTTCAGTCACCAGCGCTGGATCTTCAGCACAAGTCCAGGAGGTGATGGTCAGCCTCAATAGAGTCCAGAGGAGTTCTAGTGTTCATTTCTGATGACTGACTTCTTTTCTTATGTGAGTAGAAGTCAGTCTTTAAAGCTTCTTCAGGGGGCACAATGGAAGATGAAACATCAATGTCTTGAGGGGAAGCCTTTTGTCTTCCTGCTCACAGCAGAGAACAGTGTAGGAGCAGTTAGGAGAACCTGTCCTATGTCTGTACTGCTAAAGGCATTTCTGGTCCCCTGACCTGGTGGTGCAAACTGGCTGTGTTCGCACTGCACAGAGCTTGCTGTGGTCCCTGACGCAGCACAAGACCAGAAATCTTTGCCTCTCTTGCCTTTACACTTTTCTCACCAAGATCCACCATGCATGTGCTCACCTCATCCATGGAGGACAGGTACCCCTGGAATGAGCCATGCTCCAAAGGCTCAGGCAGACTTTGCCCAGCACTGCTGTGGTGATGTGTTGCTCACCACTGCTGTGTTTTCTGCTTCTGTTTGTCACATGGCCTTTTAGTGTCATCCCTGGCTCATCTGTCAGTCTGCTGCGTTCTCTTAAATGGGACCGGGCAAAGGGCTGATCTCTGGGGAGCATTATATTAGATATTACATTTTCCAGATGTTTGGTCTTAGACAAGCAGACCAGGCTTGAAAATGTGGACTTTCAGTTCTGGACACGTTATCCAGTGAGGTTGTCGTTGTAGTTGTTTACAGATGCTGGAGAGAGGATGCTAAACCTGGTACCTCCGTGGGCCCCAGCTGGGACGGAAACCATCAACACACAGCAGGCGACCACGGAGCTTGCAAGGCCAAGCTCAACACTTGTGGCAGAGAACTGACAAGGGGAGAGGGCTGCCAGTTATTTCTGGGCTTTGCCATTCCCAGCTCACACTGATTGGTGGGCACCAGTTCAGGTCAGAGACTCATCATGGCCACATCTGGAGCAGTGGTTGTGTTGGACCATTCCAGGCAGCCCCATGGTCTAACTTGCACTGGGCAGTCTCTGTGCGGCTGGGAGGCATCCCAAGAGACTCCTGCCTCAGCACTGGCTGCTGTTGGGCTGTAGCTCTTCAACCGTTTGGTTGAAAGCAGGACTGCTTGGTGATACAGGAACACCCAAGCACACAGGGGGCCATGAGCAGGAAGACAGGCTTTGAGCTGGTCTATCACTAGATTATTATTCCTGAGGCAAGATGGTGGAATTTTGGGGGTTTTGTCTTATTAAAGGCTTCAAATAACAAGATGCCTGCTCAGTTACTTGAGAGAGTTTTATTTTCATAACTCAACACAGGAGGTGTGGTGGTTGCTTTGGTATGTCTTTGGGGCACGGCACAAGGGTGTGTGTGGTGAGATAGCACTGACGCATTCTGCAGGGCATAGCAAGCCAGATTTGGCACAGCCATGTCCATGATGCCTAACTCCTTTTGCAGTGACTTGTCCCCCAACTAGCCCTGTAGGTTATATATGGACCATTAGGTCCACATTAGAGGTTAGCAGCTAATGAATTTATATCTACGATCAGGAGAGCTTGGAAGCTGTGTGGATGGAGCCAGGGACTAGTTATAGCCATTTCCTCTCTGATACGCGTCTCCTCTTATTTGCCACTTCTTTGCTAAGAGGAGAGGAGGGGAGAGCCCTTTCCCTTGGACCTGGAGAGTGCTGCTGAGTTGCCTTCTCTGCAGCACAGCCTGGGACATGTCCCTAGATCCTATGAGGTGTTGTCTTTCCCATGCTGCAAGCTGGGCATGAGGCAGTGCTTCGTTTTCAACAGGGGGATGGAGTAGTAGAAGCTCAGCAGGCTGCCACAGAAGGCTCCGTTTTTGTAGCTTAAACCAAATCGGGACCAAAGTACTGTATTGACTTACTAATGACACTTGGTTAACCAACAGTTGTGCTTTACATTTTTTTGTACTTTTGTTCAAGGCAGCTCCTTTTTCTTCAAGACTGTCTAATTCTATAGTTACTGTTTAATCCCTCTGATGGTTGCTTCTTTTTTAAAGAAGATAGCAGTTTGGAGCAAGTGCCCAGTTTCATGTATGTGATCTGGGCCACGTGTGGGTGCACACACACTTTGTACCGTGTTCTTCTCTTAGGCAGGTGCTGTTATCCACACCATTTGCTATGGATGGGCTCTGCAAGCAGCCCTATGCTGCCCTAACAGTTACTGCCCTCAGCAAAGAGCAGGGGTGATAATTTTGACCGTATTTTCAAGAGGCAGCTCTCCAGCCCATGGGGTTCTGACTGCAGCAGTGAGATGTGAGGCTGCATCTCACCAGTGAAGACTGCAGAATTCTGTCTTCAAGAGGGACACGTACTAAGCTGTAGCTACCGCAGTGTTGGAGGATGCTAACATCACTAAGGCATGATTTAATTAAGAAACTGTCATCAGATCATCAGTTTCCAAATGTGATTTTAGGGTAATGCAAAGCTGTTTTGCTAAGGATACTCTGTGAATTACTGGTAGTTGTACAGGCCAGATCAGATACATCTACTACAGTTCAAGAGGTTAGGAAGGTACATAGTCTCTGGTATTTTAATCATTTTTGAGAGCAGAGCAGGTGGTACCAAGATAGTGGCATGTCAGGAACTACTGAAGAACAGAAGCAGATGAGAAAATTACCTCGTATTTTTCCATAAATACCATTGGATGTATTATAGAAAGAATAAAGTCAGACAGATATTTGGTGACCAAAGGAAAGTTCACTTTCGACTTCTGTCTACTGTTCTTCTCCAAACAGAGTATGCCTGAAAGAAAGTTTGGCAGTCCTCCCGTAAGGCTGGGTAGTGTGATTAATTCTCTGTGGTTTGCAAGACTCACATTAGAAAGTTAGCTCTTAAATGTTAACTTGGCCAGTGAAATTCCCTCCAGGCAAAGACCCTGTGTCTCCCTTGCGCAGTACCGTGGGAATGGGCCCAGTGCAAGTGTGGGTGGTGTTAACACCATCATGTTCCCAATGATGACACAGTCTCAAGGATGTAACCATTTACTCACTGTGTTTTGGACACTGTAACTACAGCTCTGCTGAGGGAAAGGGTTTTGTGGCACGTCCACTTAACCAGCTGATGCAATTCCAGCGACATACAGATGTCATCTTCTATGCAAAACATGAAGCTGAGAAATCAGAATTAAAACTGTCATGTCTGGAAAGACAGGATGTTCTTGAATATTTTGAAATTTGGGGCAATGTTCTTACCCTTGCCTAATAAACTTCTTCCATTTTTTTGAAACTCCTGATATTTTTTGGCTACCAATGAATTAACAGTTAACTAAAGTAACTAGAATAAAACCAATATTGGTTTTGTGAGTATCAACTGAAATTAAGCAGTGAGAACAAAATTACTCTGCTGCTTTTCCTGACATCTAGAAGGGGAACAGGAGGGTGTAGGAAGATCTTGTAATTTCAGATGTACTCTGTTACTGTTGTGCTGCAAGTGTTTGAACTTAATGTCTCATTGATTTAGCCATAAGCAGTTTTTGCCTGTTGTTTTCAGATTACAATAATTCTGGTGCACTGTAGTGGAGTTCTACATAGCACACAAGTTGTGCTCCCAGCTCTGCACATCTCAGCTGGGGTATGGGTGGCATTCTTTTCTTGGAAAACATTGTTCTTCGGACCGGTCAGGCAGTCAGAAGTAAGCAAGAGCATGTGCTGACAAAAACCAGTCCCTTTGAATGAGAAGCAGAAACTCAAAAAATTGTTGCCAGTCTTTTTGAACATGCAATAGCATTGCTCACCAGTTCAGGGTAAACCATTGTAAATGAAAAATATAAGTGTGCAGTTGGTTTCTACGTCTCAGCTAAGAGCTGTCACCCTTGGTGACTGTCTGAGCATGTCCTCTGAATTTGTGATATTTCCAATACAGCCGGTGTTGGATGCTCTACAAATGAAGATGTGGGTGGCTTTCTCAGCCTCCCCCTAGCCCCTGGGGCAAAGTTGCCTCTGGGATTATCTGGCTAAAGGGGAGCTAGAAAAGTCGGTGAGCTAGGATTTTTACACTGGAAACACTTTGCTGTCCCAGCAGGACACACAGGAGGAGTTGTACCTGTACAGCACTGCTGTCACAGGGCTTTGGCAGAGCCCAGTGAAATGGGAAAGGCTGAGGCTGGACTTCAGTGCAAATTGCAGGTCAGCAGATGGATAAGGACAGTTGGGGTGTCCCCTGGATGCTACCACCCATCTCTGACTGGCTTCCCACTGCTCCTTGTTTTCCCAGCGTGTGGTTCGGAGGAAATGGCACAGGCCAGAGTGCCCTTTTGCGGTCAAGGTGCTCCTGAGCAAAGGAAGGGATCTTGGAACACACTGCCTGACCTCCTATCCATCTCCCAGAGCTGTTTAACAACCTTAAACTGCTTTTGCGATCAGTAAAATAAGGCGTTTATGCTATTCCTCACTTTTGCTCCTGTATGGTGATCTGTTGGGATAAGTATTCTTCCTTAGCCTAGCTGGCAGCCACTAACGAGCAGTAACATTGAAATCCACAATCTACATCTATTTTAATTTCAGAAAGCTAATGTGTCCACTGCGATTCATCCTCCAGCTTATCTGCTGCCCTGTTCTCAGGACAGCAAAGCTGTGGGAGTCTGACCATTTGCGTTAATTTCTTTACAAGTTGAGACGCTATCAACCCTGCAAGCTGACAGGTTCAATATAGCCAAATACCACGTTCCTGATTTTCTGTTTAGTAGCTGCAGTGCCTCCTTGAGCAGAGACAATAAGAGGAAATCTTTGATTTTAAAAATGGCAACCTGCTAATGACTTCCATTCCTGCTTTCTCTCCTCTCAGAACATCCCCACCTTGGGAAGCGTAGCAATAACCATGGCGCTGCACAACTGTGATGAGGTGGCGGTAGCTGGGTTTGGCTATGACATGAGTTCACCCAATGCACCGCTGCACTACTATGAGAACATCAAGATGTCTGCCATCAAAGAGGTAGGGACCTCCTGCCAAGCACATCCTCCTCCCAAGCCCGCCAGAACCTGACTGGGATCGTGATGTCAACTTACAGCTTTTCTGTGTGGGTCAAAACACAGCTCCACCCCTGCATTTGCCTGTAAAATTCTAGACATTCTCCCAAGCTCAATGTATGTTAAAAATGGTTATTACTGCTGGGAAACGTTCTCTGGAATGTGTATATAATGTAATTTCTTCTTTGAGTGGCAGAGAAAGGATTCACATAAGTGTTAACTCAAGAACTGTGAAAGGGAGCAATTCTGCTCTGGGGTTGAAAAGATGTGGCCTCTCCTGCTTTTTGATCCATTGTATTGCTCTCTAATCCATAGGCTTCTTTTGTGAGATGATCCCCTCCTCAGGGCCTGGGAAGCATGGGGGAGGTGAGATCAGCCTGGGTACCTGAGCTCTCAGCTGACTGTTCAGCAGCACCTCACTGGTGTAAACACACCAGGGCTCTGTGGAGACTACTCTGTAAAGACAGATCCACATTAAAAACATTTTCTGCTACTATCACAGTGAAACAAACAGCAGTTTTTGGAGGAACAAAAGCTCTCATATTGGTATAATGCAGCAGTATAGATACCTTCAGATCTGTCCATTTCCTGTACCAAACTAGAGCAAACTTGGACACTGATCAAAGCTTTTGCTGCTTTTTTGGGAGAGCTCGTTCTTTCCCAGCACAGATGTGGCCCAGGTCTTCCTAAGATTGCTTCTCCCTCTTCACTGAGTGGGGAAACTTGCTCTGTCCCACTCCACACTGTGAAAAGCTGCTGTCTCCTGGCACCTGGCATTCATTCACCTCAAGCACTTTACCATTGATCCAGACCAGGAGGGAAGCTGGGAAGTTGTGTTTTTCCAAATCACAAGACTGTACGTGTCTTAGTACTCTCACAGGCTGCAGGCTGCAAGACCCTAGGCAGACTGAGAGGAATTATAAATCAGTGATTAGTCAGCTTGAGAAATGAAAAGAGTGTGTCTCATTATCAGAGTAATGAAACTTTGGAACAAGCTCTCAGCCAAGGCTAAAGGAACAAACAGAGTTTAGGAAGAGGCTGTGAGGAGATCCCCAATATACCAAGGGACTGGACATTATGGTTCTGAGGTACCTTCTGGGCCTGTGGAGGTGGCAAGAGAGTCTGCCTTGCTCAGTGGAGTAACCACGGATTTAATCAGTCCTTGCTGGGAAAATGAGTGCTTCAAGGGGATTTAAGGGGTATGTCCAGAGAAGTAATTGAATTGAGGTGATGTCTGGCTTGTGAAATCCCTGAATGGAAAATAACTAAAGAATATAACTTTTGCAGTAGTAGAGGAGATATCACCGTTGTCTTGCCCAGTTCTGGACATCTGCTTATAACCACTGCCAAAGACAGGACCCTGGGCTCCCCAGACCCAGGTCTGAGGCAGTACAACTGGTTCTTTAGTCTTCCAGCAAAGAGATGGCTACACCACAGTGAAAATGGCTGCAGATGCCTGAATCCAGCAGTGAGTACAGAGACTCTTCATGAAAGTTTCAGGAAAAGCTTTTGGTGCCACTGTTTTCACTCTGGTGAATCAGCTGCCTTTGGTGGAGAATCACTCTTGCCCAGTTGTTCCTCTTGTCTCATCAGGATGTCAGTCCTACGGTCAGCTTTTGGACATGGGGACACCCACAGTCAGTGTCCTTGCCAAGCTTGTTTTACAACCTGGTATGTGTCTCTGTCATCAAGGACACCATTGGAGCTGACAAGAATGAAGTCGTCTTGCTCTTCATCCTTACATGAATCAACGGGAAAAGTTGGCAAAACGAGTTGGATAACGGAGTCTCTGGTTGAAGTTGCAGGTCCACATCACTTGGATCTCTGATTTTGGAGGCCAGCACCCCAAATGGGATCCAAGGCCGTTGGAAGGCTGGAGGAGGTCACTCTTGGATATTGTATGTGGTCTCAGGAATAAACATTGCGTGGCACAGGACAGTTAGATGAGGATGAACACATGAAATGCAACCAGTAAAGTCTCCTAGGGAGAGCAGTTGATGGCTGATTTGCCGGGCCTCTGCTGTCTGGAAGCCATCAGTCATCGTGTCCAGGATGTTCTGTACAGAGGTGAGGGAGCGTTGAAAGGTTCTGGTGAAGCCTCAGTAATTCAGATGTCAGTGGATTTGTTTCTGCAGTCGAGGCTGTTGTTGAGAGCTCTGCAGCCCAGCAGAGCTGGTTCTAGGAGAAAGGTTCCTGTTCCACTTGAAGGCTGGTTACCTGATACGTGTCTGCCCATCTAATCCTCACATCCTCACCCATGGGCTCCTCTTACATTTCACTGCCCTGGTACAAGAAAAGCCATCTGTTCCCAAGTATCAATATTTAATGCTCCTCCTGCCTCTGCCCCTCCCAATATGACAAATTGTTTGTGATATTGTGGAATGTGAAGAGCAGAGAGAGGATCATATTTCTTTCTCTCCTATTTAATATTAATGGTAGCTGGTAATTGTTAGTCATCTGAGGGTGAAGTTGAAAGGTGAAGGACATAATATCTGGGTTGTGTCTTCTGCAGTTGCCCTCAAAGAATGCAGAAATAGAGATTTGCCCCACTCCAGACTGGAAGCACCTGCTTGATGAAAGAGCTGCATGCAGCTTGCGAATTGGGAGGCTGGCCTGCGCTGCTACCTTGTGTCAAACCTTGCCCTTGGCATTAGCAGAAGAGTGACCCAGAACCAAGCTCCACCAAGGTTTTCATCTGTTCCGTCTGCTCTGACACCCAAAGGTCCAAGAGCATCCACAGGATTTTTCTCAGTGTTACTTTGGATCTCTGGGATTGTGTCCAGGCCTAATTCTTCCTGGTCCTCCTCTACATTTCAGCCTCTAAAGGAGCCACTAAAGCAGGCTATGCCTTGAAATTATGCAGGTATCATCTTTGTCCTCTGGCCTGCAGACCCGTGGAGGCTGGAGTGTTCATTCCTGGGCAGGAGAATGGAACAGGTTTGCTTAACGTAGCATCATCACAGCCCTGAAACATCTGCAGTGGGATGCAGCTGTTCCACCACAATGAACATCCCAGGTAGGAACCCCTGCAGTTTGACCAGGCTTTGGTGGGACAGAACCTCTATTTCTGAAGTTCAAATCTCTTCACTGACTGCCAAGCTCTTTCAGCCTGAATGTTCGAAAATCTTCAGTGTTTAAGCCTAGAGAGCAGCTGCAGGGAAGCACTCCAGCTCCACCCTGAAAACATCAGTGTCTTTACAGAGGAAATGTAAACACCAGCAGTGTCCTGGGTCTGGAGATGCCACACGTGTGTGTGTGTGGATTGTGGGAGCCTGTCGGGTAATATCCCTCAAGCCCCTTCCCTTGCCTGGCATCTGCAGGGAAAATGGGCCTGCTGTTGAGCAGGAGTCCTCTCAGCAAGGTGTGTCACTGATTTACACTTGAGGCTGCTTTACATCTCTCTGGACACCCTTGAAACACTGTGATTCATCTCCAAGGAATTTGTTCTGATTACATAAAAAAAGCCAGCAAAATGCACTCACTTGCTCACAGCTGGGCGGAGATGCCTCTCCCATGCCAAAACTGAGGTGATAAAATCTCTGTGGAAATGAATCTGATTTTTCCTGTTACTCTATGGCACTGGCAGCTGAATTTCCAAAAGGAGAAACAGGCATACCCAGTCCATAGTTTAGCTCAGCCTGTCCTTTCCCCACAGGAGTAAAAGCACTCAAGGTCCAAGATTGTGCTGCTATTGCTACCACAGGACCCAGCTGCCTAAACTGAATCTCCCAGGATCTCCAACTCCTGAGGGCTGGGAAGGCATTTCCTGCCCCAGAGGAAAAGGCTCTGCAAGGAGGCAGATGCACTGGAGCTTGATCACTGTTAACAGTCAAAGGGAAGTGTATGGTCTTGGGAGTCTGTTCAGTAGTATGGCTGCGAACATATATGGGTTCTCCTGTGCTTGTGAATACTCGTGAGAGTTAATTTCTCCAGTTTAGTACTGGATAGCTTCTTTCTGCTCTCTCCTGGGTAGCTCAGTGTGCTCTGGCCAAGGTATGTCCAGGCAGAGCTGCTGGAGGAGACTCTTATCTGTTCCTCAGTGTGCTCTGGAGAGCTGGAAGCACACTGGGGTGGTGCTTTCAGTTTCAGGTGTGAGCTGGAAGATCAGTGCAATTAAAACCATACCTCAAGGCCAGTTCTTCTGTCCAGCACCTTCTCCTCTGATCTCTCAACTTCTCTGTGTCGTGGCTGGGGTGCTGGGTTTGTGTGCTGTCAACACAAACTTTGTTCTCTGATCTGTTACTGGGACTCCATTGCCCAACAGACCCGGTGCTGTTGTATAAACTCTCACGGGTGATTTATCCCATCTCTTTGTTGTAGCTTACAAAATGCAGAATGTACAAGTGTGTCATGTCTGTTCAATTACTATTTTCCCTATCCCAAATAACTTTGCAACAGCTTTTGTCCGTTGCCTGCTTCCATGAATGCTGTACAAAAAATTGAGTCTTTGCCAAGGTGTCTGCTCACTTGTTTCTGTTTTCGTGGCAATGAATCCATCGGTGCTGGATTTTCAGATACTTCATTGCATTTTTCTGTCTTGCTCAGGTCCTGTAATGCTTCCTGTCCAAGCACTCCATAAAAATGTATTTTTATCACAGGTCACTGTCTTCTATTAATGTAGAAGTGTCAGACCCACTGGGAACATAGCAGAGGAAACGTGGAAATGCTGGTGAGGAAAAGAAATAATTTTAAAATAGAGTGAAATAGAAATTATTTAAGGATGGGAAAGTGACTGTTTAGAGTAGTAAAAACAGCTCCATAAGGAGCTTATGAAACTGAGAGAGCAGGAGGCTGTGCTAAATCATGGGAACGAAGCACAGGACAGGCTCCCAGCATCCCTCCTCCAAGCGCTCTGCCCCAGCACACAGTCTTCCCAAGCCTCATGATCCAGAGGTGAGCTTCTATGCCCTGGACATTTCTTGCAGGAGCAAGAATATGAGCAAGGAGTTACCTCGGATGCCACGCAGGGAGCATCTTGGGCTGTCTTCTCAGCAGCTGGCTGCAGACTGCCTCACACACTTATGACTGGTAAAAAGAGCAATTCATGGTTAAAAGCCACCCTTACTCATCCAGAGCCTGTCTGCAGCGTTTGTGTCCCACAGTGGAGCTGCTGGTGGGTCTCGTTTTTGCTGGAGAAGCAGGTCAAGCACCAGCACCGCTGTCGGAGGTGTCAGCTTCTTTGATACAGCTGTGCCCAGCACCTCAGTGACTCTTTGCCTGACCTGAGGGGGAGGTGGTGTGGCAGCCTTTGATGGCTTCTTTCTGATCCTTGGCCCCTTCCCCAGCAGGTCTTTGTGGGATGCTGAGGACACCGTCTTGTAACACTTCTCATTCAGCCTGTGTAAGGGCTGTCACAAGGGCCAGGGGGGTGGCCTGCAGCATGCAGTGACACACAGCTTTGTCTCTGTCTCTCCCTGACAGCAGCTTCCTCTCAGAATAATCCACAAACATCGAGTTTGGAGTCTTGAACTATAAAGGCACAAACAATAGTGCTTTATCGTCATCTGGGCTCTCTCTGTGAAGCCGCCTTTTGCATTTTAAATCAACACAAGTTGCTTAGGAGGGGGTGGTAAGGCTGTTTCAGGCCTCCAAGTACCTTAAAGTTTGTGGTAGCCAACAAGAAGAACAAAACTCCTTTGAAAGCCGGGCAGATGTCTGGTGTGGTGATTTATAGACTGAAAACATGGCTATTGGAGCCTGGCTGATGAATTGTGGTTGTAGTACAAGGAGTGGTGCAGACTGAAATGGAGGTCAGCTTTGGAGGGGGAGGTTAGGGGCTGGGGCGGGGGCACCTCTGAAAGGGCAGTGCTTTTTCTTGGGGCCAGCCGTGATGACTGATGAGGTTTATACATTTTTGTCTTTGTTTAAAAGCCACCTGTTTGACAGCGCTGGGGCTGAGCAAAGGCCCATAATGCACAGGCCATGCTGTTCCTGTGCAGGAGGACTGTGTGTCTGGAAATCTGGAAAAGATTGTTGGAATAGCAGCCCTGACCAGAGCACAGGTATTGCCTTGTTCAGAAGGACAGAAGTATGGGTGACACTCAAGATATCACTGTGCGCTAAGAACAGCAGGAAAGGTACAGCTGTAGAATGGACAAAAACAGAATTAGAGTTTGGACAAGATCTCTGTAGGAGAAGGCAGTAAAAGATCTGCAGAGGTGTGCTAGAGCCCAGCTGCTGACCCTAGCATTGAACACAGATGTCTGTGGGGTGCTGAGTGCCACCAGTAATGGCACTGTCATGGATGTACAGTAGGACTGTCAAGAGGAGAGCCCAGGTATTCCCAGACCCCGTGGCTGGCACAGCTCTTCTCACCAGCTGGAAGGGCACAAGTAGAGCTGTAGGCCTTTCACAGCTGTTTTTAGCGTGTATGAAGACCTTGCAGAGGGACATTTTAGGAAATAGCCTTTGATCAAGTGCCTTCATGGTTAAATTAAATGGAAAGGCAACAGAAGGGATGATATAACTCAGATTTTGCTTCCAAAAGGAGGCAACTTGATAAGCAGGGCTGTATATAGACTCAGCAGTGGCGGCAGGGTGCTCAGTAGAATTGGGACATGCGTGCAGGCTCTGACCTCTCTGAATTTAGGCCCAGCCTTGGAGAATGGGCTCTAGTATGCAGAGCTCATGGACTCATTGTAGACTTGAAGTATTGTTTGTGAAAGTACAGTAATTATCTGCAATTCATATTTGCAGCAAGGGGGAAGCTGGCAGAAAAAGGCTGTAAATATAACTTCATAAAGAACTGCTTCAAAGTGGTGTTAAAAGTAACAGAGGAATGAGGAAGAGCATCAGAAGACTTCACTCCTGATGGCTGGAAGGGACAGAAATAAAGTAGAAACTGGCAAAAGTCAAGTTCAATTAGATGTTGCAAAGGAAAATTAGCAAATGCTGAACAGTGTCACTGACAAACAATTAATAAGGACACAAGGAAAGAATTATCAGGACTGACATCCAGGGAGGTGAAGGAAGCAGAAGGATTAAAGTAGGAACCACATGAATATATGTATTACCCCTATCAGGATGATATGATGAATATGAGGGAAAGGGTTGCTTACGGTGAGAAGTTCACAGAAAAAGAAAATTACTGGGTCAGCACTGAAAGGCAAAAGCTGTTGAAGCTAATGCAGTAGGTGTGAGAGCCCAAGAGATCTCTGTTCCACTTTGAGCCAATTAAACTGCAAGTCCAGAGGAAAAGGTCCGCAATAAATCAGGTTCCACAGGATTAGCTTGTAGTGGACATAATACCTTTTCTTGGGGGGGTGAGGGGGGATGGGAGCAAGTCAAGGAAAATAATCCTGTCAAATTCAGAACTCTTAAACTAACCTCAGAGGTACTATTCAGAACTTCAGAGCAGAGTTTAAATGAAAGAATAATTAAATCCTGAAAGCAAACACAACATGGATTTACCGAAGGCAAGATACAAAAGTTAATTTAATATCTTTATTTGATTTTTAAAAAAAAATCATTCTCGGGACAGAGGAAGTGTAGCAGTCCTGCCTGTCAGAAGTTCAGTTAAGCATGCAATCCTGTGCCGTGTGAGATATTATTAGTTAAGCTTCAGAAGCCACAGTTTGGTGCAACACCTGTACATGAATAGTCTTTCTAAGGGAGAACACAAAAAGCAGCACTGAATGGACAGCTGGGAGTTCCTCTGCAGGAGGTCATGTTTAGTGTTTGCTTTAATGATTTTTGGCACAGAAGGCAATGGTGTGCAAGTGGAATTTGTGATGAGACAAAACTAGGTGTGGTCAATACAAGGGAGGATCAAAATACCATCCAGGAAGGCCATGAGCACCTTGAGAACAGGAGTGAACTGGGTGGCATGAAACCTAAGAGTATGAATGGAAGGTCATGCTGTTTGGGGCAGTAACAGACATTTTGATTCTAATCTGGGATAGCATTATTTGGCAATGGCAGAAGAGGAAAGTGCTTAGATAGGTACAAATAAATAACAATTCAGGCTGCCAGACTGTTACTGGGGGGGAAAAAAAAGACAAATACAGCTCTGGAAAGATGAGAGGAAAGGACTTCTTGTCAAGTGAGGGAATTGCCTCTGCACAAAGCAGTGGTGAGCCTTTTTTCCTAGTTCATGAGAAGTAAATCTGGAGTAAATAGGGACAGAGGGAGCTACTATAATTCTGTGAGATTTCCCAGTTTTCATGGTGTAAATGAACAGCTTGTTTTGGTAGAAGAAAGACATTGCTTGTTTAACTTGGTAAAATGAAGACTGAAAAGAGATACAGTTTCTCTCTCTATGTGTAGTAAGAGTAAGCAGGAGTGAAAACAGCTGTTTGAAATTTAAAGTTGAGGTAAGAATGACTGAGCATAAAAGAGCTGTGAGTAAATCCCCTAAAGACGAGAAGATGAGGGTGCCCAGCCATCCCTTTTGTTTCAGTACGTGTGAATCCCAAGGGGCTTCAAGCAGAGTGGGGCAGTCTGATCATGAAAATTAAGCAGCTCTAGAGACAAGGCAGTGAAAGTTAAAGACAAAGGTAAATTAGCACTGGTGGAGACTGAAAACCGACTGTTGCCAGTGAAGTAGCACTTCTTGCTCTGCTGTGGTTTTCGTGGAGAAGTGCTGCTGACGTGCAGAAATACAGAGGATGTAACAGAACTGAGAAAACTCTGTCTCTACAACTTGTTGTTTTTCTTGAATGCATTCCTCATTAACTTCACTCTTTAATTTAGCCTTCCTGTATTTTAATTGCAGCATGCTTGATAAGACTAATGTGGTCTGAAGCTGAGGCATTCCCCTATTGTAATTGATTACAGACGGGGAGATTACCTTCCTCCTGGGTTGGTCTCTGAAACATTTGCTTATGCTTAGAATATTCTACTTGGCTTCTCTTGAAGTGACAGATGATGTTTTGTGGTTCTTTGTGGAATTGTCAAGATAAAAAGGATAGGTGGTTTGGGGCTGCTGCATTTGCATAACCCTGAAAGGTGGCTTTAACTGATGATGAATTTTCATCTAATAACTGTGACCAAGCGCTCAGAGCCACTGCCACCTCCCTGGGATGAACAGCCATAACAGTGCTGGCAGAGTAACTCTGCTCCCTCTGCTTCTCTCTCCACTGGAAAGAGCAAACGTCCACTACTCAGAGAGAGACCCAAAGCACAGGAAATCCTAGCCTGATCCCCAGAGAATGAGAAGGGTCTGGAGCCTCCTGGGATGTTCCTGTTGGAACTCTCGAAGTTCGTTACTCCAGCCGTGGGCTCAGGCAAGCAGCCTGTTTGATTCCACAAGTGGAAGCTGCATTGGATGCGAGCAGCAGAGGAAAGGGCAGAGCCAGTCTGCCAGGTTGCAGCAGTGGTGGTGATGTGCAGGGACAGGAAGGTGGAGGTGGCAGTGAATGCTCCAGACTGCTCCATCACTGTCTTTGAGGTGCAGATTGACAAGAAAAGGGCTGGAGTTTTCTGCTGGCACCGTGTGCTATTTAAGGTGTATACCCAGGGTGCTATTTGAGGTGTATACACCCTGAAACCTTCTGGGGTTTAGGGTGTATTTTATTGCCTTTTCCTGTCAGAGCAAAGGGACTGAGGTGCCTGCTTTCCTGTCAGTTTTGAGAAAACTGCTCTGGCTCTTATCCCCACTGCCGCTGCCAGTGCTGGAATGCAGCTTCCTTCGTCTGATCAGCTCTGTCTGTCAGTGGGGTGAGTGAGTCCCTCTCCTGTAATCAGTAACCGGAGCTGGTGTTGAAGACATGCCTCATCCCTCCTGCCCAAGCTGCTGTCGGGCGATGGGGGAGCAGCACCGCACTGAGTGCCCTGATAGTGCTCTTTGGGAGGGACAAAAGCCTCTTCTCACGAGGGAACCTCTTCCTCTGTGGGCTTACATTAACCACAAAACGTTAGAGAGTACTGATGTGGACATCACTAAGATCCACGGATCAGGTGTGAGGCTGAATTGCCTTTCGTGTGACTGGCTGCTTGTAAAAAGGAGTTAGTGGCAGTGCCTGGGGTATAAAGCAGCCTGGATGCTGAACAACCACAGGCCGGTAGGTCTTGCCAGCAGCTTTGCAGGGAGTGCTGGAGTCAGACCTAGCTGTAATGTGAGAGACTGTAATTGTATCACCCAAAGTTTTGTTATCTACCTTCTGGACTTAAATTCCTGCTCCACTTGTACTTTTCACAAAGCAGATTTCCTCTTGCCATCAGATAAGGCACTTGCACGTGGCCTGAGGTGACGTTTTAGGTGGTTTGAGTTTGCCTACAAGTGGCTGCCTCCCCAGTTCATCTGTGCAAAAAACACAAACAGTTGTCCTGGCCGAAACCAGTTGGCTGCTCATACTTAGTGATGAGGCTGAAAGGCGTGGAGGATGGCTCAGATTGTGCTATGAGGTGTCAGGCTCCTGGTGCTCCAGGCAGCTTTGAAGAACAAGCGCAGCCAGATGAAAGCGAATGCACTGACACTCGGTGTCCCAGCGTGGCCTGTGTGCCAGCAGGCGGGCACTGGCTGCCTGTGGGCAGGAGCTCACCCACACTCTCGGCTGCCTCTGCCGGGGCTGAGCCTTCCTAGCAAGGGGCTGTGTTGGCAGAAGTGACACTGCTGCATGGCAGGGGCCAAGCCCAGGGCCCCCAGCTGACATGGCACATGTGGGACTGTTTCCAGCACATTGAGGGATCCTCATTCTCTGGCTCCAAGGCACATTCAGCCCTGCCCTCCCAGCTCTCTCTGTGCCACCGTCGTTCTCATCACTGCTTTCTGGAACTGATGCTTTTTTTCCTTTTTACAAGCCTCTGTAACCCTTGTTCTCAGTGCCACTTTTCAGTTTCTGCTTTGACTTTAGCTGAAGCTAAGCACTGAGCTGTGTCTGGGCAGCATCTTTTCAGTTTAGAGATAGGGCCTTATGCGTTTGCAGGGTCCCAAACAGCACCAGCACAGGTCTCCATGTGTGGTCCTGTTCCCAGTAGTGCTGTAGCCTTTGCAGCGCTCAGGTAACAGTGTCACTGGAAGCAGAGAAGGTCAAAGACTTCTTTTGAACACAGGTTACAAGGTAACACCTGCCTGAAGTTTCTGTAGCAGCTTTAACTGTTGTCATTCCTGTGCACTGAGGGGATGGAAGTGTCTTGTAAATGCACCGTAGCAACAAGAAAGATATTTCCAAAATGTGCTGGAGATCTAGAGAGAGACCTTCAGTGCTTTGAACCTCTTGTCAGCCCGCTGTGTGCACGTCATGCCTGGGGCTGTCAGTGCCACACAGCAGTCGTGGCTGAGAGCTGCTTGTCCCGGGCAGGACAGGGCAGGACACGCAGGATGACAGGAGAGCCACATGCACATGTGCGTGACGTGTACAACCAGTGCTTCACAGGCAGGTGCCCACGGTTTTGCAGTGGGTAAACTGGATTTTGATACCTATGACAGTGTGCCCTCAGCAGGCTCATGGGGCTGGTGCTTTGCTGGCTTGAGGCCATTTCAGGGAGGCTCCCATAGAGTGATTTTGTCATGGTCCGGATTATATTTAGAGCTCAGATTACCTGCTGACCAGAGCACTGTGCCGAAATTATGTGCTGTGATTCTAGTCCTGTTGGGAGATTTTGGGGAAAGTTGCTTTTCCCTGTTCTGCCTTGGGCTCTATGGTGTGACAAACCACTTCCTGCTTTTATTAAGTGCTTCAATAGTCCCAGCACAGGGGAGTCATGGCAGATGCTGCAATCCCAGCTCAAGCCTGCTGCAGGGAACACATCTGGGTGGGCTGACACGAGCTATAGCAATCACTGCTCTGAAGTGCCTGCTGGGAAATGTGGCCATTTCACCCTTCACATTGTATTAGTGTAACCTTTAGCACGTGATTTCCTCTTGTTGGAGCTAGCAGAGGCAAGAGCCGGCTTTGATGGGGATTGTCTTGGGGTTTTTCAGCTGCGTGCACCCCCTGCACTGCCACGGCCTGGCAGGGAGCTGTGTGTGGTGGGTACATGTCCTGCCATTGCGTCCTCTGCCAGCTCTGTTCCCTGGCGTACACCTTCCCCAGTGCTGTGCTGTTGGGCTCCTGTGTGCAGTAGCTTGGGAGGGCACATCTGCCCAAGGGACCTGGATCTCACCATGCCAAAAGACTTCACTCAGCCCATGGGGAAACCTTCTGTCTCAGGTACACGGGTCTCACCCTGCTGACTGTGTCAGCTTTGCATAAGAGAAGGTCCTTGGTGTGCAAGGGCTCCTCTGACCTACAGCAGGATCTGTGTCCTTGGCAGAATCTCCCAAGCATGAGGGACAGGAGCATGCTTGGCCAGGGCAGTTGCTGACCTCCTGTCTCTCTCATTTTCTTCCAGTCCTGGACGCACAACATTCAGCGGGAGAAGGAGTTTCTGAGGAAGCTGGTGAAAGCCCGAGTTATCACTGACCTAACCAGTGGGATTTGAGTGGCTGCAGCCACTGCCTCCAAGGGAGGAGATGAAGACACGCTGCAGCTCTGGGAGCAGGCACTGGCAGCCCCCTGCAAGAATCCCAACTCACTGAAGACACACAGAGATGCCCAGGTGCTCTGGGAAGACCCTCTTGCATTGCCAGTCTGCACGAGGGTTACGTCTGCCACCTCCAGGCCTAGAGCTGGCAGGAGGCGGGCAAGGGGCTCAGTGGACAGTTCTTGAACTCTGCATCGCAGACAGATCTTCTGCATCCTGAATTAGACAGGAAAGACTCAGGAGAGAGAAGAAAGGTTTGTGAATAAAATGATTTGTGCCAAATGGGAGGTGATGCTGCCCCAAGGCAGCAATGCCTGAATGTACAAAGTTTTATTTTTTAAAAGATTCTGCTGGAACCATACTAGAAATACCAAGGTACAAGGCAAAGTCTGCTTGTGCACAGCCCTGTGAAAAACCTGGCCTCTTCATGCTCCATCTGCATTGTCACCGGCCTCAGACCTTTCCCCAGGAAAACAAATCCATCCAAAACTTCGGTGTCATTGGTGCTGCTACAATTTGAAGGGAGAATAATGGCTTCCTCTCATTCTCCACTTGGATCTTCTGGATGGAGATGAGCATGGGTTTGTTTTTCTGCATTTTTCCTCGCTTCCTCCACAGAGGCAGCAACAGCAGCAGCCACTGACTAGGCTGTGTTTTTCATAGCCATTTGCTCTGCCTCTGCCCTGACCTCGAGGTGGAGCAGGGAGCCGGTGGCTTTCTCCACCTACAGCAGACCCTCCCCACCTTCCTGCCTGTCATGATGCAGAGGAGCCTGCCCTGTTGTACTCAAGGCTTTCAGGCTTCTTGGTTTGTGCCTGCTGTGCAGGGCCCCCGTGGAGTCCGTGCAGACTGGTGTCACTGTTTCTGGACAGCATCTCGCTTTGGTTTTGTGTGGGAGGGGAGTAATTTATTCTTTGGAAGGAGGTCAGATCTTGAGCACAGATCTCAAGCTTTACAGTTTGAGAGCAGACTGCTGAAGATGTTTGTTTTACGTTCCAGACTCGATCATGTTCCCTATTTAAGCGACGTGTGACCTCAGCGATGATGGAACCTGATGGGAACTCTCACCCTCTGCTCGGCCCCTGCTCACTCCATTTCCAAGCTCCTCCCGTGCTGCTCTAGCACTGCTGCTCCTCCTGCTCTCAGGAGCACGTCCTTCCTTTGCTGTCTTGGTCCCAAGATGCACTATTTGCACATTTGATTTGTATACGTATTTCAGAGGAGCTGGAATAAACTGAGCAACGTGGCCAAGTGCGAGGGCAGCAGGGTGGTCTCATCCACCTGAAGAGCGTGGGCAGAAGGGAGATTGCCAAGGCAATGAACAGTTACATGTGGAAAATGGCTCCTGTGCTCTCCTAGCCTGGAGCAGGCTGGAGTGCACCCAGAGGCACTGTCCCAGTACCTGGGTGTCGAGGCACTGGCACACAGCTAGCTGGTGCTGGGATCAGTGGAGGGGGATCCCAGAGGGGTGTGGGTTGGTCTCATGGTCCTGGCACTGTGTCTGACATAGCCCAAGGATTGCAGTCAGCCTTGCTCTGAACTGAAGGGAGCATGGCCGTGGCATGGGCAAGGAATGCTCAGAGCAGGGCTTGCATAGCTCCCCTAGACCGACTCTGCACCCGCTGACTTGCGGGGGGCTGTGACTTTGGACCTGAGACCCTCGAGGGGTTGTGTAGGAGGGGCAGGCAGTGACTCAGGCATGGGGCAGACAAGCAAAATGTACAGAATGGTTTGAGACCAGGCTGCAGGCAGAGGCAGCTGCACTGAGTGCTGCTTACAGGCTGGTGTGGGATGTGTGCCTCAGGAGCCTCTCCTGCCTCGTGTGCCTGTAGCCAAGGAGCTTGCTCAGGGGGAAGTCCTGCCCAGCTTCTTGTTGTGGCTGCTGTTTCCCTTGTCATCTGGGAGCAGCTCAAAGATCCTGCTGCTTCTGGGCTGCAGAAGGCATGCTGGGAGGCTCTCCTTCCCTTTACCCTTCCCATGTCCCATCCCCACTGCTCTGGCCTCCCAACCAGGCAGTCCCTGTTGCCCCAGGGACATGCCTCCTGTCAGGATGCCCTGTGAGGTTTCCAGCAGGCTTTTGAGCACATGCTGTGGCAGATACTCCTTTGAAGTATCTCCCAGTTTGTTTTACCTTGTTGAGGAGTCCATGGGACTGGACTTCCATGACTCTCACCAAGCAACACTCCCTTTGCAGTTCCTGGGTGTCAGCCTGGACTTGGGACCATCATCTGTTGAGTCTCAGCCATGCTAGCAGTGGGGATGCTTGGTCTGGATCTGGCTGAGATTGTGACTGGGGAAGGGTTGACACTTCCCCTCTCTCTGTCTTGGTGCTTTAACCAGCTGCCATGGGTGCCCTAGGGCAGGGATGGGTGATGGGCTGTATCCATGGGCTGCAGTGAGCTGAGATGGCAGAGTGGGCAGCTGCATCCAGAAGGAGGAGAAGAGTGAAGAGTCTTTGGTGTCTGTGTTAGACTCCACCCACTGGGGGAAGCACCCCCATGGAGGATTGTGATGGCATTAATTTGATTAAGACTGGTTTATTGAACACTTCAAAGCTACAGGGCACTATTATCTTCTAGCTCACTGGCTCCAGGTCCAAGGACACAGCATGGCCACTGCTCAGCCTTCCCTGTCATCCCAGCTCTCCACCACAGCCATGAACAAGTCCTGATGGGAAGCTGACCCTACAGACCAGGGAGGTGATTCCAAGCCCTTCCCTCCACCTTGACAGGGGTGTCCAGGCAGAAGTGTCCAAGTTGAACAGATGAGTGCATGGCCCAGAGTGACTGTGGTGGGTCAGGGCCACCTGCATGTAGAAGGAAAGAGCGTTTGGGGGCCAAGGCTCTCCTCTAGCTCACTGACACCACAGAGCAGCCTGTGGCCAGGTGATGGGGCTCCAGCTCCAGGAGCAGTGCACAGCACTGGGTTTTGCTCCTGGGTGCTGTTCTTTTGGCTGCCTCCCCACGTGCACCTGCAGCCACCTCCCGCCCTTGAAACGCTGCAGTCCTGGCAGCTCGGAGCGGTGCACGCGGGTCAGAGCAGGGTCAGTGGGACGGATGTGAGTCTTGGCCTCTCCCTCACAGTGACTCACCTTGTCAGATCAGAAGGGAGAGCCCAGGGGAATTCTCCACAGCCTAAATATAGAGCGGGGTTGCCTGGTGCCTCTGATGCACTGCGGTGCAGAAAGGCCACTCGGGTGGCAGGGAACCTGCCTAGAGAGAGCCCAGGGAAACACAGGGAGGTCAGGGGCCAGCGACCACAGTGGGTTTTGCTCCAGCTAGTGCAGAGGGGAGGTCTGGGGAGCTCCAGGGCAGTCTGCATGTGCTGCTCTGGAGGACAGGAGCTGCCAGAGACCTGTTGCTGCTGTGCTGGCCCACACCATGAGCTGCTTGTGCATTCGTGGCAGTGCCCACTGCACTGATGTTGGGCTCCCACCACCAGCTCACCCTGTCAGGCCTGGCCACGCTGGGGCCTCAAGCTCACACGTGCCAAAGGGAAGCACCATGGCCAGGTAGCATAAGGCAGCCATGGGATCCAGCCCAACATTCCTCATCCTAGTGTCTCTGGGCTTCCAGTGTCTCGTTTCCTTGGAGGGAGAAGTGGAGAGGCCCTGCCTGGCCATGCTGTACTACCCCTCAGTGTGAGCACTGCTGAGGGTGGGGGAAGGTGTCAGGACAGGGTCATCTGTGTCAAATGGGTGCAGTTGGGTTGGGTACGGGCAGAACATGGGCAGGGGCTTCCAGAGTGTTGGGCAGGGAGGCAGCCGCCATGCTGAGCTCCACGGGCACCAGCACAACGTGTGCTCTCGGTCCGAGCGTGTCACTCGCAGTATTAGAGACATGTCCTTCTGTGCAGGAGCCCCTTTGGGCTCTGGCTCCTTACATAGCCTGCACAGGGTCTTGAAAAGGCCAGTGCATTCGCTGGTACTGTACCAAGCCAAGATGCAAGAACTCAATGAGTTTTTAAAATTAGTTTTAGTTTCTGCATTTTTTTTTTATTTCCCCTCTAGGCAGGGAGGGCAAGAGTCTTGCAGGCTCCTCCAAGCCAGCTTATGTCACATCAATTCAGTCATATCACAGAAGCAATAAAGCTATCAAACAAGCTTGGCTGGCCTCTTTCTTCTGCTGCCTTGGGCCTTTTTAACAGGAGGCAGAGGGATTCCCCTGGTTGATCTGTCTCCTGCCTGGTTTCACTGCTGACTCCTCCAGAACAGTAGTCCAGCTGCTGGGAGCTGCAGCTGACCAATGCTGGTGGCCTGGTGCTGGGGATACTAGAGGGCTGTGCTCCTCCTTGCAGGTGACTTGAGGGGTGGGAGAGGGGACTGCAGGTTGGGTTCATTTCGTGTTGGAAGGCACAGGCATCAGAGCTTGTCCTGCCTGTGACTATGACTGCTCTCCTGGGGACTCCCTGCCAGCAGGATGACTTCCTGCCAAGGGTCACAGCAGCAATCAGGCTGGGTGCGGCCCTGACAAAGGCAGGTGTCCAGCCAAGTGACCTTCTCACCACAGTGTCCTGGAAAAGGAAACGGTTTAGGAAGCCAGGGACTGAGGCTGTGAGCAGCTCTGATACCTGCCAAGTCCCAGCTGGAAGAGTGTAACCCCTTAGGCAAACCCTGGTGATGCCACGAGGCTTCCACAGCCACAGGATATGTTGGGGACAGTTCCATCGCTTGGAGGAATGGGAAGGCTACTTCCAGGTGAGTGACTGGTCTGCCAGACCTCCCAGCTTCTAAACAGCAAGGGATGGGTTGTTGCTAGCACCAGTGGAGCATCAGAAAAGCAACTGCCCAGCCCTCCCTGAAGTGTGGTTGTAGGTTTCAAGGAGATGCTGGAGCTGCTCAAATCCTCCTTCCGTCCCCCCTGTCTTCCCAGCATTTAAAGAGCAGGGCCACCACTGCCATCAGGCTGGGCCAGCCCCAGGGATGGCCCATGCCCTGTCCTGGCCTTGGGAGAGCTGAGGAGGAAGAGAGCACAGAGCCTGGGACCAGGGCACACAAGGAGGTTCAGGTCAGCTGAGACAAGGAGACAGAGATATCCCTGAAGGAGCCACGTCACTGCTGAGATGGGACGCCTGCGTCACAGCTCTCTCCCACGTATGTTTTGTCACACCCAGCCATGGCCTCGGACAGCAGTCATGGCATGCTCAGTCCTGCCATCTGGCTGGTCTGCATCACCCCCAGCCTGCCACACGCAAGGGTGGCACCTTTAGGGACAGATGTCACAGCAGGTCCTGGCTCAGCAGGGCTTATTCCAGACCAGACAAGGCACCTGGGGACACCCCAACCCCAGGGGTGCAGGAGCACGGGCAGACACAGGCGCTGTCCTGGGAGGTACTAAGCCAAGCAGTGCAAGCAGCAGTCAGGGAGCAGGTCACCCCTCTGGAGACCTGTGGGGCTGGAACCCTGCCCTGCACCCCAGTAGCCTGTGCAGCCTGACCCATGCTCAGCACTTCCCAGGGCAGAGCCAATACTCATGGGAGCCCAAGAGGGGAGAGCAGTGCTGGGATTGAGGCACAGAACTGGGACATGCCATCCCCTACCACCACAATTGTGAGGGGACAGGAAGGAGGTACTGCAGGTAGGACTTTAGTAGGGCTGACAGCAGCTGCAGGCTTGTATTCCCAGGACAAGAAGAAAGAGCAGAGGAGGGAGCCAGTGCCTCCAGGTGTCTGGTATAGTAGCCTCGAGGGGGGCACACTCGAAGGGAAGAGGACAGGGGCCAGGCTTTGCACAACCACCCCTTTCACATGACTGGGCACACTGTGGGTTCACCTGTATGGGGTCCCCTGGATACCCTGTGCCATGCCCCACATAGCCCCCTGCATACCACCAGCATCACATCCTCAGAACTTCCTGGCTGTGTCCTCGGGATATGAGGACCTGCCTAACCTGTAGGGAAGGTGGGAGGGGATGGTATAACCCCCTCTGCTGAGCCAGCACCCGAGGCTGTTTCCAAGCCCTGAGGGTAATCAGTGAGGGAGGCAGCCCTTCCCTTCATTGGCAGCTCTCTCTTCCTGGGCAGCTTCCCTAGCATGGGCAGAGCTGTGGCCAGACCCAGCTCCATGGGGACAGCCAGGCAACCTGGAACAGGACATGCCACTCACATTGAAATTTTCCAAGCAGGCAGCTGCATTAGTCTGTAGCCCTGCAAAACAGAGGATCCTGTTCCCTGTCACTTGCCCCCAGCTGTTTCTTTACCCCAGGGATGCTCCAGGGCCTCCAAACCTCTGCTGGGCCAAGGCATCCAAGGGCATCACCTCTGATGCCCATGAGGACATCTCAGATGGAAGCAGCCTCAGGCCACGGCCATGGAGCGGTGCAGTCCCGCGGCAGAGCCCATGCTCCACGAAGTCCCACTAGTAGACAGGGAGCCACCCATAGCCACAGACTAGGCCAAGATGCTTGTGCTAGGACAGGAGTGAGGGTGAAAGGGGGAGAGCCGGGGCCACACGGTGCCGCTCCAGGGCAGGGGAAGCAGCAGCTCCGGGCTGCGTGCCACCTCCGCTGTCCCTGCTCGCGGTGGCAGGGACGGCTTAGTGGGTGCCGCCTGTGCCCGCACACTCCCTGGCAGGTGATGTCGCAGGAGGACGCAGGAGTTGTCACCCCCGCGCTGGATAATCCGAGGAGATGAGAGCAGGCGAGGCGGCGGCTCCGCAGGTGGCTTGAGGCGCGGGCATCCGTCCCTTCCGCGGGACCGCAGGGCCCAGGCTGCCGGGCGGCGGGGAGGAGGTTAAAGCCACGCGGGTGGCCCAGGGTCGGGGCGACCTGGGAACCGGCGTGCAAGCCGTGGCACAGCCGGCGACCGAGCTGCTGGCCCCGCTCCAGACGCGGAGTTGCATAAGCCCGGGGAGTTGCGCCGAGGCGGCAGAGCGTCACCGGGGCAGGTGACACGGCCGGCGGCACCGCGGGGCGCGCAGCCCGTCCGAGCACCCTCGGACCCCGCAGCCATGAAGGCTGGACCCGGGGCTGTCGCCTGGCCCGGGGCGTATCCCGGCGATCAGCTCCGGCCAGCGGAGCACGTGTGAAGCGGGGCCGAGCGGAGGCGGCCCCGGGGTTTGGCACGTTCGCAAGGAGCACTCGAGAGCCCCGGGATGGACGCGGAGGGCCCCGGGCGGTGACGTAAGGACTCGCACGGGTTCGGCTCGACTCGCCAGCCGGCCCCCATGTCCCCGGGGCCAGCGGCGGCCCCGGCGGAGGGAGGCAGGGCGACGGCAGAGGTAAGGAGCCCGGTGGCGGGCGGCCCAGCCGAAGAGGACAGTGGCACGGGGCGCGGGCGGGCGGGAGGCCGGACTCCTCCTCCGGTGCGGCCGGACACGAGCGCCAGGCACACCGGTGACCCGAGTCAGCTCAGGGTGCTTGGGCCGCCGACCGGCCCCGCCGCGGCCAGGAGCTGCCGTGATGGCCCTGACCCTGCCCGACAACCCATCCCCGCCAGATCCCCACGTGTGCAAGGGGTCCCTGCGGGGCTATGCCCTCCGACGGGGAGCGTGGGATCTCCGTAGGGCTCTGCTCTCGGAGCGCTCCGGCAAGGGCTGGACTCTTTCCCGAGGATGTCCGTGTGTCCGTCCTAGTAGTGCTGTGACTGGGCTGTTGGGGCAGGGAGCCCCGCTCACAGAGCGTCCGTCCGCCCGGGCTGAGGGTCCGCCTGCCCGGGGGTCGGCCGACGGGCAGGTGGCGGTAGCGGGGGTCGGGTGCCTCCGGGGGTCCCGCTGCCGTTCCTGGCGGGGTGCGAGTTTCCGCGGGAGCTCGAAGGCGGTGCGGATCACGGCGAGACCCGGTGCTGAAGCGGGTTGGGTTGCGGCTCCTGCTGCTAGCGGGATTCCGGTGCCCTCCTGATCCCGGTGTGGTCCAGGCGCCCCTGCGAGTCGGAGTCCAGGTGCCACTACGTGCGCATCGAGGTGCTGGTTGGTATCCTGGTGGCGGTGCGAATTGGGGTCCCGGTGCCGGTGCCCGCCCCGCCAGTCAGGTGACGGTGGCTGGAATTTGACACCGGCAGCGACGACGGGAGCGGGATGGAGCCGCCGCTGTCCCGCACTGCGCGTCCGCCTGACGCCGCCGGCACCGCACCTCAAGACGCAGCGGGAGAGGAACCGGGAACAGCGGCGGGAGTCGGTGCCGGCGGGGCAGCGCCGGCCCCCGCCAGCGCCCCGCCCCGGCGCAGCGGCGGCGGGCGGCGGGGG